>JAKGSA010000273.1:10427-244447 GCA_033558755.1 Philaethria dido
TGTTTCGGAGCACTTTATTTTATTTTGTGTAAAAAATTTGATGCAAATCCTTTGATCCATATTTTTCGATAGCAAGAAATCGCCGAGCACGCAAAACACTTATAACCTTTACGCCTCTCCCAACCAAACAAAAAATGCTATACACTTGAAACTTGGTACAGATGTTCGGGAAGAGTGTACCAACATAACAAAATAAAAAAATCGATAATCGAAAGTACGTTGCCCGCCAAATTTGAAAAGTCACCTTACTTTTTGAACACACCTCGTATTATAGATATTCATTTAAAATATTTTCATATGTATAAAAAAGAATCCCTATTTTTTTTGGGGTCACCGTAATTTTACAATGACTTTATCAATTGCATTCGGTTTTTTTAAACGGCTTTTAATATATTGTTAGGAAGAAGATTATTACCGAATAAATACGATGAAAATTGAACAGAAAAAAATTGAATTAAGTATAAGCAATAAATAAAATTACACCTTAGCCACATTTAAAAAATTTAAGCATGACCATTGACATATTAAGATCAAAGATCTAAAACAGTTTCTAAGGACTTGAAATAGAAAAATAAGAAAATATTGCTTTTGAAAAAAATTGATTTTTTTCTATATATTAGGCATTTATGTTGCATGAGCAGCAATGGAGGGATATATAAAAATCAGGACTAGCATCCGATGTGGAGTTTTAAAAGACCAGCTATACAGTAACATAAATGATAATAAAGCATAGAACGGTCAATAATTTGATGCCATTATGGTGCAATGGGACTGCGTCCCACTGTAAACGCTATTGATTAAGGGTTCGATTCCAACTCGGGGAATTTGAGAACATATTTATTATGTCATGTCACTACTCTGGTAAGATAAATCGAGACGTTGAAAAGCGGAAAACGGAGTGTCTTGTGACCAGGGTCTGACTGTAGACTCCACTTTCAAAATTTCATCGTTTATAAAAGTAGTTTTTAGTAGTTAGTTGTAATAAGAACTTTCTTATTTCATACTGTATGTGTATGCACCTGACCTATGCGTCATTAAAACATTGCCTTTACTGGTATATACGTCCGAATCCATATTTTATGTCTTCGATATTGTTAGTTTCAGTACCCTTGTATTATCCACACGGCATTGTAACAGTCATTAAAAATTCAATTATAAAGTGAATCTTTAGAATATTCATCTTTATGCTAATAATCATTCCTAGAAAGATCACAAATTGTTCGCAATATAGGTACTGCTTACAAATTCAAGCTACTGCTTTGATTATGTTAACACGAAATTTGGTTCGTTTCTTCGTTCACTTTTCCAGCGTAAACCTTAGGTTAAAATCTAAGCTGAGATTCTTACTCCAACTGATATAATTAAAATTTTTATGCCTCGTCTATATACCAATTATCTCTAATAATTGAAACCCAGCAATTGGCACAACAGTGATGATTAATAACCAACAGGGACAGCTTAAAGCTATAATTGAATGTGCAAAAAATAAATATACATATCGTTGTTACGACTAACTTTATGTTGATTTCTTATGGGTCAGTAATTTTTATACATTGAAAAAAAAATTTCCAACATAGCTCACGAATAAATATATATTTTTTTTTATGACCCACTGGCCTCTGGCGGAACCAGAGAGTTTATGTGTCTGGTTATTTTAAGCGGTAAATACATTTTCTTAAGCAGAAACAAATAGTTTTTCTTTGTACCAAATTTAACAGACTAGTTCTATTATAACATATATTGCATTTGTTCTACCTAATTTCTGACTCAAATAGATTTATCTATATTTTATTCTTAACTATCATAATAATTATTATTTATATATTTTTTTTATGAACAGTTTTAATTATACAGTTTTTTAACAATATAAGTTATATCTATTAATATTTCTAACGAAGATATATTTCTAATATATGTTTAGAATATATATATATTTTTTTCATAAAATATGTTGATGTGATCTAGTACTAACTATAAAAAATTAGAAGCCTCTGATTTTTATTATGATAAATGTTTTTTCAATATTAATAGGCTAAAGATAAATACTTTGAAGATATTATAAATACGAAATAACAAAACTCATATTACGTATTAATAATTATTGTTTAAATTTTCTTTGAAAAAATATCTGAATATTTTTTACTGCAAGTGTGTTTAATGTTACAGTCATAATAATATTTTGACAAAATTTAAATACGATATTGTTTTATTTGTTTTGAAATAATGTTAGAAATTATATTATGATATATACTATTGACACACCTCAATAATTGAGTTCCAATAAAATTTATCTAAAATTAAAATCAAATAGGAAATTCGCACATAATTCCCAAATAAAACATATTGGCCACATTGCAAATTATTTTTTTATTTATGCCTTTACAGACATGTGGTTGGTTATAATAATATTTGTATTAATGATCAATTTATTTATTAAGATTTACAAAAGGTAACCCAGTAGGAATAGTGTTATATGGACACTGCCACTGACTGATATATAATGAATTTAATAATTATTCATTTTTTTAAAGGTTCCACCTACATTGACGAGTATGTTATATGGCAAACCAGTACACGCACATTTGTACATCGAAAGAATTCCCGTAGAAAATATTCCGGAAGACGAGACAAAAGCAGCTAAATGGCTGCACGATTTATTTGTTGTAAAGGTAAAAATATTGTTTTATATTTATAAATATTAAATACTCAAATATGGTACTTTCTTAATTTCGTAATTCTTACTAAATGCCACCAACAATATTCATTATATCTCAAAAAGTTTCTTATCCCGCCTTTTTTATTCTCCTTGCCCTCACGTTCAGAAACAAAAATGGCTGCCGTATTAATTATTAGCTAATAAATTTAATATAATTACTTTATGCATTTATGTTATAATGTAATATTTATTACAATTATCTAACATAAATACAGTTTATTTATAGTGGTAGTTAATACAAATTTTTTTTCTTTACAAAATTTTGAGGCTTATTTTGGAATTCTGTGGGTATTAAACATCGCAAAAAATATATTTATAAAAATATATTTGGTGGTAGGAGGTTCGTCCTCCGTCTGGCTCGCGACCACTATCGTGTCAAAGACGAACCGCCAAATATCTTATGATGTGTTCCGGTTCGATGGCATGTAAGCCAGGTTTTCCCCTTTCCCACCCATCCTTTCCCCAAAATGTGGTGGTTCCGATAGCGGACTACTACATTATCCTCCCTTTCCATCTGTATCCTCTAGGTTGGCAACGCATCTAGTACATCTCTGGTGTTGTAGATGTTCATGGGCGAAGGTAACCACTTACCATCAGGCGGTCCTTCTGCTCGTTTGCCATCCGGTATCCATAAAAAAATATATATATTTACGAGAAAAATTCTACTATTCTCGATTCTATTAAAGTAATTTAATGTAAATTTTAGAATTATCTATTACCATTACAGTTGAATTCAGTTATTTAAATACAAATTGTATTTACCAGTGACACTGTTAACTTTCTTTAATTTAACCAGTTTTGTATGTTACTTTTACAGTTGATAACCACATATTATGTTATTTTAAATAATTTAAATATGCTTGTTCACACGTATTTTTTTTTATTTTTATGTATTGAGAGTAATTTAAATTACTTCTAGAAATAAATATATAGTAAGAAAAACAATATAAATAAATATATATTTAATACTTTAATAAATGGTGTATTATATTTCGTTTCAAATATAATTACATACACTCACGTATTTTTAAAAAAAAATTACATCTGATTTTTTGTATGAGAAAGATCGTTGGATTTTAATCACAAGCCTTATTTATTATTCACCACCTTAAAAATAAATTTAATAATTTGATAAGCAAATAAATTGAAGAATTGTTATTGGTATATTATACATATAACCTTTGGACTCTACATCATTCTCTTCTTCCTATATTAATATTTTTTGTAAATTTGAACTGAAGTTGAACTTTATATTTATTAATATTTATATTTATTATTAAATTATATTAAAACAAAAAAATATTTAAAGAATATCTTTTCTTATATCTATAACACACTTATTATTCATCCAATTAAGTAAGAATTTTAATACTACAAAGATATTATTTTAATATAGCCGGGTAGCATAGGGAACCTAGTGTTAAGACACTCCGTTCCCCACATAATATTAAAATTTAATATTTACAGGATAAAATGCAAGACTCGTTCATAAATACAGGTGATTTCTTCCAAGAATCGGGGGTAGAAAGAGTGTCTCCCTTCGAAAGGCCTAATCGTATATACTCCCTGCTGAACACTTTAGGCTGGGCGGTGGTCACCTTAACCCCAATGCTTTACTATCTATTGGGACTTCTGTTCAGTGGAAAACTACTTTATTTCTCCATTGGGGGAGCTATATTAGCCGCATGTAAGTTATAATTTTATTAAAACAATTTTTCAATTGTTATATTGTTGAGTAATTTTACTTAGATTTCCCGCTTAACTGCTTGCTTTTCTAAATCCTGGTATAATTACTATATATTTACTCTATGTGGTCTAAATTCAAGTCACACACTTGTCTGATTATAATTGGTTCAATTCATAAACAAGCAAGCAGCATAACAATTAAATATTTAACAAGTTATGTCAGTTTGGTCTAGTTAAAATAAATGCCTTTTTGATTGCCACTTAACTGATGGAGTGAAAACTGTGGAACAAAACACGTGAAAATAAGGAAATAATCTATATAAATATAAGTATTTCTTTAAATCAACAAAATTATCATAATATATGATCATTTTTGTATTTTCAGTCTACATTCTTCTTCAAAAGTCCATAGGAATGTCGAAGATCAGTCAAGGCTCTTCATATGGAACAGAAAAGAAATAATACAATTTTATTTATTTTTCATCAAAAAATATAGATTACATTAAAAAAGAAGTAAATTCAACACAGAATATTATGTTACTAGAAAAAAATAAACACCTGATCTTCTTAAATGTGTAATGCATATATATTTAAAGCACAATTTCATGTCTATGCCCAAATATGAATAATTTTTAGGTGAAATTTTTGGTGCAGTTTTTATTTGTAGGTGTATATCATTTGGAAGAAAATATTATAAAATGAAACAAAACAATATAAATGCACAAAGAAAGAATTATATAAAAAAATATATGTGTTCTTTTATAAGTAAAATATGTTTATTATCAACAACTAAGTGGTACTAAGAACCATTATTGGACTAAATGATTTGTGGTTTGTAAAAGAAATAATTAATGTTGTTTTTTTTTGTTATTTTGTATTTATTGTATTATGATTGTTTTGTAACTGTTAGTATCTTAACCTTAGTTTGGAATCGGCGAATAAATTAGTGAAATTAAATTATTGACAGTAACTAAAAAACATGGAGTATCTTTCAATTATGTGGTCTTCGATGCTTTCTAAATAATGTCGATTTAAATCTGAGGATGATTTACTTTTAAACACTAGAAAGTAGGTCCTTGACAAAGTTTCAAATACTTTACTCTACTAAACTTCTTTATTTGTACTTGTTTTATGTTATTATGTGTAATTTAATAACACAAAAAAATGTCTGTTACATCACAAGCTTAATTATAAAGTGACCAATTACTACGTCATGATTTAAAATCTTACAACTCAATTTTTTTATACCTCCTTTGAGTTATGCTATATGTACACCATATTTTCCATTCTTTTTTTTTAGTACATATGAAAAATTAAAAAAAAAACTCCAGTGTAATCAGGTAGACATTGATATTTTGATATTATTTCAATAAATTTAACTATATTTGTTTTTAAATGAATGCTTCGTTAGTTTTTGCTATATTCATAAAAAAAAAAATTATGTACATGAGTTTATTGTTAAACATGCGATGAGTACATAAATTAACTATTATTTATTAAAAATATCGATCTATTTACAATATTGCTGTCTGCATTCAAAACAGTAATTCGCGCAAAATATCATTTTTTAAAATAAATAAAAGTTTCAACTGGTCTGATTATTTTTAAACTTGTACTCTATGGATGAGTCCAGTATTTTTTTAAAGTATTTTGTTACAACAATACAGACTTATTTTTATAATTAACATAGATTAGGTATCAAATAGAGGTGACGGTTTCGAATATGTACATGGTTATAATGTATAACGTAAATTTTGTATACTATTTTATATATTTTATACTTTCATGTTATTTTCACCATTTTTGTAAAACTATTGATATTGTAACAACCAACTACAACTTGTCTAGCAAGCACTGAGGAAATTAAATTTGTGTGCAATTTATTTCTGTGTGTGATAATAGAATTATTTAACATGTTAGTTATTTTTGTGCTTTTTGTGTTAATTTAAAAATTGTTTGCTTATTTTAAGTATTGGTATTGGTCATTTGGTAGTTCATTAAATCAGTCTCAATAATATCACAGGTAAACTTTTAAGTGTCTATTTATTTACATTATATTCCAATATTGTTCATTGGAGGCCTTTTCCAGAATCACATTGAACGTTTCCCTAGCCCAATACAAGTTTGTATTACAGAATGTAGCGTAATTTGTATGTTTGTTGATAGATACTATGTACAAGTACCTTGTTTATAATTGTTATGTATAAACATTTTTATTAAACCCTTTTCAATCAGATAGTATTTTAATTTTATTCCTATCAAATGCTACAGATAAATGAATTTGCAGTGAAATTCTACATAAGTAAAATAATATTAAAAGTATTGGATATTTATTTATTTTAAAGTTTTACAATTAGCAATTATTTTAAATTATCCTAACAGTATTCATTTATATAATGTATATTTACAGTACTTGTGGTATATCCATTTTACTTAACCTTAATATAAAATCAAGAAGATACATTTGTACTTTAATTTCAATAGGTTTATTTGTAACAAAAAATCCAGGCACTCCTGCCTTTTCCAGAGTGTCTTGTTGGTCACTCACCTGCAATAAAAATTATGTTGATGAAGTTATAACAAAAATTTTATAACTAAAATAGGTATTATTATACCTTTTGATCTAACTGTATGACCAGCTTCATATCTGTTTGTTTGAGTTCTTCCTTATGTCTACGAAGCAGTACATTTCTTTTTGCTTCTTGTTGTTCTTGAGTGGGTGTAGTATTTATCATTTCTTGTATTTCTACTATAATATATTTATAGAAGTTATTACTAATTATAAAATTATAGAAATATACTAGTATGAAAATTTATACTAACAAGTATGTTTATTTATAATCTGTAATCTTTGTTGAAATAAGTGTTTTTCAGTAACATGCTGAATCTCCATTAATCCTTTAACAATTTCAAATACAGTATCATTTAGAAGACAATTCGCTAATCCAGACAATAACTCGATAGGCACTCTCATTTGATATTTTCTGCAAATTTTTCATAATATAAATAATATTAGTTTGCTTATTAATAAATTAATTTATTTTTAAAATATAGATATACGTACGGTGGTAATTCTCGAGCCATATCCTGTAATTGTTCCAATAAAAAGTAAAGTTTTCTTTGCAAGGCTTCAGGTGTCGGTTCAACTACATCCATTGCTACATAATAATACAATATATACCCACCAAAGTATTTTTTTATTCCTTTTACATATTATTTTAAGATGTAATTCGTAATTACTAAACTAATTCTACTAAACGAAAACAAATTATAATCAAATATCAGCTGTCGTCTGTCAAAGTATCGCTTGAATATGTTCGAACACTCGTTTAGCTCGATAATATAATATTCGAATACACGCAGGTATTCGAATATCAGCTAATTATAAAAACTGTACTACAGGCTGATTTGAATTAAAAAATAAAAAGCAGATATTTTTATAAATCTCGTTTCAGTGTTTTACTGTCTCATATTTTACTATGTTGTTTATTATTTTTTGTCCTTTTTGACATTTGGTAGCAGGCAACACAGGGGGAATATGACATTATTTTTTAACTACTGATTCGTATAACTTGATCCATTTATTATTTATTTAGATATTTTTTTCATATGCCAAAATACAAAGCTGTAAGACAGTAGAATCTTCAATCTACAATTTTCAGTGAATCGTATTCATGTATTGATGATTTAACAGAAAACTGTGGTCTGTGACAAACAAATACAGTTCTAAAAGTTGTTATGATGTATAAGCTATGTATTTTTTTCGCTCTGAGTCCTATTATTGTTTTGAATGCTGATCTCCAAAATCAGATTCGATTTAGTTCTCTTTTGTAAGTATTACGTTATATCTATATACATTCTCAACTCACTTTTGCCAGTGCTATTTATGTTGTTTGTTTTGTTACTACAGAAAATATAATGGAGGTGGATATTTGTTTCCTTATCCGGACCAATGCTACGAAATATTAGATACATTTGCTCAACATGCGTCCAATTTTACACTTTGTTCAATAATGAATGCAAGACCAATAACAGTATGTGAAAGATGTGTAGACAAATATGTAAAATTTCGGGATAAATATCAGGAATTATTAAATACTACAGTGAATGGGACATCATGTAAATCCATATTTATTTCACATGACAGACTAAATGCTGTTCAAGATTTTCATGACAATATATTGGCTGTATGGAATAAAGGACAGTGTAATGGTAATGTTTGTCCTCTTAACAAATTCCTTCATAGTAATTGTATAAAAATAGTAAATAATATACTGAAGTATATGTATAGTATATTGTAAATGTGATATAGACAAGTTACTTAAAATTTACAGATTGTTTCGATTGGAAGCGAGGAGTTCCTTCACTCAAAAATGATACTATAAATTTCCATAAAATGTTTAATGACACAATGAAATGCATTGTAGATAACATGTTACCACATAATAACGATGTTTGTAATAGATGTATGCAGTCATATCTTCAATTAGATGAATTTTATAAATCATTAAGCTTAGATTCAATTGGTGTTGATAGTGTATGTATGGATATAGTTGATTCTGTAAGTATATGAATTTGATAAATGTACTAATAATTAACTGCAGGAAAAGAACATAAATAATAAACTTTACCTCACTTTTTTCAATCAAAGTATACACAAGTAAATAAGTTTTTGTCATTGATATAGATGAATGCTACTCGGTCAATATGGAGTAAAACTCTAAACTGCTGCAATCTGAGAAGAACTCCAGAGGTAATATTTTTGTGTTGTGCTGGAATTATATCTTTTTTGCCATTGTTGTACTACATAACTGTACGATACTGTGGTCCAATAAGGGATTTGCCAAATGTTTTAAGGCGTAAGTATAGATTTATATGTACTTTTTCAATAAATAAGTGAAGTCTTACAACATATATACAACTTATTTGCCATTAATGTTTAAAAATATTAATTAATAATATATTTCATAATTTTTTTAAAATTAGTTTTACATTAAATTGGCGACCCTGTTGTTTAGTTTCAGTCAGTAAATGAAGTTTTTATTTCAGAGTCAAGATTTAAACAATCACTACTTCGATCAAATGATTACAGGAGTGACTAATATGTCTTAGTGATTTTGAAAATATATATTCTACGGAATAACTAACATTTTTTTGCTATTTTCTTATGTTTATGGCAGAGTTGAGGCTAGTCATGTATAAAAATAAAAAATATATGAATATAAACTGGTAAAGTTTTTTATTGATCCATTCATTGAATGATAACATTTCATTATCCTCAGGCACAATATAGGCTTTTGGATAGTAAGTAACTTGTATATTTCATGTATTTGTAAAATTTTACAATTATCTATGTCTTGCCTTCTTATTAGTATTTTTTTTAATGTTGCTATTATTGCTACTGTTTGAAAGCTTATGTTTTAATGAGTTTGGAGTAGAATCTCCTTTATTTAATAACCCAATACCACTATCCTTTTCTTTAGGTGTACTTGGTCTACTGTCTAATCCGACAGCAGAAAGCATTTTATTATCACTTCCAAATGCTTTCTGAAGTACATTAGATGATGAGGCAATTTTTTGTGTTACACTTTGTTTTGTTAATGCACTAGTTATAGTTTTTTCAATGCTACCATTAGTATGTTGTTTGCCAGAAGGCTTTGATGCAATACTTTCGGTAGAACCATGTATAGTAGTATGATTTAAAGTTCCAATCATACCACTACTTATTTGAGTATCAGATGAATCTTCATTTGTCTGTGATTCAGTTTCACTATTTCTTTCATCTAAAAATGAACAAAATTAGCAACAGCATATATTCAAATTGTCCATGTTTATTTACTTGTCCCCCATACTTACTTTTAGCATCAGCAGGGTCTACTAGTCCACTGACAGCCTGAAATTAAAATACATTTATTAAATGACTAGAAGAACTTCGTGAATTTTATTTATAAATAGGTTACTCACTGCCATAGAAGTTATAGAAGACTTGGAGAACAATCTTTCAGCCTCTTTAAATTTTCTGTTGCGTTTGTCTGCTTTTGAATTAGTACTCTTGTTAGTTGTAAGATATCGATCCCATCCTCGTATAATATTTCCATACAATTGTGTATCTTCTAAGTATGACCCTTCAAATGCATATATTTGACGTTCTAAGTTAGCCAAGGTTTCCTAAAATATATTTTTTTTTATATAAAAAATGTACATTGTATAAAATTAGTTACGGCAAAAATATTTTTACGACACTCACAGCAACCTCCGCTTTTCTTTTAACTAATTCGGCAAGTTCAGCTCTAGTGTCGGCTACCGAAGTTTGTTTGGACGCCATATTGATTTTTTTTACTTGCACGCTTTGGGTTTCGCTAGCAGGGCTTTGCGGTGAAACAACCATTTCGCTGTTTTTCTTTTGCCTTGTACTTAAATTTCTATATCATACAAGCTATTGTAATAAAAAATTAAGTAACTTTGCACAAAATATACACGTTAATTCTATCATAAGAATTAAAATATGTTCAGTTCTCACATTTGTACTATAATGTCACAAGTTCTGAATGACGTTTCGTAACATTCTAACGCATCTGACATTCGAATGACGTCATTAATAGGCTAAAATTGCCAACAAACAAAATATATTTAATATCGTAAACATTTTACGTAGACATTGTACTGTATCTACCGATAGCGAATTTGTCCAATCCAAGCATTTTTAAAATAAATTAAATATATTTAAGAGTTAAAGCTAATTAAGACTACAAATAAAAACAAATGTCGTTTTAGAATTGAGTTCTAAAAGTGAATTTTTTGTGACGTATCTCTTCAAAATTCTACGAATTCTAATTTAATCAATAAAAATAATATTTATAAAATAATAAAATTATTCTAAATAAAAAACCCACTACTGCATAATATACATCAGTAATTTTGTAAATTACGGTGACAGTTCATTTCATAATATGACATTTGTTATCAATTGTAAGGAATGAAGTTGGCATTTATTTTGTTATCACTTATCAGCAAATATATCAATAAATAGTGAAAATAACATTTATTTTTGTTAAATATGTCAATTACCTATATCCCTCGTGTAACTCAGGTAATCTTTTAAGATTTTACTATATTTTTAAATATAGTAAATAAACCAGAAAAATATATGTATACCAGAAGAGCGTTATCATTTTTGTAATTTGTATGTTTTTTTAAGCTTGATTCTCAGCAGTTGGATAGAGAATTGGAGGAATTATTAAAACAATATATATTTCAAGCAACTAAATATTTTGAGGTAACTAAATACTTAGTTTTTCATGTATAAATTGGTGCCTACGTTTTTTAGTCATGATACATATTGTTTCAGCCTGGACTTTTACAAAGATTTCTGCCTGAAATAGATTTCCTTATCCGGACATGGCTATTCAAAAATTCTGTTTATTCTACAAATAGTACTTTTGGTCAACAAATGCTTTCTTTGAAATATAAAACAGATAATTTTTCAAACACCAAAAAATATTGGTATTTTACTTATTTAATAGGTTTAAAATATATAAAGGACAGAGCTATATTCAGTTTTACTTCAAATGTTAAAGTACAAAATTTACTAACAAAAATGGAGACCTTTCAATTAGTTGGAGATATGTTGAACTTTCTGAGATTTATTCAAAGTGGTAAACATCCAGCACTTATAGATTTTATATTAGGTCTAGAATTGACAGCAGACAAAATAACAAGAGAAGATTTAACAGATTTCTCTTGGACTCGAGAGCTACTGTGGCATAATCTCATAGTAAGTGAATATAAAAGCTTGTGAATATCAATAAAATTTCAGTAAATGCTACATATTTATTGAATGAATTTAATTGTAAATATAATTTTATTATTATAGGAGTTAATCGGAACAGTGCTGTCATTAGTAAACATGTTTGGTTTAAGACAAAGAGTGTCAAAAGTCTTAAAATATATGTGGTGGAGAAATCATACAGGACCAGCGGTTAAATCCACACCAGCATCAATGACATTGCATACTGTATGTGCTTGTTGTTCAGAAAAACCTATATTACCACATGTTATGGGATGTTCTCATATATTTTGCTATTATTGTTTAACTGTAAGTATATAAAATTATATTTATTATTTTGATGAAGCAAAGAGTAGAAAGAAGCACCTTCATGCTTTTTCCTACAAAGCAGGGTAGAGAGAACTTAATGATTGAATGTATTGAGTGTTGAGTTCCGAGCTTTGCTTTTGTTTTCTTTCAGAGTAAGAAAATTAAAATAATTTAAATATCATCATTCTCCTGAGTGGAACAAAAATTCATAATTATAATGCTTACCGTTAGACTCTAACACGCTGTGTCCAATGTCCTCAAAGAATAAAAATAGAATCATGATTATTAATTATTATTAATAATCCTAATGGAAAAGAAATTATATAAAATCATATTTAGTTAGCCAAGTTACTTTTTTATTTCTTACTTTCCAAACTATTATAATATTTGTTTTACAGGCTAATAAAGCAGCAGATCCAGATTTTGTATGTCCAAAGTGCTATTTCAATGGAAAAGATGTAACAAAATTTGTTATGACATGAGTTATATCTTTAAAAATTTATAACAAAGGTATTAGGTGTAATATTTCAGGGTAAATTGTGATATTAAATAAATAAAACATTTATTAAAATATGCTTCTTTTATTCTAATCTAATTATATTTACATAATGAAAATTTATGTGTGTGTCAGACATTTAATTGTCCAACACAGATGAATAATGATGAATTTCTTTATAAGTACCTAATATGAGAAGATTTGTGACGTTGTACTATGAATATATTAAAAAAAAAATAATATGATACCTACTACTAATGGATTTACAGTAAAAATTTACTACTAAATGCTATATATCTACAGAAACTATAAATTCATATCATAAACATTCACTACTTCCTATGGCACAAAAGGAAAACATGGTTATAATTTAGAATTTATATAAATATATTGTGTTTAATAAATATTGTACTATATGTGTGTGCTTAATTTCGAAATATTTTTAGCACTACAGTAGTAGACAGAGGGAACAGTAATGACTTCTTTTCTTTACTTTCCACCCGACATAAATAACATATTCGGGAGGCGAGAATATTTTTAAATATGATACAAATGAAAATCACATAACTATCACTTGTACAATGAGACACAGCCGACTGCGCTACGATGGTGATCAATTTAAATATAACATTTAATTTGTACTTTACATAAAAAAATGAATGAGCATGAACAATATTTTTTTAAATACTAGTACTTTTTTAGATACATTAATAAATAGTTGAATTGTTTCATATATACAAATATATACAACATAAGATATGTCGTGATTATACATCCAATTAAATAACGGATATAATAGGAAGTGGTTTACAAAAACTGTTCAAGATAAATTATTGCGTCGTATATGGTAATTGGAACGTCGCAAGTGTAAAGTGCCCTAATGTTGGTTATCTTTGCTATTGTGAACGTTTGCATGGAAACCGGTCTCCCAATCGGCGACGTAGTCCACAGTCCGCACCGAACCGTCCGGTTCCACCAAGGAGTACTGACCTGGATAAATTGATTTATATGTTATATAGCTGTTACACATCTAATGTTGTCGATAGCGAAAGGATTAAGCGCTGTTTAATTACTTCGATACCGTCGGTATTTAGACGGATACCTTTGCAGTTATCATTCTTTAACTAGTTAGTAGTATTTAATTTATGTTACTCTGTTAAGTAATTAATATTCATGTAAATAAGTCGCTGCAAACCTATTTAGCCTAATTAAAAATAAAATTATAAAAACTGCATCGAATTTAAAATAAATACTATAAAGAAAAAAAAATCTATCACCAGCGTAATCTGTGATCTAAATATACTCGTAGTCAATATCAACGTGCAAACAAACTACGAATTCTAGACATATAGAATGCTATTTTAATGAAAAAGTATAACATTCCACTTAGAATATTTTTATTTACCTTTTACAACATCGCCATCGCGTTCCTCTTTCTGTTGCTTGATATCGCCGGTGTGAGGATCGTTCACGTGGTACTCGTAAGCGTAACGAGGATGGGCGTCCTAAAATATTAAAATAATATAAAAAAATAATAAAACTGACCATTTTACTGGCAATTTACGTATGTTTAGCCATTCATGACTTTTTAATTTCTCATAAATATACGAATATATAAGATTTAAATGGTAGGTAAGATTAAGAAACATTTAAGAAACAACTATCTGAGTATTTAATATTCAAATAGTTGTTTTCGAGAAATGTATGATATTTTATGATATTTAAATTATATAAAGATATTTAAGAAACGTAAACTTGTATGTACACCGGGCTTTTATTTTATTTTATTTTTTATTTTTTATTGTATTTCATTTTAACATTTTAAATATTGTTTCCGCACTAATGTAACAATTTTGTAAAACTATCTTATTACTGTTGTGTATTAGATATTTAAGTTAACCATGTTATCGCATAAGTGACAATTGTCTTAGCCGATAATAAAGTTCTTTAAACCTAAACCTAGGTAATAATCAAGTGCTTAAATAATTTGATCGTAAATCTTTTATGTCAATGTAGTTTGTAACTATGTAACATAATTTGTTCAATAAATATTTTTTTGTTTAAATAATCATTACTAAATCATAACAAAAAGCAAGAACATAACTATAATTAAAGTGTAAACGGGCTTATATGTTCCTCTTCCTACTAAGAAATTAGTATAACAATTTGTGGTCTGTATATCATACCGCCCATCAGTTTAGTACTGGTGAAAGTGGTGTACCGTGAATTAGTTCCTGCAAACTGTATCTACTAAGAATTATATTGAAATCATTTAGAATGCACCAATTTCGACACTTCATGAGACATTCCAGATTGTACTATTTGTAATAAGGACAATTCTCCATTCTATACTTTTGCTCTAGCTTGAAATTCAGTTCCTTATTTTTTTAATTTTATATATAGCCTCCTTATTAGGGCTGTGTAAGTTTTAACTCCCACTTATTGCTATGCTATCGGTTCAGAAGATATATGTTGTTTTTATCTTTGACTACATAAAAATATTTGATTAAAAATAAATATTCTTAACATTAATAGTTCCGTTCCATTTTTTACAATCAATTTGATTTCAGCAAGTTGTATTTTAAGACATACTTATCTACAACTCTAATCTGAACTACATCCACAAATCATATCTGCTTTATTATAAGTCCTAATATTCATCAGTAGTTGCTACTATTATATCATATGATATGCATAAATTAAAATTGTGCTACTAGTTTGTGACATTCATTACGACGTCTCGTTGAAATAAGTTTGAATGTCGAAAATATTGCATAACGCCACACTTTATGTGACAGGGAAAGAAATTATAATTATAATTATATATATATTTTATTTTAAGTTATATGTGTCGGAAATTTTAATATTAAAGAAATTTTTATTTTAAATTATATTACTGTTTCTATTTTAAAGTATATTTTGTATTTAACTTAGTATTTCAACTTAGTAAGTTAGTTAGTACGTCCTACAAATTTCGCGGCTTAAGGAATATGTCATTATATTATACGAATATAATAATGCTTTGCCTAATATGAGGAAAAAACAAAAATATAATAAATAATATTTGAAACCAATTCAGATAAGCACGTTCTAAAATCAACATTAGGTAGAGTTAACGAGTTACTGTTATGTCCTTTCTTTTGTTTAATAGTAGCAATGCAGAAATAACCGAGTATTGAAGCACTCCGTTCACCGTATAAATTAAGCTATACCTAATAGCTTTTATAATAATTTTTAATGTATTGATTGTTATAATAGAAAAAATCTATATATCCTTTTTCCTGAAGGCTTTAGGACGGGATATATAGATACGAGTATACCGACGTAAAGTCGAGTTTCGGCAAACCGAAAACGAATTAAATATGTGTTTTTTTTATCCATTCATCGTAGATCGGAGGCCATCGTGGTGGAGTTGAGCACCTTCCTATTGTAAGCGCAACTGGTTGTAGGTTCTATTATATTTCAATTATTTTAATTTCTCCGCTCTGGTGAGCAAAAGTGCGGCGTTGAGTTCCCCTACTCAACACTCAATGTTTTGAATTCGGGTGGAAGGTAGAAAAAAAGGTACAAGTGTTTGATACTAAGTTAAGCTATACGAAATACAACATAAAATTAAAAAAAAAATATAAACATAATCTTTCTCAAACATAGATTCAAGGGTGAAGATATAATTAATCAATTAATCAATGGAAGCAATGTGGTACAGTAGGCTAGCGTACGACTGTACACGCCATGGTATTGTAGGTTCGATCCATGAGAACATATACATTATATTTAAATTATTCTCTTTTCCACGGTCTAATAAAAGAAAAGGGTGGCATTAGGATCTACCATACAACATGCAAAGGCTCCCACAAAATAAAAGTGCAGTGTTGTTCAGAGCAACAGGTTAGGTGATAGCAACAAGCAATTGCAATGAATGGGCAATATTGAAAATATGATGCATAACTTTTTAAAAAATTGAGCTGACTCATATTTGACATTTTGTTAAGATATATCAAGTGATAACTATTTTTATGAGATAAATAATTCAATTATTATTTTCATCCAAGCAATTGTGGCATTTAAACGCATTATGGTAAATGTCATATAATTGCGAACGTCATTGTGTTACAATTCAATAGGTAACAATCAAAATAGCTTACGATACGATACGATAGTGTTATCTTTCAACTTTTGAAGGTTATAAAGTAATCCATTTTAAAACGATCTGTGATATTACAGTTCAATATAGACAAAAAACCAAATATTAGGTGAATTCAATTGTTACTTATAGGAACAATATCTGTATTGATATGTTTTTTTTTTACCACACCCAAGAAATGAAATTTATTTCCTGGAGTGGGAATCGAACCCACAACCGGTCGCGTTTATAGTCGCATGCTTGTGCCTCTGCGACACAACAGGCGTTGATTTGTTGTTGAATATTCAATTTATTGGTGATTTATTTGTTTTCATGACAATTGAGACTAATATTATTGTGGGAGTCGTATTACTGTTTCAACGAATATTATTAAACGTTTTCTATTCATATTATATTATGCCAATATTGTGGCACTCTATCTGTATTTGAAACAGGAATTCGCATTATAATTTTGCCGCTCCACTCCTAAAATGCTAATATTTATTGATTACAAAATTCATCTTTACGGTATATTTTTAATTAAAGCCATTTGAGATTTTGATGTCTTAGAACCTGTTTGAACTTTCTGGTCAGTGGTCATTTGAAATTTCGTTTTCAATTGCGAGAAGTTACGCAACATGCACATAAATACCCCGTAGGGTGTAATATAACATGGTATCGAGATTTATTAAATCAAGGTCGCACAAGATGTTTAATATTTCAAACTACTTTAAAGTAGGTTGAAAACTACCGAACCATTACTTAATATCTTATACTTATTCCTAATATGAAAACAAAGCGTCAGTATGATATATGATGTTTTTCACGCTTAGAATATAATAGATGACTAATATTAAGAGTTATAAAACCTATTAAGAAAAACGTTAACATAGTTATTGATCTAAACATAAAAAAAATGCATTTGTGTTTGTAAATATAATAAAAGAAAAAATAAAAGTGAAATACTCACGTAATTTTCAACGAATTCTGCGTGAATGTTCTTAGCAGCATGAGCAGATGAGGAGTAACTAGAAGATGCTGAAGCTACAGCCGCTGGCACTCGTACATGTGACACTTGCTGACTAACTACTGGCGCTGAATACTGCCTTAAGTGTGATGATTGTTGAGATGCTGATGACCCGGAGTATTGGGCAAATGCTGGGGCGGAATAGTGAGCCACAGCTGGTGCACTATATTGGACCACTGCTGGCGCCGAATATTGAATTGCAGGGGCAGAATATTGCGATATTGGGACGGCGTATTGTGGTCCAGCTGAAACCTTATATTGGACTGCTGGAGCAGATATGTGAGAAACGGAAGAGCTTGAATATTGAGATACTGACGGAGCTTTATATGCTGATGCAACATTAGCTGAGGAAGCTTGACTATATTGATTTACAAATGAATAAGAGGGTGCAGCGTATTGTGCTGATTGTATTTTTAAAGCAGGTGAAGTCGAATATCCAGCAGAGGGAGCCGCATATACTTGGGAGACAACTGGTCCTACTGATTGTGTGAAAGAGTTGAGAGAGGCTTTTGCTGCGGAACCACTCGAATACGCAGATTGCTGCGATATCAAATTTTGAGAAACAAATGTTTTTGCTGGAGCTAAAGAAAATTTAGCTTGCAATGGGGCAGCAGTTATTTTTGCTATGATTGGTGCCTGAGCATAAGTTGCTTGAGGAATGACTGTCCTGGTAGCTGCAGATAATCCGGCAGAAGTAGCATAACCATGTTCTTCCTTTTGCGCTGAATACTCTGCATCTAAAGCAGCAGCAGCTTGAATGACGACGGGTGCTTGATAAGAAATTGCTGGTTGGGCTTGATACGCAATTTGGGGAGCAGCTGATTTAAAGAGTACAGACTGTGAATATCCACTTGAGCTCTTTTGACCACTTAATGAACTTAAAGAGTAAGATTGTAATAATCCCGGCGCTGCAGTCGCTTTAACACTCGCTAAAGACAACTGAACTTTCGGAGGAGGATATGAATATCCTGAATGTCCACAATCTTGTGCATTGTTTAATTGACTCAGGTGGTAGTTGAGGTCAGGATCGTGATAAGCTAGTGCATTAGAAAGGAATGCAATAGCTATGACTAATATCTGAAACAAATAAATCACTAATTAGATTCAGAATAAATAAAACGTATTTAAAAACATATTATGAATGACTATCTTTATTTTAAATATGTACTCGTAATGTATTATGATACAATTTAGAGAAAAATTTATGCTTGATTTATCAATTAGATTATACTCGTATATACTTGTAAGTATCATATTAGAATTCAATAGTAGAGCTTAAAATAACTTTTATAAATATTTATATTCATGAAACATTACATTAGTTTTATTCTTTTTTTTATTTTAATAAATTAGATTTATGAAAACAAATTAAAAAATAAAATATAAAATTATTTTTATGTTCACATAAATTAGCTTTTTATACAAAAGACTTCAACGCGTTATATAAATTAATTGTCATTTTAAAATATGAAACTTTAAATATCTATTTTGGCTATATAATAATTATTTTAATATTCAAATTTTACACTTACGGATTTCATGATGTGTTTTATTTTAATAATATACGTCACTTTCGCTATTCGCTATCAAGCACTGAACATATCACGTGTTAGTACAATTTGAGAACTAATTGTGTTTGGCAAAGCGTAATTCGAAATGAGAGCAAAACAGACCCGCAAAGTCTTATATAGTATACACATATGTGTAAGAA
Organism: Philaethria dido; assembly: GCA_033558755.1. NCBI lineage: Eukaryota > Metazoa > Arthropoda > Insecta > Lepidoptera > Nymphalidae > Philaethria > Philaethria dido. The sequence goes on from JAKGSA010000273.1 coordinate 30,282, forward strand.
CGGGTCACACTTTTTCACATTCGCTGGCATTACTGTGGGCGCGGCTTAGGGTATAACTTCAGATTAGTTCTAAATTGCATCTTGTTTAGTATGCAAGTACAAGTACTAATAACTTCTTGTAATACTAAATATTGCTATTTTCGATATCTTTAATACTAAAATATTAAGTAAAATAGATTTTTTTTGTATTTTTAGCTTGTAATAATAATGTAATTTTTTTGATATATATATTTTCATACGAGTAGATAAATATTTATGTATAAATAAATATTAGGTATTTGTATACTATACTTTTGTTTGGTCGTTTTTATATGTACTAGAAATAATTTGAAACCTCATCAAATGATATTATATGCGTGTATCATCTTTCTATGAGCTATTAATTTCATTGTTAATAATTGTAGAAATAAAAATTCCCGTCTATTTTTCAGGGTAAGAGATTATTTTAAGCTCTCTAAAAGCTTTGAGAGTAAGTTTCTTTGTTACATATACTTTAAAATTTGAAATATTGTTATTACAACTTTATACTCAATGAACATGTCCTATCCACTTGAAAGTTAAAATTTCTCATTTAAGGGACAATGTTGACTTTTTTTGAGAGAATAATATCTTTAACCTTAAATTTATCTTTTACAAGTTAAAATTATGTATTTGAATGTAATCGTAGTTTTAACATACGTTGTTGCTTCATGTGATTATTCTTACAATTATATCCTATTTTCACTGAAAACAGAACAGAACGTGACAATTCTGTTCCAATAAGCAACCATAATTTAGGCACAAAACCTTAGGCAGTAAGTGCAGTAAGTGCCGCTATCAAGTACAAATTTCATGTTACTTTTAATGTATTACGCTGATTGTGTTACGACGTTTAACTGGCGACATGTAATAATAGTTACTAAAGCTTAAATATTTTAAATACAATATATATGAAATTTGTAATATTATGTCTTTATTTTTTAGAATTAATAAGACGTTGTTACAATCGTCAGTAAGTCATCGTCAAAATGTTTATGTCGTCTACAAAAGTTCTTAATAGTTACTTTTTACAAAACACATTTTGTATATGCGACATTTAATTCCACTTTATTTCTACTAAGTCAAGTTATTTTTCTTCAAAAAAACTTAGAACAGAATGACAAACCATTAACTATGGTCAAAGAGTAACTAAGTTACGAATAAGTATTATATATAAACTTATATTTCCTTTAAAATAAGAAAAAAATAAAAAAGTTATGTTAATTTTTCTATCATTATCTCAAAACCAGCTTTTTCAATTTAGTGACTTTTCGCTCTATGGTGACGATATTTAGACACTCACTTATTCAAACTATTTTCTGATTTTTATATCAAAGTGTGTTCTATTTCTAGTACGTCTGAAAAAAGTAATAAGTCTGGAAAAAGTTGGAAAGAGTGAAAACAAGGAATCAGAGATAAAGATAAAGACGGTATGTGTCTCATTACCCAACACGATATTGATCTATATTGGGTTAAAAGTCAATAAAAAAGTGTCATAGGTTTTTTCTTTGTCAAGCTGGCTGGATACGGGAGATGCGTGAAGACAAACAAATCGATGACTTCAAACGTCCTAAATAACGCACTGACGCACCAACGCAATGACACATATGACTGGTGAAAGTGCTTATGTCAAAATTAACTTTTCTCGGCAATGTATTTAATCCAGATTTTTAATAAAGGTCATCTACTTCACATTCGCTTAAGAAATAATTACAACGGGAACAATAAAATAAACTCAATGACACTCAGTGAAGCGAGTATTAAGATCAAAGAGTAAAGCGACACTTAAAAAAACTACATTAATATAGTGAGTAAGTTAACGTGTTGAAATAATACGGGTATCGCTTACATGTTACTAAGAAGGTTAAGCCCTATTTAACAGTCTCTAATCCATGTGAATTAATCACTGTTATTTATAATTAAAATGTAGATTACATACCTTGTTGAATAAGAATAACAAGGGAAGCTGATAACATAACTGATGGTATCTCTAATATTATGAATTTGACTTAGCACAGTGAGTTTCCACGGTAACATTTGGACAGTCTTAGTTTGTAGCTTTTGACAGGTTACTAAATCATGTTACGGGGCTATATCTGAATGAATCAATAGAGGAACCGTTAAAGAAGAAAATTGAACAAAAGATAGGTTTTCAGGAGTGGGACAATTAACACTGTTTACAAATTGTGAATAATATGTTAAGGTTAAATAACTTCATGTTTAGTTAAAATATTTCATATATTCCGACACCTGACATAAAATGCCTATAAATTTATAGAAAGTGATGTCATACAAGCTTTTCTCGGCGTACTCTAAAATAGATGCGTAAAGATAAATGTGGAAAACATGTGGAATTAGATATATACTCACAATAAATTTAAAACTTAGAAGTTATTTTTGTCCAATTAGTTTTCAACATATAAGTCATCAATTGCAAAGACAGAAACATTTAATGCAATAATTTACTGTTCAATATATGTCATGGTACAATTAAAACAGTTTTATTGAATTTATCTGCGATATTTGTTTGGTGGTAGGAGGTTCGTCCTCCGTCTGGCTCGCGACCACTATCATGTCAAAGACGAACCGCCAAATATCTTGTGATGTGTTCCGGTTCGATGGCATGTAAGCCAGGTTTTCCCCTTTCCCACCCATTCTTTCCCAAAAATGTGATGGTTCCGATAGCGGACTACTACATTATCCTCCCCTTCCGTCTCTATCCTCTAGGTTGGCAACGCATCTACAACATCTCTGGTGGTGTAGATGTTCATGGGCGAAGGTAACCACTTACCATCAGGTGGTCCTTCTGCTCGTTTGCCATCCGTTATCCATAAAAATATATATATATATATATATATATTAGAGCTAAAGTTAATGAATCATTTTGAACTGATTATAATAAATTACAGAAGCTGTCAAAGGATCTCGACGCCGCTATGTACGTTACTAGCGTGGTGGGATATAGCGCTAAATTAATTTAAGTTTAGTACATTAGTCATTTAAATAATTAGTCTGTTCTATGTACATGTAATTAATTGAATATATGAAATATTAAAAGAAGAAACGCCTGTCGTGGTGTTGAGGCACAAGCGTACGACTGTAAACGCGACAGGATGTGGGTTCGATTCCCATTCCAGGAAATCGAATTTTTCACTTCCTGGGTTTGGTAACAAGGTAAAGCGCGGCGTTGAATTCCGCCACTCAGCACGCAATGCCTCAATTCGGCGGAAAGTGGGGAACGGAGTGTCTTAACACTAGGTTCCCTCTGCCTACCCTGATAAATGCGGGATACGGCGTGAAGCTATGTATATATAAAGAGAAGAATACATGAGGGCTATAAAAAATGGCATTCAGAGTGTTTATGGCAAAATACTAGAATAAAGCATTTCATGTTAAAAAAAATATATTTTTTTAACATAATCTTGTGTTAAGTACGAATATAAGAATATAAATCATAAATTTGTTATCAGTTAGATTAGGTTTCAATACTTAAAGAGATTATGAAAATCATTACGTGTCTGTAAGCTGGCGTCTCGTAGTAACCCTGCATATGTTGCGTCACCATATATCGTACACGCGTGATATCCCGATACTATCGCACGCTAAATCTTACTTAAGTATGTCACTCGGCTGTTTAGGATTTTTTTATATAAACATATAAAATAAATGTCGAAATCTGGAAATTTTATAATAATAATTAAGGAAAATATATATAATAAACTTATATATTTCCTACTTTGATAAAAAAAAACCAACCGTCACTAATACTTAAACAAACCTAGAAAATAATATAAATTCTATAATGAAATTACTAAATGTAATATCCAATTTTGTTAATTCGATTCAGTTATGTATTGTTTTATCTATAAATATTGCTTGAGATTTTCTTCACGTAGAAAATTTAATAATTCTAAGCTGTTGACAAGAACATAATAAACGATGTATGCTTTTAAGTTATGATTTATGTATTAAAAATACCACTAATACCAGTATACACAAGAAGAATATTCAATAATATTTTTTTTCCTACGAAAAATTATAAGAACTTTTGTTGATTATTGGTTGATACAAAAAGCTTTTATACAATACATATTGTAAACATATTTTGAGCATACGATGAGGTTACAGGTATACAATTACAGGTACTCAATTTAAATGCTTTAATAATATTACGCATATGTGTATTTTTACTTCTATTTCTACATTTTTTATCAAAATAAGATGACACGTTATAAAATTATAAAGTAATATTTCTGTAGTTATTTGTAATTTACCTAAATTTCGCTTTCGTTTGCTTTATCTTTAAGCAATTACGAAATTTATAGTATAACGTTGAAAATTAGCGTGTAATAACTCTAACACATATGCAGTAATTTACGTTAAATTGGATATGGGTGGCGCCTTACATAAGGCACTAGCCCCTAAGCTGCACGTCTGTGCAAGTTGCGAAACTAATCCTACATCTGAAATAGGTTCATATATTAATTGCCACTCAAATTATGCGCGTTTGAGGTAATGGAAACTTAACGATAACATGTCTATTTATTAACAAAACTGACGTAATTGGTCAGACATGATATTTTATTACTTTATTTAAAAGTAGGTGATATCTTCAGCTTTACTTTGAAAACGTGTTTGTCAATAATACTTGTACCGTACAAGAACGTATTATATCATGAAACATGTGTTTAATTTATTAAATAGAATTGCGTTAGGTTTCAAAGCGCTTACATAAAATTATTAATTACTTTTAAGGTTTTAAAACTCAAATAAAATTAGTAGAAAATTTCATTTAAAATATGATTTATTTGTATAAGAATATCGATGGAAAGTAATAGTCTTATCTTAATGTGGAATATAAATTAATTTTACAATCTTTATCTTATGCAGTTACACTAATTTTGTAATTATTTTTATGAGTAGAACAATTTGATATTTAGTTTAGTTAAATTTTACGGAGTGGAAAATCGGGTTTTGAGAAATAGCAACATATAGTTTTATTATTCTATATTTTAAATAATAAAATAGTAAATCCTAAATTATATTTTAAGAATTCATGTCTACTGGGGGTTACAAATTTGTTAAAAAGCTATTAGAGTTTAAAGGAAGTATGATTTATATTTGTGCTCTGTACTCCTATAAGTTTTGGTGGTAGGAGGTTCGTCCTCCGTCTGGCTCGCGACCACTATCATGTCAAAGACGAACCGCCAAATATCTTATGATGTGTTCCGGTTCGATGGCATGTAAGCCAGGTTTTCCCCTATCCCACCCATCCTTTCCCCAAAATGTAGTGGTTCCGATAGCGGACTTCTACATTGTCCTCCCCTTCCATCTGTATCCTCTAGGCTGGCAACGCATCTACAACGCCTCTGGTGTTGTAGATGTTCATGGGCGAAGGTAACCACTTACCATCAGGTGGTCCTTCTGCTCGTTTGCCATCAGTTATCCATAAAAAAAAAAAAAAAAAAGTTGTACGCTCTAACTATGATGAAAATAGATGCTGAATAATAATTTTTATTATAACTTTATTTCGTACTGGATACTTTGAGTTTTAATACTATTTGTGTATAATAATAAATCTAAAACCACACCTCACGAAAATTAACAATAATAAACATCCATATAAATTATCATATTTATTAAGGTTTAGGTTAACTAATTCTACACAACCAAGTCTAGCTGCCCACGTGTGTACAAATAACATAATATATAGGTACTCATTTAGTTTTATAACGTCATAAATACATTCTAGATAAGAGATAAGTGCAGGGTCGTATTTGTCTCATGCCCTTTATTAGTTTATTTCCAAACGCTCCTTCACCTTTGCACAGCGAAATAGACCATAAATATTTAATTACTATTATAATTATTAAAAAAAATCTAATTTTTCACAATTCCCTGTACGTATAATATCATTATTTTTTCATTTTAATACGCGTTCGAATAATATTTAAGCTAAGAACTATTACATGAAATAGACCATGGCATTTATCGATCTAAGTGAGTGTTCTAAAGATATTTTTATATGAAGTCAGAGTCTTTTGATTTCGGTCGAAGATAAGATAATAAAATAATTTCCTTACTCATTCAGTTAACATTATGACGATTTTTTTCTTTTGTTCTTTTGTTTTTCTGTAAAAATCGGTATGAATTTTTTTCAGAAGAAGTGCTCGTTGTCAATAATGAGGAAGCGTCAAATTAAGCTCTACGTTATGTATACCATTAAGTGTAAATTCGCAAGCCATTTTTAAAACAGTTTTCTCGTACAGGGGGGTTGTTGAACGTCAATATAAAAGATTTAAAATTCTGTCGTGGCGCAGAGGCACATGCGTGCGACTGTAAACGCGACAGGTTGTGGGTTCTATTCCCACTCCGGAAAATGTAAAAGTTAAGTATTTTCGTTTTCTGGGTTTGGTAACAAGGCAAATCGCGGCGTTGAATTCCGCCACTCACTGCGTGGGGAACGGAGTGTCTTAACACTAGCTTCTCAGGTTTCCTTTGCCTACCCTGATATATGCGGGATATCGCGTGAACAACAAGGATTATTGTAAAGTGTACTAAGCGTCGGATTTCGAAAAATATATTTCCGAATACCAAAATATACGCGATTAATTCTGTTAAAATAGTTTCATTTAATATCTACGAGTATAGCACGATTTTTTCTTTTTAAAGGTAAGCTAACTTTAAATTAATGGTATCAATGAACATTTTTTTTATTATGGACAAGTAGGTATGTTTAATTAATGATACACTATGCGAGTAGGTATGCTACACTGATTGTAATCTTTAAACAAGGAATGTGCAATGTGAAATCAATTATTCAACTTAAACACTTCTAGCAGATATACAAACAATTACTTTGTGACATCGATCAAAGTCAGGACTTGTTACGTCACTGATAAGACAATCTTGCCTCCGTTGCTCGAAACACCGCATACTTTCACAGGTATAAATAGAACTGATCTATATTTTCCACATATTATGTAACATATAAATATCTATTGAACAGAATCAAAAGCAAATAAATTTGCGCAATGAGAGTATGTAATAGTAATAAATTTAAATTGGTATGGGTATATGCAGTTATTTAAAATTACGAAATATTTAACACACGTACATATATTTATTATGTCTAATAGATTTATTTTTGGATAAATATTTTGAGTAACTTGTTTTAGTTTTTAGCTTAATAGATCAATTTTAATTATGCCCCAACTTTTGTATTATATAAAAGCGAGCTGTTGCTTGGGGCATATTAATCGTAGATTCACATCTCCAATACTTTTTTCATTTTATATTATATCATAACGATACTTCGAAAGTTACATCCTTTGAGAAAAATATATATTAATTTGTTCATTAATTTTTTTTTATATTTTACACATTAAAAAAGAAAAAATTATGTCGAAATCAGAACACGTACCTACTTTTTTTTTTTTTTTTTATGGATAACGGATGGCAAACGAGCAGAAGGACCACCTGATGGTAAGTGGATACCTTCGCCCATGAACATCTACAACACCAGAGATGTTGTAGATGCGTTGCCAACCTAGAGGATACAGATGGAAGAGGAGGACAATGTAGTATTCCGTTCTCGGAACCACCACATTTTGGGGAAAGGACGGGTGGGAATGGGAAAACGTGGCTTACATGCCATCGAACCGGAACAAATCATAAGATATTTAGCGGTTCGTCTTTGACATGATAGTGGTCGCGAGCCAGACGGAGGACGAACCTCCTACTTATATGTATGTAAGTTTCTTAAAGTTATTTAAAGATATCTTTAAATTATACTCACAAGTTATTGTTACTTATAAAAATTTTCATTATTTAATAAAACAAATATATAATAATAGTTTTGTTTTCGACATTATATGTGTGTTTTCAATTTTTTTAAGAAAACAAATATTTCACTTAAATTAAAGCAACTGAAAAAGCTTATGTTAAAATCTTCTATATAAAAAAGGGCTAAATTTTAATATGGTATTTTTGAAGCACTGAAAATCTTAACTAATTCACATTTATATGTAAGCAATGGGACAGCCTGATACATCCGTTGTACGCACGTTCAAAATTCACTTATAATTATTATTAAGTTTTTTCTGAAAAGAAGAAATAGGTTATATTACAATAAAAAAATATTAACAAAATTCTAAAGATAAAAATAGTTTTAATCACATCACGTTACACGCAAGAGAGTTCAAAAATTATTTATGGAAAAGTTCGTTAATATACTCGTACATGAAATATACAATCTTCTGATTAGAAAAAGTTCAAAGTATATATATTTTTGTTTACATATTTATGTCATGTTTTTTTTTGTTCTTTTTTGTAATTTTTTTCTTTCTCTTTTTTTCTTCAATTGCACGGTTTTTCTGTCCCGTTTTTTGACACTTAACCACTTCCACAGGTTGGCTGGAAGAAATCTCTTCACGAGATAAGCCCATCCTTGTGTAATTAATATTTTATTTCTTCCCATGTATTTATTATTTTTATAAGTGTAATAAAGAATATATAAAGTTTCAGTCCACAAAAATGTATTAAAAAAAATTATGGAAATGTATGTAAAGAATTACAAATTAAGTTAAATACAACATGTTGTCGATCATAATAAAAAGATACAACTACAGTAGTTAATGAAGTTTTTGAAACTTGAAAAGCTTGTTTGTTTTGTTTGTTCTTATGAAGCAAGTGAAGAAAGAAAATGTACGTGATTTACGTAATATATCAAAACTAGCGCGAGGCGACTACTTTGAGTATCGAGATGAATATTTTTGAAAACAAGGTCAGTTTACTTTAAAACAATTATAGAGAGGAAACGTTTATCGTTATATACCAAATAAATCAAGCTTTATATGTATTGCATGTCATTTGACAATATCAGCATTCTGTAGGTACATAGCTATCTGTATGTCGTAGTAGTTATGGTCAATATTATATGTCCGGTCATATCGTACAGTTGACCATTCCATGAAATGACAACATAAATGTAGTCTATAATAAATTAGAACTAGCAACCTTGATGACACGAAAATATGCGTTTAAAAAAACTATTGTCCCCGTTAACTCGTTAACAACACGTTGCCTAGGAACGTATATGTCACAGTATATAAAAATCAAGCCATACAAACCAACCATATTTTTTTAACTATTATTTTAAAAAGATATATATATATATATAAACTATAAGTGTGCCAAGTTCCTTGCTCCTTCGTCCGCGTAATTTTCGTAAAAAGGGGTTCAAAGTTTTTGCTTTACGTATTAATGTATAGATATTGACTTTTTGAATTATTTTTCCGTAAAAAAAATGATATTTCGTTCGTTTATCTAGGTACATATATAATTTATTTACATTGTATTGTACTACCTAATATTTATTATTTAATATGGCAATAAATCTCAGTTCAATAAATTCATTCAATATTTGGAACTATTTTTGTATACTACATACATGTAGAGCATTATTATTGTGACTTCAACAAAGGAACATCATAATGGTAACGCTGATTACGTGCCAAACGAAACCTTTTCAAGGTAATTTCGTTTATGTAGAAGATTGCAAATGTGAGAGTGATGTGGTAATCGTACCTAATAAAGAACTCGATTATTTGCAATAAGTGGATAACTTTCAACGACCTTAAACAATAAGAAAGTAAAAATATATTTAACAATGACTTATAAATATAGTATTTTATCTTAGAAATTTTAGTCGAAAGCACTTTTCTATGTTTTGGACATAATATTATAAAGGATATGTGCGTGGTGTCTTACGTGGTCACTTTTTTAAACGTACCAACATCTATATTGTTATCACATCTCAAATAATTCCATTAAAAACGCAATGTGAAAATGAAAGCCGTGTTCAATAAAATACGGAATATATGCATTAGTTGTCCTAATCGATTTCACCGGCACATAAATTAAGTTGTACCCAAATGGGTTTTGTATTAGTATCTGAAATTTAATTAAAGTAAATAAATAAATAAAATATAAGCTTTTGACTTGGTTTCGATTTGTTCAGGATCCCATCATTAGATTCGACGACAATAGGAATACAAATAAATTACTATTTTTTTTAAAACATTTTATAAATGATAGAGTTTTGACGAATGAAAGTAACACAAAATTTATTATGGTATGGGCAAGATACTCATTTTTCGAGACAATGCGGATTGAGGGGCGAAATACATCGTCGCGCTTTGTCTTACCAGATCTGGGAAATAAAATGAATATAATATAAATAAAAACATTCCCCCGTTTGGGATTCGAATTCATAATTACTCGCGTTTCAGCCAGGCGCTGTTCTAATGCACCATGATGACCTCAAAAAAAATATTTACGCAAAAGCAGATTAACCAAATCTAAATGACGCATAAAGCAAACCTTCTTCTACTCATTATAATTCACTTTCATTGAAATGCAATTAGACCGTGACGATGTTAGAATATCATATGCCTTAAAAGCAATATATAAATTGTAGTGATATAAAATACATATTTTTGATGTGTTTGAACTTAATGGAATTAAAAAAAATAAAAAACCAAGAATCTATTTTGTTTTGTTACTTTATAGTACAGGATGCTGCTACCCAGGTGGGAAGAGAATAATTAATTAGTATAATGCAATAATAATTTTGTATGTAATCAAATATAATTCATTTCCAGGTGAAGTGGGCTGTGAGATATATGAATTTTTGTATTACTTAAACTGATTTCAAATATAAAACTCTATAATACAACACTTTGAAAGCTATAAAGATAACCTAAATTTATTCTCCAAATTGACATTGAATATAAGTTAATAAAATCCGTCCTCCGTCTGGCTCGCGACCACTATCATGTCAAAGACGAACCGCCAAATATCTTATGATGTGTTCCGGTTCGATGGCATGTAAGCCAGGTTTTCCTCTATCCCACCCCATCCTTTCCCCAGAATGTTGTTGTCCGACCAGAATGTGGTTGGCGAAGGTATCCACTTACCATCAGGTGGTCCTTCTGCTCGTTTGCCATCCGTTATCCATAAAAAAAAAAAATTAATTCCTATTTTAATAGTTTTTAATATTACAATGAAAAATTCACAAATTTTCAAAATAGTCATAGTTTATTAGAAACAATGTAAATGACAATTGATAATTTAAATATAAAAAAAAAAGAATGTGCTATGATTTGTTTAAGTAACATTTCACTTTCAGTTACTGTAATAAGGATTCGATAACAATCAAGAACGTTGCATCGTGGATATTTCGATCGTTTGTGATACCTGAACAACGACACAATCTGCCTACGATCTGCATATTAAGTGTTAACCTATATTCAAACAAAACATCAAACCTCTCACTTTAGACTTTATTCTCCAATCATACCTTGTTAAGCTTTACTTATTTGTTAACCCCAGTTTTAATTGTTCAAAATTGTTTCTTTTATTATTATTACTACATAACATTGTATTGTAGAATGTATAGGTCATTGTGGCGCTGTGGAATAATGTCTATCTTTAAACGAAGTAATGGTGGGTTCGATTCCTTGTCGAAGCACGCTACACTCTACTTAATTTACCTATTTAGATATAATTGAAAATAAACTTATAAATAAACTATTTTGAAAGAGAGACTTATATTTTTTAGAATAATTTTGTTTTTTTTTTTTATATATACAGACTATGGGAAAATCTAAAGAAGCAACCAACATGAAATTTGTTTCTAAACATAAACTAAATCGTGGAATGCTTACATTAATTAACCAGATAGATACGTATAAAAAAAACTTTAAGATATTGAAATACCATTCGATATTTATACATTATGGAAAACAGCAGTTTCATACCATTTTTCACATTTTTGTAGGGTAGTTTCGCCTTACTCTTCTTATCAGAGCGGGGAAATTAAAATAATTAACTACAATCACTTCCTCGAGTGGGAATAGAACCTGCAACCAATCGCGGTTACTGTCAGACACTGTCCCGCTGAGCCACAATGTCTTGAAAACATCTTTTACGATATATCCGTTCATATAATTATATACAAATATTGTTCTACAATTCTATACCAAACATTTTTCATATGTTATTTGATATATTATATTTTTAAAAGTTTCACAATTGCAATATAATTGTTATTTAAATTTTATTATCTGATTAATGATAAATTATACTATATGAATGATCTACTTAGTGGCAGCTTCTCAATCAAGGTCTATAATGAGGTTACTTGTTTAAAATAGATTTTTGATAGCGAACATTTTTCATTATAACCTAATGAGTTTGAGTTTGCAAAAACATCGGCTAAAATCTTTACTTTTAAACTGACTTGAAGGGGGAGTTCAAAAAAAGTTTACCTGTGTTACCCTATAACTTTGTATTGGGTGAACCAATTTTAATGGTTCTTCTTTTATATGATAACTATTGCTTTTGATGTGGTTCCACTCTGCGGTTCGGACTTGTAGTTTTTGAGTTATTCGTAATAATTTTACTTTTTAGTCGATTTTGTTTGAATTTGGTTTTATTTATATTAATAGTATTAATAATTCGAATTTTGACCAAATTTTGAATTATTAATACTTTTTTTTTTTTTTTTTTTTTTTTTTTTTTTTTTTATGGATAACGGATGGTAAACGAGCAGAAGGACCACCTGATGGTAAGTGGATACCTTCGCCCATGAACATCTACAACACCAGAGATGTTGTAGATGCGTTGCCAACCTAGAGGATACAGATGGAAGAGGAGGACAATGTAGTATTCCGTTCTCGGAACCACCACATTTTGGGGAAAGGATGGGTGGGAATGGGAAAACCTGGCTTACATGCCATCGAACCGGAACACATCATAAGATATTTGGCGGTTCGTCTTTGACATGATAGTGGTCGCGAGCCAGACGGAGGACGAACCTCCTACCACCAAACTATTTATTACAAATGTCATATTATAACATTTTACTTCATGATAAATATCTAATATTAGGTACCACTTAATCTGCATTTTATGATACCGGTAACTACGGAAATTCTTAACTAGTAAAAAATATACAAACGTGCATTAAACTTTTTATGGCATGTGTCGAAATTTGTATTTGAGTAATAAATGTGATAGTTAGGGTCATTTTGAGCCTTGATCTATATCTATGAATATTTGGTTTTAGTCGTGATTTTTTTTAATTGCAGCTTCACGCTTTTTCTCTTACAATAGGGTGGTCAAAGAGAACCTAGTCTCAAGGCATTTCGATTTCCATTTCTTACCTGAATTCGTTACTTTGTATGTTAAGTGGTAGCCTTAGACACTGCTTTTTGTCATAAAAATAATTTAAATACAATCATTTCCCCAAGTAGGGCTCGAACCCACAGTAATCGCGCTTACACGATGGTCTCTATCGCGATTTTGTGAATAGAATTAAATAACTTTTGCCGTTCTATATAAAAAAAAATAATATTAATTAATTATTAATAATAATTACTCAATTTTTTAAAAATATTTATGAAATTAGCCTACCTATAAAAATGTACACGTCAATATTAATTACGTATTGTACATACGTAAGTAACGGTCAGAGAGAGCTGCTTTTGTGAGCATGAATAATTCCTTAGCTAGAAACATAAATCACATAATAGAATACTTTGTTGACCTCGAAATGATTGAATTACTGTCTTATTAAAGATATGTAACGGGTCAATTACTATAGTGGTTATTATATATAATATACATCGAATATAAGTATTCGGGTTTCATTGTTTTTTAACATAAGAAAATATTAACATCATTTGTACGCCAACCTATCTATATCTCTGCACATTATTTTCTTTTCCATGGTAGGGGTTGCCTGGAAGAGATCACCTGTGGTGATAAGGCCGCCTTTACACCAAAATTTTACTTACTTCTTTTGGTTTTTTTTTTGTTTTTGTTATAATTGTTGTTGGTGTAATAAAGAATAAAATAAATAAATAAATAAAATAAATAAATAAAATAAATAACTTATTTAGAAATCGGTAACTTCAAGAGTTTATTTACGCTATTATTTATTGTTATTAAGTCAAGTGTGCTTAAGTAATCGGTTTACAACGTTTTCATAATTTTATATTCATTAATGAACCAAGGTTGTCCGACCGTCGTAAATTACTTTAGAGAGCATTAGAGAAGTTGATAATGCAAAGCGTGTTTTGCAGCACGATGTTTTATAGTTGAAATTTTGTGTTTTTAAATTTAGTGTACTTATTAATGACTTACGTATAGGTAAATTATTTATAGTAAAATATATGATATTTTTTTGCAGTAATTCGTTTTTCCACGCATAGAAATGTAGATGTACCTTGCTGTGAGTGTGTGCTTGCTGTGAGAACCTCATGTCAAGGCACAACATTATTTAAGATATTTCGGATTGTCCGATTTGGATCAAATATGCACCGTTTTATTGTATAATTTGTTGCCATTTTAAAGCATGTAGCTTCGTAATGCCTCTTCCATAGAGGTCTTGGTTCCTATTGGCAAAAAACTCCAGTAATTAATTTTCACAATTTAATTGGACTCGGAGTGAGTATCGAACCCACAACCATTTCGTTTATTTTAATTTTCGGTTGTTTAGATACTGTCTATAATAGTGCACCGAAGTATGGGTATTTATGTGTACCGAAACTTAAACTTGACTTAACTATATACAGGCAATGTATTTAAATGAAGGCGTAACCTGATATAACATTTTAACCCTTAACCTCTACGTGAAGTCAAATATTTCCCAAGCACGCCGTAACGGACACAAAGACAAATTGATTTTAAATGTATTTATACTTTTACAAGGTAAACATGAGCTCGTGCGGAATAATATTATATCATTACTGGTATACATTTGTTATATAAATTACAAAATATGATACTATTGAATATTTCTCTTTGTATCGTTTGTTCGTATTTTTAGTTAAGAGTTAATATTTTTATTCAAATTAAATTTTGTGATTTGCACTAACCACGTGTTAAATATTTGTTATATTTTTATTTATAACAGATATCAATGTATTACATAAGATGTCTAACTGTGTATTTAAAAAAATCAGTTTTTAGGTCTGGTAGCACGAAACATGATGCTGAATTTTCTTATTTAATATCTACGGGGAAAATAAAAAATTGGCGCATAAGTTAAAGAAACTAAAAAATGCATCCATGTTTTAAAAATTCTTTCCAGCTTCAAATAAGAATATTAGTTACAAATCGTTTTTGTGATTTTCCCATAATATTATTCATTGATTAATCAGGATAAATGAGATAAAATTAGAGATCGGTTTAAAGTCTATTTTAAATCGATGTAAGCGATAAAGCTAAATATACTTTTAAATCTTTTATCATTAGCCACGGTTATAAAAATTTAATAAAATACAACATTGTAATAATAAATTTAATCCATTTTTTAAGTTTATTCAACAAACCGTTAAATTTTGTTCTTTTTGCCGGATGCCATTGGTAATTATATAATAAGCAATAAAAGCAAAATTAATAAAATATAATTATAAATTGCTTACATAAGCATAACATATTAAATAAGACGCATATTTTAAATAGTGAATGTGTTTGAAATAGAAAAGTTACAATATCATTTTAAGATCAGTTTTTGTATCTTGCCCATCCTCTTTCTGCATCTGACTGGTGAGATAGTTCCTCTTCATGTCCGGCGTTACCGTATCCGTATCTATCGTGTCTTATATCTGTGTATCGATCTTGATGTCGATGTCTGTTTGACTCGAATAATAAGTGCCTATTGGCTTCTTCTAAATGTTTAAGACGTAAGTATTCAATGAGAGTATCGTAATTGTTATAGAGAGAAGGCATGTGAGGTCGTTTAGGTAGTATTAAAATCTGTCCGCCGTCACTTCTGGCGTAGCTTCTACCTCCTGATTTCATGTATCTAAAATCCAAAATAACATTCGGCTCGAAGTAATCAGGGCTATAGACATCTTGCACAATCCTGTAAGAATATCTTTATTAGGAAAAGCGATATATTTTTTTAATGTTTAACTTCAAACTATGGGCGATTGTCATAATTGTTATACTAACTTAGGACAGAGCCTTAAAGTTGTATCTTTGATCTAAAAATAAAGAAAACTAAATATATCGTTAAATACTGTTAAATAATTTCAGAATCGATTAGATCATTACTCATAATATGACTATGTGAATGCATACATCATATTACATGAAATACGAATTAAATTTCTTTACCTACAAGTATGTTACGTTAATAATAATTATGAATGAAATAACATTTACATACTTGCTTTCTTCCTCAGTCAAATCGAGCACCTTATCCTAAAAAATAATAATGGCTAGTATGTTAAATTCATAAAATAGAATTTACAAGCATAGTTAATTCGACAATAAGTGACGTTGGCTTCCTCTACTTACAATATGGTATCCCGAAAAGGGAGAACAATAGACAACAGAATAAAACTAGATTCTTTCTATCTTATATCAGCAATATGATAGGTCGTGAAGGTAAAAGAAGAACTTACTCGATGATTTCCTGAGTATTTTTCCCTTTCTGCACCCGATCCTAGATAATATTCTTGATTTAGAATTGCTTTTAAAGTGGATGGATCAGCATTTGAGTCAGAATGTATCTTTTCTCCGGAGGCGGTGATCGCCAAAATTACAAGTAGAGTCACGATCTTTACAAGGTATTTCAAAATTAATCGACAAAATTAACTTATATATACTTACAAAACAAATTAATGTTATTATTATGGTCATTCAAATATATTAAAGATCATCATTAAATAATTAATAATTGCATTAATATAACTAAATATAAATTACTTACCCGATTCATGTTGTTTGATTAGAGTCCTAGTAACCTCTGTTCATATTTCTAATAGATTAAATAGACTTTTAACAATTGTTTATTTACCGGATTTCTGTGATTATTTTGCTTAACTGTGGAAGGATGTTCAAATTCTTAAGCAATTAACTCTCCAGGCCCTGGTATATTACGCCCTGTGTTGCTTAGATTATATCAAATTGTAGTAAAAAAACAAAAAATCAACTTAATAATGGTTATATATTTCGAAATGTAGCTTTTTGTAACTCTGTTTAATAATTTATTTATGAAAAATCTAATTAAGTGAAAAATTTAAAAAGAGGAATATGTTTTATATTAACTTTTTTAATTGTTAATTTTTTAATAATAATTATTTTAATGTTACATCAATCTTAAATATAGACATTTAATCATCAATATATAGGAAGTCTATATCAAAGGTATCATTGTCACTAATAAATAATTGTAAACATTGACGAATGAAAAACAATAAATCCCGTGAGTTTCTTACGCCGGTTCTTCTCAGGTCTGAGGCAATAAATTTAGTGAACTGGTGGTAAATTATTTGACGTACAAAAAAATGAAGCATGTAAGTTCTTATTTTGAATAAAATTATTTGATTTTGACTTTGACTTTGTCCTAATACAAAAAATCAAGTGTTTCGTGGTCTTTGCAATACTATTTTGGTAGTAGATATATTTACTTACTCACCTTTTTAATAATATATAAAAGATATATGTAAGATACAGTAAGTTGAGTCGTCCTCAAGAAACTATACTTAGATTTTTGATTTGTCATGACTTCAGAAGCCATCAATAAAATTAGGCAGAATTTTTATTTCACGTACTCCTATTGACTAAATATAGCAAATACGTGAATGTTATGCTTCGATATATTATAGCATTATTTCCTATTCAAATAATAAATAGCATATAATTATATATTATGAGTATAATTGCAGTAATCAAGTAAACCAAGCTACGTAACATACGTATTTTTTACCCTACCTCGTCGAAATCTCTATACCATTTATATTGTCAGTTTTTATAGGGAAATTTAATATGGTTATTAATTGAAAGTATATTCGTGTAAAGAACACTGAAATATATATAGAGGTGTGAGAAAATGGCAACTACTCATGCTAAATTATAATAATTGTTATAGAAGTATCTCGTATATAGGTAATATTCTAATTCGGTAATAGCATATAGGTGTTATCATGAGAAAAAAATTGTATGTATTTTCATATGAATGAATACGTTTAATTTATAATGTTGAGATCGATCGAAAAGAGAAAAATGGAACAGACATGCATATATAAAAACTATTTAAATTATTTAAATTATAACGCCTGTCGTGACGTAGAGGCACAAGCATGCGACTGTAAACGCGACAGGTTGTGGGTTCGATTTCCACTCCAGGAAATGGAATTTTTGATTTCCTGGGTTTGGTAACAAGGCAAAGTGCGACGTTGAGTCCCGCCACTCAGCACGCAATGCCTAAATTCGGCGGAAAGTGGGGAACGGAGTGTCTTAACACTAGGTTTCCTCTGCTTACCTTGCTATATGCGGGATACAGCGTGAAGCTATGTATGTACGAGTATATATGTATTTAAATTATAGCATTCTCCGTTCCCTAATAATTATTGTCAAGGAATAGCAGAAATTTATTAAAATCTCCCTACAGAGATGTTAATAACAAAAATAAATTAAAAAAAGAGTATAAATATTTCGACGTGGCTCGAAAGACGATAACTTTAATTCCCTAAAGAGCGCGAACGTCAAGAGCCGCGAGTTTGATGTTCAAATTGTCATACATTTTAAAATATTTTTTTAACCTGAGTGAGTGAATAACATTTTAAAAAATATTTCCAATCATTTAGAAGAAGGAAAAAGTATATATTGAATTACATATTTATTATTAAATTCATATTCATAATAAATAATTAAAAAGAATTTCAAAATTGCATGCATTAATGCCGATGTTTTTTCTCCTTTGGAGCCGAAACAGAAAGCTTTGGATGATTTATAAAAATACGATGTTGATAAATTTGAGTATTGTTATCGTCATTGTACTGACTGTCATTATCGTCTAATTTTCCAATATATATTTTATCTGTGCCCGCTTTCTTTTCAGTTTTGGCTTTATTTGAATTTATCTGATTGTTTTTATTTTCAGTCTCATCGATTTGATCTTCAATTCTTTTTGCAATTGTATTAATTTTAATGGTCTCTTCCTTGCGCCTAGCACTTTTGAGACTGCCATTATTGTTTCCAATATTTTTGCTCTTTTGTTTTGTTTTTTCTTGTCCAGTAAAACCTTGTTTATTATAAATTTGATCGTTATGGTTTAAACTTATTCGTTTCCTACTGTGACTTTGATTAGCATGTTTTTCGGTTTTTCCATTGGCTCCTCTGTGATTTTTGTAAATATTTCTCTTTATATCATGTGTCTGGATGTGTTTGTCGTCTCCGTCATTGTTTATATTAAATTCGTTTGGTCTTCTAACAACGTCAACATTTTTTTCTTCTTCTCCCACAATCCAGGTTCTTTTAGCTACGTTACTTTCACTTTCCTTGTAATTATCATTATTTTTTTCATTCTTTGTTTCACCTTCATTTTTCTCAGCTTCCTCATTTATTTCTTGATTATCTACATCTTTTTCTTCTTGTTCTTGCTTAACTTCTTCTTGTTCTTGCTTAATTTCTTCTTGTTCTTGCTTAATTTCTTCTTGTTCCTGTTTAATTTCTTCGTCTTTGTTAGATTCGTTATTATTTTCTTCATTTTCGTTTTCAACTATATCTTCATTGTTTTCTTCGTGCACGCTATATTGATTATTATTGTTTGTGTTTTCGTCATATTTTTCGTAAGGTGAATAATCTACTTGAGCATCAAATCTAAAAGAAGAATGAAGTAAAATGTACGGATACTTTAAAAAGAAAAAAAAAATATTGAAGTAAATTATCTTACCCTTTATGATCGTTGGCATGATAATTTACAGTACGTTTATTACCATTTGGTTCATATAGCCAATATATGCCTTTGACTTCGTCACCATCTCTTTTTTCATTTTGACCTTTTATGTCATGTGTATGGGGATCATTCACTTTGTACGAGAATTCATAAGAAGGATACGCCCAAGCCTATAGTATAAAATCAATTTTAATCCAAGTTCTTCACTAGAGTAATATAAATTATTACAGTCCTTAAAGTAAAAATCATCAGTTGACAACAATCATCAACGTTATTAACACAATTCACGTTTTTCTGTTGAAAAGGTATTAGGGTTATACCTTTTCAATGAATTGCATTGAAGGAAATTTATCGTAACATGCTGTATACATATAAATTATACTGCAATTAATAGTAAAAATATATCTAAACAATTTTTATTACACATATTTTTTCAATATTACGATACAACATCTCGTTATTTTACTATATTCTTCCTAAAATTTGGGAAATGAACGAAAATTATAAAAAAATAATTGATGCGCAAAGACTATTTCCTTTACGTAATCTTAAGCAAGAATTCTATGCCATGATTTATGCCAACACAAAAATTTTATTCCTAATTGTTAATAATTAAATATTTTGGAAAAGACATTTTAGTAGATTATATATTATATATTTATATATTTTTAGTTATATATTATATATTTATATATTTTTTTATTATATATTTATTTATTTTTAGATTATATATTTTTAGTAGATTATATATTAATTAATTTATTTAAATTAATGTATTAAATTTAATTTACAAGTTAAAACTTACGTATTCTTCATGATGTTCAGAGTTCTTATCGCCGTGCGAATCATCGCTGCTATAAGATTTTGAGTGATGTATAGTCACTTTTTGCTCAGATACTGCGACTTTTTCTTGTTCGCATAGCACATAATGTGCTATACTTATCACCAACACTGCCTGCATGAAGCATTAAAATACTTTCAATATTGCTGTATACTTGTTATAAATATTATTATAATAAAAAAATATTAAATTTCACGAAAGCTTAACTATTTTCTGAACAACACTAAACTAATATATATTAAATATTTAGGTCATCATTACTTGCCTTCCAAATCATGACCCTTGATTCTCCTAACAATTGGCGTAGCCAACTTAGCTGACAGGCAGCTATCAGGTCTATATATACAGAAAGGCTGGTTTTTTCACTCTTCACTTTCCTTAAGCAATTATATTGTTCCACGATTTAAGTATTAGTATGGGCGTGTTTGCATTCATGTTACGAATTGTTAAAAAAGTAGAATTACTTCATTTGTTTCATGATTACCTTCGGCCACGCCCGTATTGAGTGTCTGTGAAAATGGAAACATTCATCTTATCTTTTTACACAATATTAATAATATGATTTGTGATGGGATATATAAAGAAAATTGAACTTAAAAGAATTACATATACCTGTATATAGAGAAACAAACGTGATAACATTTGAATGAAAACGAACGATCTCAGAAATAATTTATTAGAAATCCCATATTATCTAGAAAATGATTTTCTAAAAACTAATTCCATGTTTAAAAAGTTATAAAAATAGTAAATTTGAGTAAAATGCTAATACACATGATCTTAAATAATGTACTTACCATATTTCCCTCCGTGCCATATTTTCCTCTTTAAAATCTGGTTTCAAAAAGCCTCATGAATTACGCATTCGTAATCTAATCTGTCATAACATTGATCTTTTAGGCAAAACAAGATTGCACATATAATAAAAAAATAACTAAAGCCTGTACTAAAGTGTTTTGTTCAGTCATTTTCGTTTTACATATCCCGAATAACAGGTGAGTAGGGATGGGTAAAATTTAGGTGGAGGTAGGTAGGAGATCTCGTATTATATTCCGAGTCTCTATTGCTTGTTAACGATGGAATGCAATATCTTGTTTCTAAGTTAATCATGGAAACAGAAAATTGTAAATATAAAGATTTCCTTAGGGAATTAAATCACCCACTGTACCTTTACAATTAAATAATACTTGTGAACGATATTTGATTATTAATTGCAAGATAAGATCTTTAATAAATTGCGTGTCTAAATTAAATTAGCGTGTACCAGTTTTCATTAAAAAAATAAAAAGTTTATAATTTTATCTTTGAGCCTACCCGCCAAGGATAAAATCATAAATATCCCAGGTTTATCTTTTGTAGCTTTAATTGTGGCTCTGTGCCTTTTGTTGTCAAGTGAAATTTTCTTTGGGAGTTTAAACCCACTTGACACAAATTAGCAATATTAAATAGAATTCTTACTTGGTTCAATGTTGAATGAAGCAATAAAATACTATAAGCAATAATTAATAATGATTTGTACATTAATATTTAATAAATATTTTTAATGTACAATATCATGTTTACTTTACTATATTTCTATGTAATACGTATATGTGCACTATTTTTCTAATTTTAATTTTCTTAGCAAATTATTGCTGCTGACATTTAAAGAAAAAGTTAAATTAATCATTTATTATATTATTTAAAAAATGTATTCATTTAATTTCTATTTTATTATTTTCTTATATATAACGCGTTTCTGTCATTGCAGGGTAGGCCTCTGCCTATCAGAGAGTGAGAGAGAGCTTAAGTGTCAAAAGACACTTTATACTATACTTTCCGCCCAGATTCGTGACATTGCATGTTGGCTGGAACAACTCAATGCATTTTATTCGACTTAAAATCTGAAAATCAGGAATATTGTAGCAAGAAAAATATCTACCTATATGCAATGTAGCTTAAGTAATACTTATTTGGCATATTTTTACTTAACAACGGTTATGCAGAACAAATACATATACATAGAGGTATAAATGATAAGCGAGAAAATACTGTTATATTTTTATAAATATTCTTTAGTTAACAATACCTTTATAGTTTATTTATGACTATTGACGGAACTATAGTAATGAACAATACATTATTTTTTCAGTCTTCATTAATTTCTTAATATATTTTGATGGTGAATAATAAAATGATATTCGTGTGTTATCACTTTCTTCTGTTTTTGTTTTCGACAGCGGAACTCTCCTCGTTACCACCGTTATTTCCATCATTTTCACTCTCTGCAACATTTTCACTTTCTTCATTATTTTCACTCTCTTCAACATTTTCACTTTCTTGGTTTTCGCGTTATGCTTACTGGCCCTTGCTTCTTGTCTGGTTTCTTCAACTTCGTAATTTTGCCATCATTCGACTCTTCACGTCCATGTTTCTTTCCCTCAAAAATTCCCATACACCGTTCTGTCTCCATTGATATTTATTTTCTTGTTCACCGACACTAGCTGTTTCTCCTTCATTGTCATTATCTGACTCATTATTATTATTTTGTGATTCGTTTTCATCTCCTTCTCTTCATTATTACTATTTTCTATTTCCTATATAGAACTACTTTCTTCATTTGAATTTTTCTTCTCACCACGCAGACTTTCTTTTCATTTTCATTATTTTCCTCGGAATCATGCGTTGTAGCTAATGTAGTCAACATTTGCTTTAAATCTGTAAAATATTACATAATTAGTACACAATATATTATGAAAAATAAATGAAAAGTTAATGTATATGTTACCCGCTGCTTTTGTCAGCGTAGTACTTTGATTTGCTCGTTTTAATCCGTCAGGTTGAATAAGCCAATATTCCTTGACTTCGTCACCATTTCGTTTTTCATGTTGTCCTTTGAAGTCATGAGTGTGAGGGTCAGCAACTTCATACTTAAATTCATGAGGGGCACAGCCCAGGCCTACGTGAAAATTTATTTTATTGTTATTGTTTAAAGGATATAAAATATTTAATTGTATAAATATTAGTAGCGTGAAGGGTGAAAATTCTTAGCAGGGCAAGCCGGTAAATTTAGACAAGCGGTGTATATTTGCATGAAACCAGCCGGTACATTATATATTTAGTGAAGTCAAAGTAATTTTTAGATAAGCCGGTATGTTTGTGAGCTTCTCGGTATAGGATGTGATCGTATTTAGTAATTCCACTATCGAATTTATGATGACATTTTTAGGTGTCTTAACGAGTTTGTTTTTTGCAATTCCTTATACTCAATATTTTTCCGGCGACATTTTTTTTAAGTACTTGTACTTAGAGTTAGCAAGCCTGTTGGAACCGTGTTGCTGGACGCCCCGCCACTGATAAATATGTACAAAAAAACTTTACGTATACCTCATGATGCTCAGGCTCTTGAGATCCAACGTGGAAAAAGCTTTTTATACTTCTCTCAATTTTGACTGATTGTTTGAAATGGGGGCTCGTAAGCTCACTTTTAGCGCTAAAAGCGATGCCGAAATATAAGCTTATGCCTGAAAGTAACATTTAATATCGACATATTAGTAATCGTAATATGTGGCAGACAAAAAAATATTGTTATTTCTTCATCTCCCTGTAAGCCTTCAAAGACCGGGTTCTGTGAAATTCGAAAACAGAATAGTAAAAAATAATCATTTACTAACAAAACAAATATATTAACAAAAACTATTTAGGCTTCTTAAATTTTTGTGATCTAATACCTTCCAAATCATCGCCGCCTGGTATTTTCGTTCAATAGAGATGCAAACTTAGCTGATGCAACACGCTATCTCGTGTATTTATATGCCAACTGCTATTCATTTTAATCTCTTCATTTCCTTACAAGAAACCAATACAATAGCAATTATACGGTTTCACAGTTCAATTATTGGGAATTAGGCTGCGTTCGCATATAAATATTATATCGAATGAAAAAATAAAACATGTGGCGTAACCTTATCACATTATAATATTAAAAGCTATTTGAGAGAATAAAATTATTATCGAAATTAAGTAGTAGTGTGCTTACAATCGACCGACAAAGGTATTTAATTACGATTTATCATAATCAATGTCTTCCTATTGCATAAATGCTGTAAAATTACCTAAGCCATATAGCTATGGTAATTATATATGGCTATCCATAACTTGTTGTAGTCATCTTGTTGTCATCAAATAAAAATTAACTTGTAAATTATTTATTTTTAGACACCATCGTGGCGCAAAAGAGACATGAATACAAGAGAAATAGAAAGAGTATGGATCTCAACCCTGCTCAGAAATTCTCATTTATATTTTTCTTTTTTTCTCTTTGCGCCGTATCCCACATATAGTTGGGTTGGCAGAGGAACCAGAGAACCTAGTATTTAGACACTCCGTTTTATTTTTATTTTATTTATTATTAATAAAGAAGATTCTTGTTGTACTTACAGGTGCCAAAGGTACAACAAGATATATGTTAGTGGTTACAAAGAAAACTTAAACTATTTACTTAATAATGCTATACATATATTTAAAAATGCCTTTACACTCATACAAAACATATCAATATCCGATTCCTGGGCAACCAGAGCATTGAGCAGGCTTAAAGCTTCTGGGTAGGTGGGCGCAGAGCAGGCAGTGCCCGCGTGCGCACAGAGGGCAGCTCGAATAAATCGTCGTGCCGGTGCCCGCATCGCACGTTCGGAATATACAGTGGACAGCGATACAGAGTGGAAGAGTTGTCAATTTTCCTGTTAATTAGAAGGAAATAGTGCAACATAATTTCCCCACTTCCTTCCGCCGAATTGAGGCACAAACAGGCTATTCCACTATTTAATTTCCTCCTAGTAAGACAAAAATGAGGCCTGAGAACCGCAACTCACACAATGCCCTCGATTTACCGCGTAACACCCACAAAATACTACTAAAAGCGGTAAACGGATTGTCTTTGACGTTAGTCTCACTCTCTGCCAAGTGTGGGGGGAAATAATATGAAGCTGGAATAATTTAATATAATTTGTCAAATAATTTAATATTTATATATACTTTTGTTTTTTTTTTTTTTATTGATAACGATTTGCAAACGAGCAGAAGGACCACCTGATGGTAAGTGGTTACCTTCGTCTTACAGACATCTACAACACCAGAGATGTTTTTGTGATGCGTTGCCAACCTAGAGGATACAATTGATGGAAGGGGGACAATGTAGTAGTCCGCTAATGGAACCACCCCGTTACTTTGGGGGAAAGGGATGGGTGGGAACGTGGAAATTTGCTTATGGTGCTATCGAACCGAAACACATCATAAGATATTTGGCGGTTCGTCTTGACATGATAGTGGTCGCGAGCCAGTCGGAGCACGAACCTCCTCACCACCTAACGAAACTTTTGCTTTCAGTCGATCTCAAACATCTATCACTGTTGGTGGATACAATAAAAGGTACAAACTAACAAATTATTCAATAAAGTGTACCTTTTAATTAGGTTTATAGGGGAGGAAGCACTCTAATATCTAATAAGATATTGTGGAGTGCTTCGCCACCTGCTACCTTCACCTGCCATCTTCTCTCAAAGATCAACAAATACAATTATAATTAAAAATTTAATAACAAAAAGGAAACCTTGAAATAAAAATATTCTAAAATCACCAAACTGTCAAGCATAAAAATCAGTTGTTTACAATTAAAAAAGATAAAATTTCCTCAACATTGGTTACTTTAATTCAAAATACAAGTGGGAAATACATGTTTCTAATTACATTGAAAACTATATACATATATTCACTAACAAAATGTAGTAGGCATTAATAATTTTATTATTATGAAACAATTTCATGATTCACCGATTCATTTTCAGTAAAACAATATGTGTATTAATTATTAGGTTAAATAATAAATTGTTTCTATATAATCGTTGTGGCCTTTTATGTTACAGGTGCATACAGTAGAAAGATTATTTTTTTTTTAATTGTTCAATTACATTGGCAGGTATAGAGGTGTGTTACGCCTACTAATATCCCATAGCAAACTTTACTATATATGATTCTATATGATGGCTAGTAAAAGGTGAAATTTATAAAAAAGCTATATAGCTTTTTTAAAATTATTGGACACAGAAAATAATTTTAAATATACTGTTTATAGAACAAAGAGCAGACGATAATTTACGACTACATACTACGCGTAAAGTAGTCTAAGAGGAGGGAACCTGAGAACCTAGTGTTAAGACAATTCATTCTATTAGGATTTCTGTTTTCCACTTTTCACCGAATTGAGGCATGTCATGCTGAGAGGCGTAACTCAACGTCGCGCCTTGCCTTATTATTATATCTAGGAAATGAAATTACTAAATATTAACTATTGTAAATTATAAACAAGGCAAAGCGCGGCGTTGAGTTCCGCCACTCAACACGCAATGCCTCAATTTGGTGGAAAGTGGGGAACGGAATTGTTGAAAGAGAATGGAGTGTCTTAACACTAGGGTTAGGCTCTGGTTACCTCTGCCTACCCTGCTATATGCGGGATACAGCGTGAAGTTAAAAACAAAAACTAAATATTTAATATTATCATTTTCTGGAGTGGGAATGGAATCCACAACCGATCGCGTCTACAATAGCACACTGGTGCTACAACTGGCCACAAAAAAAATTAGAAAATGAATTCAGTGTTTCTTACCATAACTTAAAATAATATAAAGTAAATATTGGAGTTAATTAGCGCACGATTCATATAGTTGCGTCGTGTTGTTCTGCTTATTAAATATACAAGTGTAAAGAACTAAAAATAAATGAAAGACTTTTAGAATAGCGCTATTTTTATTCATTTCAAATTATAATTATTTATTAACAACAGCAATGGTCCATTCAGTCTTTCAGCGGCAGAATCGTTGTTTTATTATATATGGTGTTCCAGATGAATATGATGGTGTGGTGATGAGTGATGGACAATGGCGTTGAACCTAAAAAGAATATAAGATATCTTAATTTATTTCAAACTAGCTGTATCCTACGCGCGTTTCTACCCCACCAAAAATAAATTTGAAGGAAAGACATTATATACAAAAATTCAGTAATTGTAATGATTTTGTTAATTTCGAAAAAAATATGCGGCGCCATCTGTCGAAAATTCGTCGTACCTACTCAGAAACCTTCGTGGGTTCATGCATAACAACTTTGCTAAAGATCATCAGACATGATCAAATGCATGGTTCAAGTTCATGGTTCAAGTATCTTCTACATTACTCTGGAAGTAGGCAACCATACATATTGAAAGGGGATTGTGTATGAATGGCGAAACAAAACTGCATTTAGTCTTACTAATGTGGAAAATTAATTAAATGTAAATAATGAATCGGATTTATTATTCTATAATCACATAACTTGCAACTATGACACACTTTGCAACTGTGCCACAATAGTGTCACTATGGTGACAACATCAATGTTATGATTAAATATTTACGTTTCCTATACCATTTTGAAATAAAACATTTGTTTTGACGAATATTGATTTAATAATTTAATAAAAAAATACTTTTAGTAGTAGCAGTCTAGTAGGATAATGTTCGACTGTAAATACAATGGTTGTCAGTTTGATACACACAAGGGAAAATAGTTAATTAAGTCATTTTTGCGCCTTACTCAACACGCAATATCTCGAATACGATTCGGGGGAAAAGTGCAGTGTTTGATCACTATTTTTCCTCATCTGTGATATGGAAAGAAACTTACAGCTGCTTTTTTATCATAACATACCATTCATAACTTTTACATTGTACTAGGAGAAGTCAATAACAGTATAAGCGTACTAACATCGTATGCAAATCAAATCTACCTCAAAGGAACGCCTGTGTTGAAATAATAATTTTCTTTATCTAATACGACTACGAGTATGTACATAAGAACATATAGGCACAAAAAATAGTAATATTACAGTGTAGCCAATCGGCTATCGGTTACTTAAACGAATGATTTTACAATAAATGGACTAAAAAACTTTTTTTTTTTAACTTCACGCTGTAACTCGCACATAGCAGGGTAGGAAAAGGGAACCAGAGAACCTAGTGTTAAGACACTCCATTCTCTTTCAACAATTCCATTCCCCACTTTCCGCCGAATTGAGGCATTGCGTGTTGAGTGGCGGAACTCAACGCCGCGCTTTGCCTTGTTACCTAACCCAAGAAAAGTAAATACTAAATCTGGAGTGGAAATCGAACCCACAACCTGTCACGTTTACAGTCGCACGCTTGTGCCTCTGCGCCACGACAGGCGTCAATTTATTACTATAATAAAATCTGTTTCTACTAATTAACTATTTTTTTTTTAATATTTTATAAGAAGTAAAAAAATAATAATGACATTTTAACGCTAAAATCCAAAAGTGTTTTATATTGTAAATGTTTCTTACCCGGTATGGTCATCAGCTTTATATTCTACTTTCCGGTATCGACCGTCAGGCTCGACTAGTTCGTATCCCCCATGGACGACGTCGCCGTGACGATGTTCGTGTTGCGATTTCACATCACCTGTATGATGGTCGTGGACTGAATACGCGAATTTATACTCTGGAAACGACTGAAAATGTGTAAATTATATGTCAGTAAAATTAAGATAAATACTTTTATATTTTTGTAGGTTATGAATTTTAGTTCAATTACTATTCTTTAATTTAATACAAGTACTAGTGTTCTTTCATAAGAAATATTTTATATAACGTAATGGAAATACTACCGTAAACTATCTATTATTACATGTGGGTGTAATTAAACATTAATTATAAATGTTTTGCATTTTAATTACAACTAATGAATCAGGTATAGAGAAAAACTTATTTTGTAACTATGAAATTGAAAGAAAAAAGATGTATCGATTTGTACACTAGGAAGCAGCTTTTCTATTACCCGACTACAATTTAGAGGGTGGTGAAAAGATTTAAAGTGTATTGCTATGCTTAGTTAAACATTTGAATAACATTGACAAGGCCTGTTTGCTGTTCATTCGTGCATTTCGTTATAGCTATACGTGATTTATATGTTTAAGTAACTATATCGCCTCACTCTGGGTAATATATGTATCCATATTTGTTATCAAACGTTTCTTTTACTATTCTTAATTCACAAAAAGCAATTGTGGCATGGTCACTACTGATCTTGTATTTTTACAGACCAAAATTGGGAAAAGGACATCGGTATAATAATAGCAGATATTGTGAAATAATGCTCTATTTGGCTTAATCTAATCATTAATTAAAAATAATAATAATAATTCCAAAAACATTATTATGAAATATTTCGGCTTTCGCGCTTTTTATGTATGTATACCCAACTTATGCCAAACCAACTTTATAAGTTTCTCCGTTCGTATGACTTTTGTATGAAATGAATCGAAAAAGATT
The DNA here is from genome assembly GCA_033558755.1 of Philaethria dido. NCBI lineage: Eukaryota > Metazoa > Arthropoda > Insecta > Lepidoptera > Nymphalidae > Philaethria > Philaethria dido. Next base: position 60,260 of record JAKGSA010000273.1, read on the forward strand.
TTTCTTTCCTGAGAGTTGGAAGAATTTATTTCTTCTACAATAAATAAATTCTTCCAGCTCTTGGATAACACTTTTTCCCAATCCTTTTAAAGAAGTGAACTTAGTTATTAGGAATTTAATTATCAATTAGATTCATAAAAGATTTTTTTTACTATAAAAGTAAAATAATTTTAGAACGCTTCCAAGGAATAGAGATAACATTTATTGCTAGATATATCACAAATACTTGTTGTATTCAATAAATCGTTATTAGTATGTTTATAAATTGTATTAAAAAATATTAATTATATTAAACCAGTATCTTACATACATACATAGCTTCACGCTGTATCCCGCATACAGCTGGGTAGGCAAAAGGAACCTAGTGTTAAGACACTCCGTCTTACGCCACCCTTCCGCGGAGTTGAGGTAGGCATTAAGGCATCTTTTAGTTCTAAATAATCTTATAATCATCGATCGTTATCGCCGTGTAAGTTTACCATTGTATAGTAGCGGACTGTGTTAAACTGTCGTTGGTGTACCATTCTTTTGATGGCGGCAATCATGCACGGACTCAGTATTCGTGCAAAATAGACCATACACATGTTTGCCCCGGTCTTCGTTTAACACTAAACGATGTATTGTGTTCCGACACCCAAATAAAATGTACAGTAAAAAATAAGATCAGTCAATCAGATCTTTAAGCGTCATAATAATTTGTTGGTCTGTTGGAAGCGAATTTCACAGAGAGAGAGATTTTTTGTTTGGTGGTAGGAGGTTCGTCCTCCGTCTGGCTCGCGACCACTATCATGTCAAAGACGAACCGCCAAATATCTTATGATGTGTTCCGGTTCGATGGCATGTAAGCCAGGTTTTCCCCTATCCCACCCATCCTTTCCCCCAAAATGTGGTGGTTCCGATAGCGGACTACTACATTATCCTCCCTTTCCATCTGTATCCTCTAGGTTGGCAACGCATCTATACATCTCTTGTGTTGTAGATGTTCATTGGCGAAGGTAAAATCACTTACCATCAGGTGTCCTTCTGCTCGCTCTGCCATCATCCGGTATCCATAAAAAAAAAAAAAAAAAAAAGAAGAAGATTTATAGTTGAAAAAGTTAAGATCGAAGAAATGTATTAAGTATAAAAGTCTTTGTTTATCTTGCAAAAACCAATAGACTCATAGTAGGAAGAAAACAGTATTTGTAAAGCTTTGATTCAAACGTATTGGAAATTTTGAGAATTTTAGCAGAATATATTGAAAATATTTAAAGATTCGGACTACTTAATATTCTCCTTTCGAAAGATATTAGATTCTGTCTAAAGTTTTCTATAAAGTAGAGAAAGAAAGAGGTCAGGTAATATATATTTTTATATACCCAAGGACAGTGGGGGTGATGAATACTATATTGTAGTATTTTTAATAATAAAATAATAGATGAAAAATTTCTTTTCTTAAAGTAACATTTACACAACGGTTTTCACATATACATAACAACCTGTATTGTTTAAAGCCGCAACTAAAAGTTGTATGATGTCACGATGTCACATAATATGTAACACAACTAATTCTATGGTGAATTGTGTGATAATGTGTGATAATTCTAAAATTATCAACACATACTTGCATTTGTAGCTGGTATGATGTTATATAATGGAATTATAAAGGTCTATCTATAAATATCTCTAAATATCTAAAATCTTACTGATGAAGATAGTTAAAACTGTAACTAAAAACCAAACCGATTTCATGTAACATGTACTAATTTAAATAAATTTAAATGGGAAACCACGCTAGAAGCTAAATGATATATAAAAATATAGAATATGCTTACGTAGTGATCATGATGTGGAATATGATGAGGGATGTGATGTGGCACATGATGTGGGACATGATGTACTGGCACTACTGGAACATGGTGCAAGAGAGGCACGTGATGAATAGGCACGGGGTGATGTATCGGCACTGGATGGTGAGGTCCATCATGTTTGATCACCTCCTGGTGTGAGACTGCATGGTGATGATGGTGAAATAATCCGTTACAGGCTGATATCAAAGTGCAGAGTGCTAAGAGCTGCAAAATAAATTGGTTATTTATAAAATTTCCCAAATTAATATATGGGTCAAAAAAGGGAAATCTAATCAAGAAATAAAGAAAATAAAATAAGTCCACAACAAATAGTTTTTCATTATATCCGATTTTGCTAGTATGGTAAATATTTGTAGATATATTGTTCAGATTAAAGAATATTTTAAAATTCTAAATAAAGTGAAAAAAAAAACTTACTTTATACATATTAATAAAATAAAATGTAGATGCAGATTAGGTTTTATCTAGAAGCAGAGAAGAAAATGTATGCACAGGGTTTGCTCCATTAGCTTTTATAGAAGTTATAATAGTGGGAATTAATAGAGCAAAAATCAATTTCTCAGAGTTTACCTACAAATAGCTTTAACGTAATATTTATGTTGTCACAATAGCTATATATGTGTAAGATCAATTACTATATTTTTTTATTTAATTTTTATAGTAATAACTTGTTACTTAAATATTACATTTTTACCTTGAATATATAGAATAAAACAAAACGTTTAAGAATAATTGGGCGTATCTAAATTAATTCTCGTATTAATTACATACTAACAAAGTTTCTAAAATAGAATATTAAATTGTTGATGTTCGTGATAATACTAAGAGTATTTGTTATAATACTCGTATATTGGAAGTATGTTGTTGTGTGGAAATTGAATTATTTTATATGCTTATAAAAAAACATCTATTTACATAAAAAATTGTAAATAATATAAAAAAATGTCAAATCTCTGCCTGTGACATTTATGGTCGTGTGAATGTGAATGTTTGTTGTCGCACGGTAAAAACTTAACAATAAGAAGTAGTTCATAGAAGTATGCAAACAATTGTTTTGTGCAATATATTATATTTTTATGAATATAAAATTTTAGAAATAATTATGTTACATAATAAATTAATCTTTGATAAATTCACAACGTCATCTGATTTCAAATCAGGAAGCACTAGTCATTATACCGATGGTAAACGTCCATTCATAGCTTAATTCGTTTAGCACTTGATCATAGTAATATTACATACATGAATAAATATTATGGGATGGATTTGATTCGCAAACCAGGTCAAGAGGTAGTTGTAGAAATAAATAGGTAAAAGATATGGGATAACCACCTACCAACCAGTGGCGAGGGATGAAAATTTTAGTTAGGCAAGCTGGTAAATTAAGGGAAACCGATGTATATTTAGGGAAGCCGGTATACATATTTAGGGAAGCCAGTAATTTTTAGGGAAGCCGATATATTTAGGGAAAGTGGTATAGGACGTCAAGATATTTCGTAATTTCAATATCGAATTTTGGCGATAAACTTTTTTTTAGGTTAAAAAGATGTCAGAGTTTTACACTTTTATGCCCAATATTTTCCTGGCGACCTTTTTTTTAGGTCTCATATTAGTACTTCGAAAAGTTAGGTAAACCGGTGGGAATCGAGTTGTATGGACGCCTCGACACTGCTACCTACCTATTCATCTCTACAACAAGATAACAAGATTCAACTGTGAAACTAATCAGGCGGTTGTATAGGGTGTCCCAAAATTAACGCAAGATTTGAATTAAATAGAAAATGCCATTTTAGTCTTTTAATAGCGAATGAATAATGAAAATAATGGCGGCAAAGTCAAATCTTGCGTTAATTTTGGGACACCTTTATATGGTATTCTTATTTTAAAATATTTTGTATCCGAGTATGTGCTCCTTAATAATGTAGTTTTAATAATTATTGTATATATTTTTTTTATTTTTCTCTATTTTTAATTATTATTTATTATGAGACCATTGCGAATATTTTGCATAGTATTCATACATATATATAAATATTACTAAATAATAAAACACATGTATATATTTGAAGTGATCGTGAGATCAGTTGAGTCCAGTTCAGTTCAGTTCTTTAATTATGGCGCTTCGAACGAATATACAATTTGGTTAGTATTTTATATCAGCCAAATAGCTGTCACGTCATTGAGGATAATGTAGTTTAAAAACAGCAAGATATTCTGGTAGTAAATAGTAATATATATATTTTTTTAAATAAATAATTAAGACCTATTTTTATAGTTTATGTAATTATTTTTTTTGTTATAATAACAACTTACATCTTTTCCTAAATAATAAATTTTAATATCATATGTAGGTATAATTTTTTTTTCTGTTGTTAAATTTTGACTACCGAAATTAGGCAGGTGTAAAAAAATGTTAATGCTGTGAGAAATTTACATTAATGTACTAGATAATATTTTTAATTTATCTTTCATATTTGTTTTTATTTTCTTAAAGTTTCACGTATTTTACTCTAAGCAAGCCAGGCAGAGATAGCCTAGTGTAAGACACTCCGTTTTCAACGCCGCGTTTTTCTTACCAGAGCGGAGAAATGGAAAAGAACCAATAACCACACAGCACCCGTGTTTACACTGTCCCACTGCGCCTTAATAGCCTCAATAACATCTTATTCTGATTTATAATAGTTAATAAGTGATGAATAATAATAATATTTTACACAAGTAGTTGGTAATGGGAAGTGAAATTTCAAAATTTGTTAATATGATATATCGAAATTCTTCAGTTTAAGAGTCCTTTTTAAAGGTGAAGAAACTAAGTTTACTTAAGCTATTCGTTTATTTTTCGAATTGAAGAATGTCCAGCGTCATATACTTCGTTGTGCAAACAAAATGTAGTACAATATTAATTTCAGAGAAAATAGATACAATTTATACTTAAAAACTGCAATATATCTAATATGGTTAGGTAGAGAGAGAGGAGCGCTGCCTTTTAAGCCTATTCTTCTTATTCGTATCACTCTTGACAGAGTGGTCGTGGTCGACATGTTGTTCGGGGGGCAGTTGTAGCTCGTCGTACGATGTCGCGCCATCTTTCCCTGTTGAAAGTCATTCTGGTACACTCGTGTAAAGGCCTACCAACTAGCGACTTTATTTGATCAGTCTAGCGCATTGGGGTTCTCCCGCGTGGTCTAGTGCCTTATAGCCAAGCCTATATAATTATATAGTTTGGTCGCTCTAGCCACTCTCCAAATTCCTCTTTCTACAACGCCATTGTCACCCGCACTAACCCATGGACTGATAAGGGGTTTTTTCTCTTCATATCTTATATGTGTCAATAACTATTTTTTGTCTATGTACATAACAACGAGCAGTATCCTTTATTTGGAGAATATTTAGCTTATTATTGAGCTTAGTACAATTTATTTACCAAGATTATCTTTGTTTCCGTTAGAGAGTGCCTTCACTTACTTTTGTAATAGTTGTCGCTTTTGCGTATATTTTATGGGTCAATGTCTAAATTAAGCAGGCAAAAAACTGTATCAATGTCATTGCGAATGTATATTTTTTGTTACGCAAAAATATATTATATATTTGAAATTTAAATGAACGTGTAAAGTTAACTAAATTAATGTTATATGTTTTTTAACTTCGTATGTTTTTAGTGTTATTACCACTTTGCAAATCCATATCAAAAATTATAATCCACATTTATAATAACAGTTGTGTCGCCCGTATCAAATCGCGGAAGCACATCAGGTAGAATGTGGAAGAAAAAAAAAACACTTTGTAAAGCGCTTCTTGCCTATGCCTTTGCCAAGTAGTGAATGAATCGCGCTACATCTAACCGACTCAGGCAAATAAAATTCAATTATAAGTATTGACCTATCTCCAGTTGGATTTGGAAGTCACAATCGTCTCGATCAATTACGCATAAAGTTTCACTATTAATAAAAGATTACTTTTAGTGATAAGGCCGCCTTTTGCCTAACTTTTTCTATAATGTATAATCTTTTTTATGTTTTATTTGTTGCAATAGAGTTTTTATTTTTATTATTCTTATACATACCTACATACATACATAGCTTCACGCTGTATCCTGCATATAGCAGGGTAGGCAGAGGGAACCTAGTGTTAAGACACTCCGTTCCCCACTTTCCGCCGAATTGAGGCATTGCGTGCTGAGTGGCGGAACTCAACGCCGATACATATAAGATATTTAAAGATAAAAAATATGCTGGCAACGCATGGCTGAACTCAGTCGTTCATTTAAGTAGTACATTCAAGTTTGCAAAAGCAATGTGAAAAATATGCTTTATGTTTAAAAAGTAAATAATTTGATATATCAAGAAAGTGACATATTACTACAAATCTTTGTATATTAGTTAAGGATAAAAAATATGTGTTTTATAGTAGTACTAAGTAGTACTTGTGGATTATCCACAAGTTCTCACGTAAACGAACAGTAAGAATGAAATACGAATACCACGGATACTGTAAAAACTGATTACGAACGCCTATAATCTAACAAATGGTCTCACGCACGATCGGAATCTAAGTACTCGTTCACAATAATTTGTTATATAAACTGGGTGGTAACTGGTAAATTTATGACTATTAACATTTTTCATCTCACAATAAGACGTTAATGAAATATCAATAACTTAGAAATAAAAATACTTTAGATATAAGTGGATTTCTATAACAAAAAAATCGAATAAATTTTTATAAAGAATGGTTTATACGGAATTTGTCAGCTGATTTAATAGATACTTATATACTAAAATGTTACTTTAAAATTAAGTTTCCTCTTTCTCACGTATATATAATATAATATATATATTTTTTTAACTCCACGCTGCCGCATATAACATGATAGGCAAAGGGAACCAGAGAACCTAGTGTTAAGACACTCCATTCTCTTTCAACAATTCCGTTCCCTACTTAATACCTGTTTCAGTGTTAATTGTTTATGTACACTCAACCCTTAAAGGTATAAAACAAGCATTGAAAGTATGTTAAAAGATCAGAGCCAGCTATATATATATATATATCTATATATATATATATATATATTACTATATATATATATATATATACATATATATATATATATATATATGCCTATATATTATTTTTAACAACTCTTATATATATATCTCTACTCTTTCTTTCACTCTCTCTCTCCTCTATATATATATATAAAAGATAAAATTAAAAAAAAAGGTAAAGGAGGGTACGGATAAAGTACATACATATGAAGTGTTTGATTATAAAAAAAAATAGTTATGTAGCTCAATTTTAGATAATAATATATAGTGTATATATAATTGACGAGAACAAAATATGTTTGTTCTGTTTCTTTCTTTGTAAACAACGAGGTTAACTTCTTGATAATGGAAACTAACATTGTTTTCATCTTACTAAATGTGACATAATTTTAAATTTTCAGTAAAATTATTACAAGTTCACTTAAGAGTACAATAAGAAATATCTACTTATTAATTAGTAGTGTCTTTTTGTATAAGCATTATATTCTTTGTGATAAATTTTGTAATGTAGTTAAGTAAATATAATATATAGCAGATCTGTTTGATTAGATTCAAATCGGTTATTGTGTCCGAGGTTTTATCTCTAAACGTAGATCGATTGAGTGCTTTAAACTCAAGGTTATTTTGATTCATTCTTTTGATTAACATGCTCTTTACTTTGACCGCTCTTAGATTTCCTTTTTTACTTGTCCCAAATGAGCTAACTTATATTTTTATTGCTCTTTTCAAAAAAAAGGGGAATTTTTTTTAATAATTTTTGTTGCTGTATTGGACTTTTTTTCCTATTTCTTATCGTCTATCGATTTCAATGATAATTGTAAGAGTACTACTAATAATCGTAATATATTCCAAACACTTCTATATTCTTGGATATCGTCAAACAATTAAGCTACATTAACACTGTTTTAATTTTATTAATATTTTTAAGACTGCCTGCTTCTGATTCCCATATCTTCGTTCGCAATGTACTTTTTAGCCATTGCCATAACGTCTGTATTCATTACCCGTTGTCGTCTAAAATTGAGCTGGCTATTTTATTTTTTATAATCAAACACTACATATATGTATGTATTATACTTTATCCGTACCCTGCTTAATGTATTTTTTTATTTTATCATTCATATATATAGTTACTCTGATCTTTTAACATACTTTCTATGATAATTTTATACCTTTAAGGGTTGAGTGTACGTAAACAATTAACACTGAAAAAGATATTTTAAGCTAGTAGCCTAAATATAAAGATACGTGTATCTATCCAAAAATAATTAATTTGCCCGAATAATAATCCCCTGTCATTTTAATGACTGTCTACTAAATAATATAACAATACCGAACTACGGTCTTACTTCAACACCCATTGATGATTTGTCAGTCAGTCAGTGAGTCAGGACCACCTTGAGTAAAAAATATGATTCATTTATCAAAATGAAATATATCATTAATGTTGAATTTTTTACTGACTTCCAAAAATGAGGAGGTTCTCATTTCAACTGTATTTTTTCTGTGTGTCACCGCATAACTTTTACTGCATGAATCGATTTTAATGATTCTTTTTTTATATGACGAGCTAGTGCTCCTGATATGATCCAGATTTAGTTAAGGTCTGATTTGTCCTTGAGTTATTCCTAATATTTTTATTTTTTAGTGCAATTCATGTGAAATCAGTTTTTTTTTTGTTAAAATCTCAATTGTTAAGTATATTACTTTATATATAAATAAAAATTATTTTGATGATATTTATAAATTAAACTATAATATGCCTATCATTGCAATAAGAGGACTATTCTCCTCTAAATATATAAACAATTCGTCTCAACTTCCTAAAGGTTGTTCTAAACATATAAATTAGATACGCAACGTCAATGCAGTTTTTTAAAGTCAACTCGAGTATTTATTTAATTTAACATACAATTATTAATAATTTTGTTTTATTTAAAGAATATCCTAGTTCTAGTACATGTTGATCATTCATATAATGTAAAATAAACATGTGTAATGTCACTTGATAGTTTCTTAACTTAGCCTTTAAAGAACACAGAAAATTGGAGGTAATTTGTCAAATAGTGAGGTACCCATCTGACGTTGTTGGTTCCAGTCAAGTGTAGTCTTGGGTAATGCTTGTAATGATTGCTTTTAAATTGCTTTTCCCAATTAGGATACATATTTGGTACAATATAACCACATAATGTCAAATATTGGTCGTCTGTAACATTAAAGCATTTTATGTTGTCTAAAATATTATATATATAAAAAAATATATATATTATATTTATATGCGTCAAAAGGACAATTTCTATGTCCTTAATTTTACTTTCTTAAATATTTCTTAAAATTTTTAAATTAACCTAAGTAAAAATAAGATTAAATATTCATAAGCATGAGGACCCCCCGGAGGGCATGTATGAAGAGGTTAATGACAGTGGACGAGGCGAAAGAGGTATGTAGGGACCGTAGTGTTTGGCGCTCCGTTCTCTCTCACTACCCCGCTAGGGTTAAAGCGTGAAGTTAAGTAAATAAGTAAATATTCATATTAATTTAATATGCAATTTAACTTATAATTTTTTAGGTCATAGTTATACTCGTACGTTTCGTATAATTTTGATACTTTATATCGTTATAATCATTCTTAAACACCAACACGCAAGCACCAAGTGTGTCTGAGTAATGACTGCTAATTATTTTAAGCCACTGTGTAATATAACAATTCAAGGGTAATGTTGGAATAAAACATCTATTATATTATTTTGAGTGAACGACTTACGAAATGTAGACGTTGACATGAAAAAATCAAAGTTAATTAAGTCTGCCTAGAGCGTAATAATATACTCTACATCTATACTTAAATATCAATCAGCGATGTTGCATGCAATGGCCTATTCATAAAGGGTAATTGAAAAGATTGAAAGTAAAAGGACTGAGTACTGATCAGCAAAGTATATTTATTTACAAGTGAATATTAAATTCATATCAATCGTTATTATATACACACATAAATATCACAATTAACAGTCATTCATCACGATCATATCCTCATTTTATGCTAAAGTCGTTCAGTAATGGAGACCATGATGTCCATGAGCGAGGGGTGCGACGGCGAAGTGCGCGATGGGGGCGGCGTGGACGATGGGGGCAGCGTGGACTACGGGAGCGTGGACGACGGGGGCGGGGTGGTGTCCGACAGATTTGTGGACTACAGCGTTGAAACTGCAAAAATATTCATTAGGTAAGTAAAAAGTTAGCAATAAGTTTGAAGTAATGTTATTAAAGTATTTTTATAAAAAGATATTTATATTGTATTATGTTGTACGCATTATGACTACCATTAGAATCATTCACTCTCTACATTTTGTTTTCTATGTAATAGATTACTAACATTTTAAACTGATACTAAGATTGTATATGTAATAATTTATGATGATTAGGCTTACCCATGGTGGTCATCGGCGGTGTATTCTACTTTACGGACGGAACCGTCGGGTTCAACGAGGGAGTAGCTTCCGTGCACGGCACCACCGTCGCGGCTCTCGTGTTGCGACTTGTGGTCACCGGTGTGGGGGTCAGCCACGGAGTAAGAGAAATCGTATTTGGGGTGAGACTGCAACGATAACAATGAAACTTTGTTTAAATATCTATTGATAATAACTTATATTTAAGGTGTATTCTTACTGAGTTTATTATTTTTAGGGCGTTTATTATTCGCTGTCAGTAAATTAATATCGTGGATTACATGTAATTTGATCATGTATGTATGTATATATCAATTTTAAGCACTTACGTATTCGTGGGCAAGGGCAATGGGTGCATGGACAACAGGGGCGGCATGTACGGCGTGGACGACGGGAGCGTGTACGACGGGAGCGGCATGGATCAATGGAGCAGCGGCGTAGTGCACGGGGGCGTCATGGCGGATGATGCTTTGGGAAGACACAGCCGCGGCATGGTGAAGAGGAAGAAGGCCAGCGTTGACAGCGGCCAACACGGCGCTCAGGGCAACGACCTGAAAAATAAAAAAATTGTAAATAATATTATATTAAAAATAAAATATAATAAAAACTCAAATTTATTAAACTTAAAAGCTCAACTTACTTTAGAGAACATTTTGCTGTTGTTAGTCAAGTATGTGACTGATACCATTATCGGGTCTAGCTAGACTTTTATATGAAATGCAAAACGGAGGCATAGTCCTTTGGTGGTGGGGCTTGCGGTCATTTCAGTTCCGTAACTTTGACACGGCGAGGTCGTTGTTGCCACCGTAATCATTTACTCCCTCACTGTCACCCCGCAGCGCGGCCAGTTTATCTACGCATATCGGTATTGCATTACATCCAAATTAAATGTTACTACCTATAAATTTAGCAAATTAAAGTATTTTACATATAGTTTAAAAGTGAATGTATTTTTTTTTACCGAAATTATTATATATTTTTTATGTTTAAATTATAAAACTAGATTTTTTATCAGTATAAAGTAATATATGAAGGTCGAAATAATTTATATTATACGCATGAAAAGTATGCAATTTATGTGTGACGTAATATGAAATCAAACCCTAAAAAGGCGTGTCAAAATCTTTGAAGATCTATAATTGCGTATAGTTACGCATTGAAATCGACCTTAATCTGGCACATCATCAAAATAAGCGTGGCACGTAACATTATTACTGCACTTGTATATCTTAATGTGGTACCTGTTCTGTTACGCCCAGCGCGTCTTGTATGACTTGTTAAATGCCTAACTCATATTTTTCAAGTTACTAAGTAAGTAAGTTAGTATAATGGTCCATAATATGCTTGAATTTTGTTGTTCCTACTTACGAGACTTGTGTATAGTAATATTACTTTTATAATTGAAAAGAATAAGCGAGTAAATAATTGTAAAATTAATGCCAGTCGTGGTGCAGAGGTACACGCGACAGGTTGTAGGTTCGATTCCCATTCCAGGAAATGAAAATCTTATATAATATTTAGTATTTTAATATTCATTTAGTATTTATAAATAATATTCATTTTTGGGTCTGGTAACGAGGCAAAGCGCGGTGTTGAGTCCTCCGCTCAAAACGCAATGCCTTAACTCGGCGAAAAGTGGGGAATGCAGTATTTTAACACTAGGTTCTCAGGTTTCCTCTGCCTACCCTGCTATATGCGGGATACAGCGTGAAACTAAAAAAAACTTAAACTTACTTAAAAAGCAACTCTTGTAATCCTGGTCGTCATGGTAACATTATATTAGGCATTCATTCATGCTATGAAAATATTATCGTCATGGGATCATCATCGGACACATGTGCAAGATTTCAAGCAAATCAGAAACAGAAATAGAGAGATACAGGTGAAGCTAATAAATGCATAATAAAAAAAATATAAATTATATTATGAAAAGGAACTGAAACAGGCCTGATCGTAAGCTTGCTATGTAGCTATAATGAGAAATGTAAAAATGTATTATCCTTTATTATATTTTATTTTTTTCATGTATCTGCTGTTTGGTATTATTTTCACAAAAAAAAAAATTTAATCTAATAGTTCTTTAACAAATCTGTGTGTTTTAAGAAAAATGTAGTAATCACAAAAATATATAAAAATTGTATTTAGGCTATTGGGAGATTTTAGTCTGATACGTGGAAATATGTATTTATATTGAAAATATAAATGTACTCTGGGATGTATTATTTAGACAAAAAAATGAGGATTTGTCTTGGTACCAAAAGCAAGGCTAATTTTGTTTTTTTTTTTTGTCATAAACTGCATAAATTTACTAAAGTATATTCCGGTACTCCATAGTAGTCGAGATATATTTAATTTCAATGAATCACAATACTAACGAATTGTGTAAAGTTACCTCTCAAATACCCTGTGACATCGACCACACAGCGGTCACTCGCCAACATACCTCAACCAATATTGTGTATTTGATTTCCTAACTAATGTTCGTAATATGATCAGGGACTTGATAGAAATGAAATGAAGCAATTACATGAATGACTGTTGTATAAAGCACATTGTTTATTGATATATATGTTTAACAAGACTCGTGCTGTGTTGATTGTTTTCCAAACCCTTTCATAATCCCCCGAAGCGGTATCAAATATAATTGAAAATTGTATTAAAAATTTATACAAAAACAAATTATTCCTTTGACAAAATAACTGTCATATTACTTGTTTTTTTTTATTGGATTAAGTTAACGCTTATTTTAATATACTAAACGGTCGTGTTCATAAATATTTATTGCAACTATCGTGAAGTAAAATACAAATCTATGTGTATATCTATGTATTTCACCTAATATTTGTAATAATATTGTTTATATTGTTTGGTGGTAGGAGGTTCGTCCTCCGTCTGGCTCGCGACCACTATCATGTCAAAGACGAACCGCCAAATATCTTATGATGTGTTCCGGTTCGATGGCATGTAAGCCAGGTTTTCCCCTATCCCACCCATCCTTTCCCTAAAATGTAGTGGTTCCGATAGCGGACTACTACATTGTCCTCCCCTTCCATTTGTATCCTCTAGGTTGGCAACGCATCTACAACGCCTCTGGTGTTGTAGATGTTCATGGGCGAAGGTAACCACTTACCATCAGGTGGTCCTTCTGCTCGTTTGCCATCAGTTATCCATAAAAAAAAAAAATATATATTAAAACAGATATAGCTATTATTATTAAACATATAAGCATTCATCTTATTTATCTTAAAGTATCGACATACGGTGGTTATACGTTTAATCTGCATTCGAGGGAATGTTTATGTTGAAATTATTGTCTAATATCCAATCTGGATAGCCGTGAGCCACAGTGTGGTTGGAGTTTTTCTCTAGCCTGTTTCTAAAAATGAGCGTAAATATACAACGCAGTGTCTTGACACTATTCAGCCTTAATTATCTATATATAAATACGTAAAACAAGCTTACTTTGGATCCCTTTTTACGATTATTACGCGGACGGAGGCGACTGAAACTTGGCATAGTTATAGTTATATAGAGAAGGAGTGCAGAATGCTAATATTTTTAAAATAATGCATAAAAGTATATTAAACTAATAAAATAAATGTTAATATAACACACCACCATGATTTGACATTCATTTATATAAAGTGACATATACGTCACTACGCAATACGTTATTAACGTATTTACGGGGACACTTGTCCTGATAATTGCAGGAAACGTGGGAAGATATAAAAAAGTAATTTAAAATAAGTTATCAATTGTTTGTACTGAAAGAGTTTTTATAAATATGAATTGTCAATTTTCCATCACATTATCTACGCTTGTTTGGTTTGCGGATATTAGAAAATGTTTGAAAGGAAGTTGCACGGTCTTGTTTGAATTAATTTATTTAAATTCACACGAATTTGATTATAAAAATTATTGGGAAATATCTGTAGTAAGTCCGGTCTGGAGTTTAACAAGAACGTGAGCTCATGTCAGTGTTACGGAAGCGGTAAACTCATAAATACGTTCGTATACTTATTTCCACTGTGCGAAATAATGTTAGCAACGTATTGTTCAGTATTAAATATTTTGTTCATATATTATTAATTCAAAAAAGTGTTATTATCTGATTTAGTACTTATAATAATAAAAATAAAAAAAACGTGCCTTGAAAATTATTCTATTTTTATTAAATAGATTTCGATGAAAGGATAAGTATAGTCTGCGGTTAGGAGGTCAATCACCGTTACTACCTATATTGGCCCTGAGAAAAAAAAGATTATTATCAATCATTGCTTTTTGTTCCCAATGTGCCATTTATTTCGTAGTGGGTACCGCAAATTGTTAAATTAGGCTCTATATTTAGCTTGTCACGACATAATGAAAACATTATAAATTAAGTGTGTAATCAAATTGGTTTATGTCTTTTGTACGTATTGATCGATTTATGATTCACTTTAATTGCGTCGTATTATGAGCTTTTAGTATATACATACATATAACTATGTTTTTTTTTTTTTTTATGGATACCGGATGGCAAACGAGCAGAAGGACCGCCTGATGGTAAGTGGTTACCTTCGCCCATGAACATCTACAACACAAGAGATGTACTAGATGCGTTGCCAACCTAGAGGATACAGATGGAAAGGGAGGATAATGTAGTAGTCCGCTATCGGAACCACCACATTTTGGGGAAAGGATGGGTGGGAAAGGGGAAAACCTGGCTTACATGCCATCGAACCGGAACACATCATAAGATATTTGGCGGTTCGTCTTTGACATGATAGTGGTCGCGAGCCAGACGGAGGACGAACCTCCTACCACCAAAAAGTTTAAGCACAAGTAATAACTACGCTAATAATAGCGTAGTTATAAAGACGAGTGAAGTAGTTTAGTATACAATATGTAAAATAGTTCATACCTATATTTACATTATAATTATAAGGTCACGCTTGCAGTACAGTTAGTTTGTTTAGGTCTTATTTAACGATTATGACACCATTCATAGCAAGTTGTTGAACAGGTCGGTTACAAGGCATGGGCGTATAAATGGTAGTAGAGAAATTGGGAAATTAGAGTATGCGATTTCCAAATCTAGATTTATCTATGATTTGAAATCGAAAATAAGCATTTTACTACAACAAAGGAGAAATCGAAAGTAATAAAATTTGTGTTTGTTAAAGAAGGTTATTGTTAAGCGAATTAAAAAAATGTATGCATGGTTCATGCTTTATCCTATATTGTAGATACAACTTTGGCGCTGAGTATAGTACATTCCGTTCGACACTTTCCGCCAAAATTCGAGATATCTGTGATATGTGTGATTGTCTTACTAGAGCGGAAAAACAATTTAAATATGATAACTCCTCCGAGTAGAAATCAAATTCACAACCACCAGTTTACAGTCAAAGTCTGTCTCACTGTGCCACGGTTTTCTATATTCATATTTAGAAAAAGTAATGTAAGCCACCGTCAGCGTTTGACTGTAAACGTGATTGTTATGGGTTCAACTCCCATTCTTGGGAGAACGATTAGTATTTTCATTTCCTCGCCCTTGTTAAAGCGCGGCTTTGAGTTCTGCCACTGTACAAGCAATGTTTCGAATTCAAAAGGAGGAAGGCAGAGAACGTAGACACTAACAAACCCTTCTACGTGGGGAAAGCGCTACGCTGAAAAGAAAAGAGAATCGGTGTTAAGCTCTCCATCCTACACTTTATAAAAATTATAATGTGAACAACATATAAAGACATTAAGTAGGTATAACTAGCGCCAAATATCAAACGGAGGAGCCGTTTGCATAATGTTTCTGATATGAGTTAAGTTTTTCCTTAACGTATTAATATATAGATGCTTAGTAAATTCGATTAGACAAAGCGCAAAGCAAGCCAGCATAGTATCTTTGTAGTAATGATTGTTTGTCACCAATGTACAGTAGTTAGTGAAAGGATATTATTGTATAATCAGTGCCATTATAGTAAGAGATTTGAGAACTCATCTATATTTAAATTCGAGAAGTTACGACTCCTTATCACGAAAATTCCGCAGTCGGAGTGTCTAACTTAACTTCAAGCTTTATCTCTAGCGGGTTAGTCAGATAGAATGGAGCGCCAAATACTATGGTCCCTGCATACTTCTTTTGGCCCGTTCACAGTCATTAACCTCTTCATACATGCCTTTTATTTTTTACTAAAGCCTTCTTTATTCTAAAAGTTTTATAACAGATCATTAGAAATACCTTAAATTACTAAAATCAATATTATACACGTAACGTGTATTCAACATACACTTTTGTTTAAAGTGACATAATTATACGTTGCCAAGGCAACGCGTGTTTTACGCGTCAACGGGTCTACTGGTATATTAAATCATGACATTGACACCATCGTGATCGATACCATATAATCGTGATGGTTGTGGTTACAAGTCTGAATCGGAATTTTTATTTTATAATTTAGGTGGTTCTCCGTATGGTTTTTTAATATTTTTATTTGACTAACTATTATATTCCTTATTATATTTTATATTTTCTTTTAACATTAATTACCAATGCCTGTCGTGGCGCAGACGCACAAGCGTGCGACTGTAAACGCGACAGGTTGTGGGTTCGATTCGCACTCCAGGAAATGTTAAATTTAGTATTTTCATTTCTTGGGTTTGGTAACAAGGCAAAGCGCGGCGTTGAGTTCCGCCTCTCAACACGCAATGCATCAATTCGGCGGAAAGTGGGGAACGGAATTGTTGAAAGAGAATGGAATATCTTAACACTAGGTTCTCTGATTCCCTCTGCCTATCCAGCTATATGCGGGTTACAGCGTGAAGTTAAAAAAAAAAGAATTAAGATTACTTACCAGTTGACTTATTAATTAGACGAGAACTACTCTTATTAATTAGATAAGATTAATTAGATAGTATCTAAGTATTTAATATTCAGTTCAATTCTTTTATTATGGCGCTTAGAACGTGCTAGATGAGCACTAATCACTTCGCCAGTATTTATTATTAAGGACTCTTTAAAAACTCCCCGTATGGGAAAAGATGTATGAATGATGTTCTTGATTTTTTTTTAACTGCTATATTATAATAATTTTTTTTTTTTTTTATGGATACCGGATGGCAAACGAGCAGAAGGACCGCCTGATGGTAAGTGGTTACCTTCGCCCATGAACATTTTGGGGAAAGGATGGGTGGGAAAGGGGAAAACCTGGCTTACATGCCATCGAACCGGAACACATCATAAGATATTTGGCGGTTCGTATAATAAAATAAAATAAATAAACTTTTAAATTATAAATTTACTGTGCAATGCGACATATCATTTTGATATTTCACATAAATTTATTCAGAGCATTTTTTAATTATAATAAAATAAAAATTTATTGGTAATAGTGTCACTATAACAAGAAATGCAAATAGAATTACAATATCATATGATTAAATTGAGCCAAAATTAATTTTATGTGCAATACTTGTCGATGTAAGTAACAGGCTAGTGCTGAAGTTTCGACAGTGAATGTTAAAGATTTATCAATTAGATTGCTTATCGCAACTTACATATCTTAAACGTGTTTTTACAAGAACAATTTTTTTTAAATCATTGTTCCGAATTAGGCTTAGGTATGTATACAAAGTATTTAATATGTAGTTGGTATTTAAGAAATTGGTCAATTTCATATTTTTAATTATTTAATTTGTAAAGCAGCTTAGTTAGTTAGCTTAGTGTCACGACACTCCGTTTTCTGCTTCGATTAAGTGGCGAAACTTAACGCCGTGTTTTCATAGAAAAAAAAATGTTAGCATATTCATTATCCATAGTAGGAATTGAACCCATAACCACTCACGTTTACAGTCAGACGTCGTCCCCTTGCGCTACGGTGGCCTCAATAATATTCTTGATTTTTTAAATTCTTTGTTTTTCCCGCGATGTCATTGTGAGATATTGATTGCTATATTCTTTACAAAGTAGTAATCTTTAATCACGGCTTAGGATAAACAAGAAAATAATAACAATAATTTTGAATATTAGTTTATTTCTTCTTTCGGTATAAAATAAATTCGATCACAGCAAGTCATAGTATTTATAAATTTTTGGCATCATTAATTGACTACAACATTAGTAATGATGATACTGAGCAGAGTAGACGTGATGGCTGGGCCCGGAGTTTTGAACTACCGCGTTGAAACTGAAAGAAATATTAACATATAATTAGAGCAATAAAAGTTTTTAACACAGCAGGATTTGAACCTGTTCCTAATGGAACTTTTTTGAGAACTTTAGTCTTAAGTTAAACGTTCTTATTTAGCTACTAGACTTATTTTTGTTACTCAAAGTATACAAACATATAAAAATGTCGATATTTAATGAGAATACACAATATTTATTACTTATAAAATGGTGGTCATCGCCACAGTATGTTTGTTTGTTGTTTATTTTAGGAAGTACTCTACAGATTTGTATATAGCTTTTATAAATAAAGAAATGTAAGCGCTTATCTAATAATTTATAAGTATTTTTAATATGAATGTTATACATATAACTAGCAAAAGTACCTGATATTAGTATATAATACTATATCAATGCACCTTCGCTAAATCGCATTAATCTAACAAATTCCAACTTAATTAACCTGTTCACCAAGTTGAGAATTTAATGGTTACTATATAAAATGTTAAAAAATATAGAATCACAACCGGGCAATATACATTGAGATTTGCAGTGAATCATAGAGACTTCAGAACTAGTTTGAATCAACTTGTCAACTTCTGACACTTGTTGGTCGAGATACTTTAGTAGTAAACACAGAGGTCGATTGAGGTTATTATTGGTATGAGAAGTTCAAAATTACCGGTTAGACTACCATGTGATTTTATGTGTGTGACATCATGTTGTGCTTCTATTACGTGATAGAAAAACTTTCGGAGAAAGCAATATCAAAGATTAGCAAGTCATGTAAATTTGATATACAGTGCATATGAGATAATTAAGAATTAATTTTTTACCCATTGTGGTCGTCGGCAGAGTAAGACACTTTTCTGAAAGAGCCATCAGGTTGAAGTAACGAATATTCGCCTTTGACAACATCTCCGTCGCGGGCTTCGTGTTGAGCTTTGTGGTCACCGGTGTGGGGATCTTCGACGGAATATGAGTATTGGTACTTTGGGCGAGACTGTAATTCGAATAAAATGTAAATTATAAAAGATGATTTAAGCATTAAGAGATTTATAGTGATAAAATATATTATAAAATAATTTACTAATTGCTTTTTGAAAATGGCGATAGGTATCTTTAAACTATATAGATATAAAAGATTTACTTACGAAGTAGTCTTTGGCAGCATAGCGACTAGCATATCCAAGATTTCCGTATGGAGCGGCGTGAGATAATGATAACACGTTAGCTTGGGATGTTGCGTGGGCCAAAGGTGCACGACCAAGGGCGGCTGGATGGGCTAAAGAATTAGCATGGGCTAGAGGGCCACCATAGAGACCATCTAAAGCTGGATTTGGAGCCAAAGGAGCACCGTGACCCAATGGAGCTACTGGTGCTAAGGGAGCTACGGGAGCTAAAGGAGCTACTGGAGCCAAAGGAGCTACTGGAGCCAAAGGACCACTATGAGCTAAAGAAGCTACTGAGTTCAAAGGTGCCACATGGCCTAGAGGGTTTCTTATAGGCGCCAAATGCCCCAACGAAGCTGCATGATTCAGAGAAGCTGAATGTGCAATAGGAGCTAAAGGAGCTTTATGAGCAAGTTGCGCTGAGTAGTCTAAAGCAGCTATCGGAGCAGGAAGAGAATGAGGGGAGGCGTATCCAAGAGCTCCCGGAACTAGGGGAGCACCATATCCAAGAGATGCGGGATAAAGAGGATTAGCAACGTTCCCGGCAGCGTAGTTCAATGCACTATATTGAGGAGATTGAGACCAACCGCCATGTCCCAAGCCACCGGCTTGCGCCACTGCCACAATAATACCAAAAACGAAGATCTGTAAAATAATAAAAGTTATAAAATGTGTCAAAGTTAGAGACAAATGTATTTTTTTAATAACTTGCTTACTTTTGAAAACATTTTTTATTTGAATTCTAATCTGTAACTGACATGTCTTTACTGAGAATTCGTGGGTTTTATAAGAATTAACATCGTAGCTTCGGTGGGGCGCCGAAAGCGCATCGTGGTACATCCATGTGGCAGCAAGGTCATCGCGCTTTGTCTTCATAATTCTTGCATTACACACAAGACTCACCAATGAATAGTTACTTAACAATATTCTCTGTGAACCGCACCTCATTATACTGGGTCAGTGTAGGCTACGATAAGGTAAGAAAAATAGTTATTTTGTTTGCTAGCTTAAATTACATGTAAGAATGAGGAATAGATTTTGTTACTGCCGAGTTCACACATTTTAAGAATGTGTATCAATGACATGGAATGATATCTACCTCATGCCTGAAAACGAGTGACACATTGCGATAATTGTCTGTGATGTCGAGTAAATAGCGCTAAGGTTATGAATCTTATCATTATCTTTTATGGCCGCACTTGGAATGCCATTTATTCTTTTAAGCTTCCATGTCTGTTTAAAAACAACAGTCTTTGTTATGTTTAAAATATTTAATAAAATAAGGAAGAGAAATGTGTCTATTATACCTCCATGAAATTTTAACTTATAGAGTTAATTGGTCCAGTGACATTGAAAAGTTTCTTATTAAGCCACATGGTCTATATTTTTCCGTTAATAAAGTTTTTTCAATATTATACTGTGATATGGAAGTTAAAGATTAACTTTACTTTTATTACGTCCGGCATCTAGTTCTTAAAGCCGCGTTCAGTTTATTAATTTCCGGGTTTATGTCAAATATATTCTAATTCTCAGAGCTCAGCTCATTCTCAGCTGTCTCTTAGTAAGCTATTTGTAAGCTGTCAACACTTACTTCGATATTATTTATATATAACATGTGTCAAACATATTTTTTTAACTTAAACAATAGAAATAATGATAATTGAGTAACTTAAACCTGTTTGATCAATCTCACGCCTTACTTTTACGTTATGGTACATAAAGCTTGACTTAATAGTTTCTTAATTACAATCTTTACTAATTATCTTTTGGTCAAGACCATCTTAGCTATTTGCCTACTTCAAAACATTACTTAAATTGTTAAAGGATATGAAACTCCGTGTAGGAATAATTACTAGATAAACATCAAAATATTTCTTAGAAAGAACTTTGAATTATTCGCTATGCATTTTTGGCAGTTGAGTTTATAAATAAACGCATAAATAAAAAAAAAAAAAATAGAGGTCATCGTGGTGCAGTCAGAGCAGGCAGTGGGTAGAGTTGGACTATAAGTGGGAGGGTTGTGGGTTCGATTACCACTCGGGAGCATGATTTAAAAAAATATCTATATTTTTCCGCTCTGGTAAGACATAATGCAGCGTTGAGTTTAGCCACTTCACTTGCAATCTCTCGAATTGGTGAGAAAAGTAAAGAACGGAGCTTCTTTAAATTAGGTTCTCTCCGTCTACCCTGCCATACGGGATAAATATTGAGAGATCAAATATAAATATTTTCATTTTTTATATTTTTAAGATTATAAGAATAATAATTTTATAATTTAATATAATAAACTTAAATTATAAGATTAATTATGCCTTTTTATTATTTTATAAATTATTTATAAAAGATTTTTTTTTAATTTTAAATTTAATTATACATTATTTATAAAATATTTTATAAATTATTTAATAATATTTTGTATGGCATTCATACTTTTTTGTTACAATTACATACATATTCACTATCTATATATGCCATGTAAATACAAACTAAAAAAACATTGTACATATATTGAGGTTTTGTAATATAACCTTAAATAATAATTTAGTCATTATAGTATTTCGTCTCTATTTCTAAGTGGAAACTTATCGATGTGACGACAAACTTAGTACAAATACTTTATGATTTTTGTCTGATTGATGATGCACATGTTACATTTTCATTGAAATGTCAATTAATAAAAAAAATTGAATCAAACTTTCTTTGAATAATGCAGAATACAACGTTGATATTTTACGAAAAAATATAAAGATAAAAAAGCTTTTTTATTTTCACATATCTTATGCAAAAGGGTAAACTAAAAAGAATCTAGAATCATAACATTCTGTTATCTCTGTATATACACATATATTTTGTATACATAAAATATATACTTACCTACCTACCTAACTTCACGCTTTATCCCTAACGGTGTAGTCAGAGCAAACGGCACGCCAAACGCTACGGTCCCTGCATACCTCTTTCGCCTCGTCAGTCATTAACCTCTCCAAGCATGCCCTCCGGGGGGTCCTCATGCTTTTTATGTGACCTCCCAACCTTTCCAGTATCATTGATACTGTATTCTCTTGCCGCTCACCTTTTCTTCATATATCTTTCTCACCATCTTTCATCACTCACACTCTCGACGTGCCCAAACCACCTGAGCACGTTCTTCTTCATTCTTGCTATAACATTTTCGCTTATACCTGTCCTTCTATATGAAATATATGCAAATAGAAAATGTGTAACATGGTGTTCTTGGTGGTAGAACCTGAAGTCCAGTTGTGGCGACGAACGAAAGTATTTTTAATTTTAATCTTTACCCAAGGTGGAATCGAACTAACTATAATTGTCTGTACAGTGAAATTCTCGCATTAGCGCTACAACGATATCGCATATCGATATCATATTCCTCAATGTTTTTTTTTTAATTTTTGAATACGTAGTGTATACATATACTTTAACGGTTTTAAGGTTATAAACGCACTTGGCCCTAATTTTATAACCGTTCGTGACGGAATTGCGTGAAAGCCATCACGATTTACAATATAATTCACATAAAGGATTTATGTATTGTTATCGATTAATCAAACATGCCTAATTTAATTATCAGCCATAACCATTTAATTGTGGCAGATTAATTTATCAAAAGTTACTATTAAATATTTGATTTTCGAAGTATGTAAGTGGGCACTTAGATGTTACTATGCAGAAGTGATAAAAAAGATTTTATGTTGATATAGTTGAAGAAGTATTTTTTTAACATTTACGAGAAGCAAGAAATATTTATGAAGGAAATAAGCTCTTAATGTGATAATTAAGGCCTCAAACTTCGTAAAAATTGATTTTTATACTGTGTAAAATACCTTAATTTTATAGAACATTATATATGTTTGGCATAGTCGAATAGGCCAATGATATAAAAAAATCATAAGATTTTTTTAAAAATACAAGTATTCGTATTTTTAACAGCTGGCTTCAGGATTTTTAGATCTTCTTTTTGCAATTTTAGCATAATTAGACATAATTAGATATAAACTTGGGGCCACAAAAAGCAAGATACACTTGTCTGTCAAGCATTTTCTTAAGTGGTCAGATTTTTTAGCTTTACACTGTATCGATCACGTAGCAGGACAGGCAGAGGAAACCAGGGAACCTATTGTTAAAACACTCCGTTCTATTTTAACATTTCCGTTCCCTACTTTCCGGCGCTAACGCTAACACTGCACTTCTGCCTTGTTACCAAAACGAGGAAATGAAAGTACTAAATATTTATTTATCTTTCTTATATTATTTAATATTTCCATTTTCCGGAGTGGAAATCGAACTCACAATCTATCGCGTTTGCAGTTGCACTCTTGTCACGGCAGGGCTGTCAGTTAAATAAAAATCTTTAAGTTATCTATGACTCTATTTAAATGTAGAAACAAGGAAAAAAAACAAAAAAGTATATAAATTAAAAAAAAAATATTCTGCTACTAAATGAATATAATAGCAAACAATATTTAATTAGCAATGACGAGAGGTAGTATAATTTATAGGGGGAGCAATGTATACAACATTGCTACAACAATGTATACAACGGCTTTGAATCTGAAAACGTAAATATTGTTTTTTATTCTTTTAAATACTAATATGTGAAGAGATCATCTTATCAGTGCCGGTATCATCGTGTTGTAAAGGGAGGAGCTCGATGCAGTGCCTGGGAGTTGTGACCCCTACACCTGGGTTGCAGTTTAAGAAACCCTTTTAATACGCATAAATGCTCGCTCCTCTCTCTACCTAATCACATTTGACGTATAATAGTGCAATAATATATTTTGTATAGGGTACTTAAAAAAAACTAATAAGCCTGCATTTAAAAAAATATTTTTAAAATTAAAACTTTATACTTTTGTGGAATATTGTAGCGCCTACCTGTATATTTGACTTAAATTGAAATTCTCACAGTATCAGTTTCATGCATCTATTGCGTTTATCATGTTTTACATCGCGTCAGTAATTTACACTCAAAATCGTTAATCAGTCTACTGAGTTCAGTTCAGTTCTTTAATCATGAAGCTTCGAACGTGCCACTTAAGCACAGATCACTTCGCCAATGAAACGTATGAATTAGTGTACTGAACGTTCTGTTAAAATTTATAACTACACGTATGGTATAAAATATTATAAACAAACCATTGATACAATAAATTGTAATAAATATTTAATATATTTTTTTTGATTTTATAATTTTGATAACTTAGTAATATTTTCAGTGTATAAATATAATAAAAAGGTATATAATTTAAAGATATTATTCATTTAAAAAATATATTATAAGATATGTAACAATGTAAAATATTTTGGTAGTGTAGTTTATAGTTTGAAGTTGGATGATTGTGTGATAATAAAAAAAATATTTACTAATTATAAGGATCGGGTGTGTAGTCAATTTTGTGTAGGTCATCATCTGGTTGAACAAGAGAGTAGTATCCATGAACTTTGTTACCATCGCGATATTCCTGTTGGGACTTGTGATCTCCAGTATGGACATCAGCTAATGAATACGCGATATCGTTTATTTGTTAAAAATTGTCGAAGAAAATTTTCATTATTTTTTATATAAAGTAAAATATTTTGTAGTCTTTCAAATTAATTAAAAATTATAGCTATATATTTTTTACAACAGAAATGTAATTACAGCTGCAGTGTAGTGATAAGTGCACTAAATCAGACTTCTAGTTATTGACCGAAACTTAATGATTCTTAAATTAACGACTGATTTTGACTTAATTTTTTTCTTCGTTGTAATTCAAATATATATTTTTTAATTTTATGATTTATTTTGTATACCAGTCAGAAAGAAATAATGTCAAGAAATTTCGTTGTCCACTTTACGCCCTACTTAATTCACAATGCGAGTTTAGAGTCAAAATTTAATAAAATATTTTAAATAATCATTCCATCGACTGAGAATCAAATTCAAAACCAAGCCTTTACAATCAGACGCATTCCCACTGTGCCACGATGGCCTCTATAATAATAAACATATAATCTTGTTTACTCTTGTTCCCTTCGCCTCCGTTTCGTGGTAAGCCAATAAAATAGTATAAGCAAACCTTAGCGCAATAAGCACTTTGAGTAGCAATTGATATATCCTAAGGCCCTTCTGTCTTGTATTTAGAACATATCTTACTTGATTAACTGTAAACTGAACGATTCATTTGCATTTATTTCAGAAAAAAATATGTTTTCTATAAAGGTTAGAAAATTAGATCTGATTAGGTCAGAGAGGTATCATCACTGTATATTTTTGAAGGACAAGGGTTTTAATTATAACTTACATGATTATGATGCTAAATGAGCATAGTGACCACTGTCATGGCGAATTTTACTTTGAAAGCAAAGAGCGTCGCCATACAGGCCAGCGTTGGCCACATCCAAAATTGTACCAAACACACGTTATAAATATTCGGTGACATGAAAACAGAAATAAATGTTATGTAAAAGAAGTATACCTTTATATAAAGAATATAGAAAAAAATATAAGCAGTGGTCTCAACTTCTTCAAAACCTTACAAGCGCTTTGACCGCTAAGCGATGCGTTCTTACTATGTAAGAACGCATTGCTGCGTCGAAATTTTTATACCTTTGCTTTGCTGTATATTGTTAGAAATTTATGCAACCGAAAGATTATTTCCAAAGCCTTTAGAATACGAAAATCATTCTGATACCTGTAAATGTGATTAAAATTTTAAAATATCAAAAACGAAGTGCTTACGTGCGTAGATAAGTACACACACATATATTTTAAACAAATATTATTTTTTCAACTCAAAAAAATAATTTTGGCAAAATACCTTTCTGAACATTTTGTTAGCTTCAGTATCAATGAATAATTGATATCGATTTCGGCCGTGAGTTTTTATAGTCGATATCAAACAGCGCAAATGACATACGCATATGCACCTAGTCCATACGCATATGCACCTTGCTCTCGTAACAATAGTAATAACATTAAGGTTACTAAAATAATTGCACAAAAATTATTACATGCTGCGTTATTGTTTATTAGTGTCTTTTCTTTAGGTAATATATGTATGTAAAAATAAGTAAAAAGCAAATTACTTCATGTAATATAATGCGTTAATTGATACTAATAGTTTATGGCAAGGCTTCTTAAACTATAAGTCACGACCCCAAATGGGGTCGCGTAGCAAAATTCTGGGGTCGAGAGATTTTAATGTCAAATATTTATATATATAATGGTATATACCATTTTGGCGAATTACCAATTTGTACGGGGTCGTCCAGAAACTTGCAATCATAAATGGGGTCGTGAATGATAAAAGTTTAAGAAGCCCTGGTCTATGGCTATAAATAAAATTAAGCTAAATGGTTTAAAATGGAGAACGCGAATTTTAAAAGAACGAAGTGTTTTAACAGGTTCTCAGGTTCCCTCTGCCTACCATGCTATGTGCGGGATACAGCGTGATGCTAAAAATAAATATTGCTTCAAGGAACAACCAGTTGGATAGGAAAGGTGAATGGAAAATAGGGATCATTTTCAAAGGCCTTCACTCATATTAACAAATAAATAATAACTGAATTTGAATACTTGCTGCTTTAGTATTTAGTGAAAATTATACAGTTATTTCCTCTCAAGGAGTAAGTAACCAGTAATTCTTGTGACAAGTATTTTAGTTTCTTATGTCAACAGTAAATTAGACTCTATCACGACTTAGTATTTTTTTTTTTTTTATGGATACCGGATGGCAAACGAGCAGAAGGACCGCCTGATGGTAAGTGGTTACCTTCGCCCATGAACATCTACAACACAAGAGATGTACTAGATGCGTTGCCAACCTAGAGGATACAGATGGAAAGGGAGGATAATGTAGTAGTCCGCTATCGGAACCACCACATTTTGGGGAAAGGATGGGTGGGAAAGGGGAAAACCTGGCTTACATGCCATCGAACCGGAACACATCATAAGATATTTGGCGGTTAAAATCACGACTTAGTATGTAATCTAAGTTAATTTATTTTTCGAAAATATATTCAAATAATTTATGGTGAGTAGTTTACAATAAAGATTTACGAAAATACAGCTTCTATTGTTATATAAGATTATTATGTTAGATTCTTTGTAGCCTGCTACTATTTGCTATATTTGTTCACATGACGTATGAAGCTGAAATATTTTTTTTATTACATATTTTGCTTTTTTTTAATTAAGTAAGCCACGGACATTCCAGTAACCTTGCAAAATCATAATTAACTTCTTTTGAACTTGCCACTTTTATTGTTTTAAAATTTTCCTACATGTGACTTTCAGTACATTAAATATAATATATATTGGTCATAAAAATTAACCAAATGTGGATGTCATATTTATTAATATAGTACAATACTTTAATTAAATGCATTCAAATTTCTTGAAAGTAAAAGCTTACGCATTTCATACACGTATAACAATAACAATTAAGTTGTTTTTTGTCTTATCATTACACTTGCTCAATTGTAAACACCTTGATAAATATAAATTCAATTTTGCCGTTAGTAATTACAATACTTTTTTCTCTTTTAGGCCTTAAGAAATTTTAGTAACTGACCTATGTTCTACATTTATGTGCCCCACTTGTTCTCTTTGTAGGTGTTATATGATATAAAAACCACTGTTAGAGTAGTATCGACATCAATCATTGACCAGCATTGTCCACTACAACAACAAAATGTTCGCTAAAGTGAGTGTGACAAATGTTTTATTTGTCACCAGAAATAATATGGAGATTTTTAGAATTTTTACATCAAAACATAATATATGAAAATTGTGTCTAACTAATTTTAAATTATATATAATCTTTCATATTTATAGAATATTTAGAAAATATTAAAAACAAATTACAAAATATATTTTAATTTAATATTTTTTACGACATTAATTTCAAAGTATTTTATTCCACAGGTTGCAATTTTCGGAGTTGTCTTGGCTGCGGCCAACGCTGGCCTCTTGCATGGACATGGTCATGCTGTCTCGTCTCAAAGCATCGTGCGTCATGATGAAGGGCACATCGCTCCTTTAGCATATGCTGCACCTTTAATTCACGCCGCTCCTTTGGCTTATGCTTCTGCAGTTTACGCTCCTGCTGCTTATGCTGGACACGATGAATATGTAAGATTTTTTTATTCTGCTTATTATACCATCAAAAGCTGATCAATATTATTTTTGTTTTTATTCTATAAAATTGATACTAATATAATTTTTTTACAGGCCTACCCGAAATACGACTTCGCGTACTCCGTAGCCGACCCCCACACCGGCGACCACAAGTCCCAGCACGAGAGCCGCGACGGTGACGCCGTACACGGATACTACTCTCTGGTCCAACCTGACGGTTCCGTACGCAAAGTTGAATACTCCGCTGATGACCACAGCGGGTGAGTTACTATATTTTAATTCTTTTTATGTAGCTCTTAATAAAATTTGTTGTTTTATATAAAACGAGTATCTTATATAAACATTATATTTAATTAAAAGTCCTAATTCATAAGATAAATTCCAAATATATATTTTTAAATATATATATTTCTTTTTACAGATTCAACGCCGTCGTACACAACTCTGCTCCCTCGGTTCATCCTCAGCCAGCTTACTACCATCACTACTGATTCAAAACCAAATAATTTTATGCCTAAAATGAAAAAATGGACTATTTATTAAATATTATCTTAAGCTAATATTGCCTTTTACTTCTTAGAAGATACCTACTACAAATCATTTACTACTAAAAATCATTTTAATACAATAGCATACAATAGATTTAAAACAGGAAAAAAGATTAGAATGTAAAGTTATATAATAAAAAAAAAAAATCTTTAAAACTAAGGTTTTGAAAAAAATAGTGCTTGAAAAAAAAATCAACAAATATTTTCAGAATTACATTTGACATTGTATCTTCATTCTTTGCAAATGTCATATACATTGTAGTTAGAAAGTAAAAAAAATATTTTTTCATTAATAATTAAACATTACCTTATTAAAAATACTAGAAAATTGCTATATTTTATTTACTTATTGGTTCTATTGATAAATGCAATCAAAATTTACAAATTTAAACACACGTGCACATTTGATGATATCGATCACGAAAGCGTCGCAAAATAGTATTATTGTATCGCCACTATAAAATTTGAAAAATAACTTAAGTTGTTTTTCTTAAAATTCAAACAAATACTTTATAAAAAAAATCTATATACTTCTTTACAAACAGTGTATAAATTCTTGCTTAATTGTGTAATAATGTAATTTAAATAAAAAACATTTTTTAAGGGAGAATTGTTAATTTGAATTTCACATTTCAATAGTATTAACATGAAGCTATATAATATATTCAATACGAAATTTCTATTATATGTATGGTCAACAAAAACGCTTGTAAACGCAATATTTGCGGCCTGGCCTTTAGAAGAGGACATAATAATTTTTTTATTGTCATTCCCGCTCTGGTGAGACGAAGGTCTGTTGACTTCCTCCACACTACGAAATATTTACAATTTGGGGTGAAAGCAGATTTATGAGCTAACACTTTAATATAAAAAAATCAACAGGCGCAGGCGAAAAAACATTGTTGTATGATAGTAAAATATTGCTGGTCAATCATAAATGTATATTTATGGTTGACGAGCAATATATCTTACTATTATTACTTTTTTTTTTAAATATCCCGCAAAGAAAGATCAAAGAATTGTTCTATATAACGGTATATTTATAAAATTTATATATGTCATTTAATAATGAAGGCCGTTATGGCCTAGCTAAAAAGTCCTTTATTATATGATTTTACTATACTCCAGTGTTTCCCAAACATAGTTCTGCCATGTACCGGTCATTTTCACACTATCCCATCGTGACCCATTTAACACTTGTAAACCCAAGCTGATTCCACTAGGATAAAAAATACCCATTTATAGTTTTATTAGTACTTTCGTATCGTCTATTTAGTCACTACATATTAGTGCGAAGTATGCTCCTTATTTTTTATTAAATATTATAAGTTCGTAGAAAATAACAAAAATTTTATTCTAAGGTCTGGTTCCACTTCAAGTCGGTTTCTATGTTTATTTTTAAAGTTCAACCCAGCTTCACATTTATATGTTGTGACAAAAAGCATTAAAAAAGTTATTGATTGATGAGCTAATATTGCGTATCCTTGACGACAAGATAACCACAAAATCTATCAATGGGAATGTTGCGACCCGGTATTTTATTTTCATGCTCCGGTACCGGCAAAGCGACCCGGCAAATGAGAAACGCTGCTATACTCAACTCTCACCGGGGGATTTCTTTTTTTTATTTTCAGGTTTACGCTGTATCCCGCATATAGCAGAAATTCGAATTGAAGATTCGGCGGAAAGTGTGGGACGGAGTGTCTCGGGGAATTAATATTAAAAAAAATTTTTGCCCAGTTTCTGGTCAAAGTACTGACCACTACCCACCACGTTTTTATTACCTGCGTGGCGCTTCATGAGTGTGATAAAAACTTTGATAAAACTCTAAATTATGCAAAAATATTTTTAATTTTGCTAACAAAACAAAAATATATTAATAAAGAGCGGCACACTTTGTTCTGCATGCAAGTGTAGTCCGAGAGAACGCAGTGTCAAGACACTCCGTTCGTTATATTCCGCCCGAATTCCAGATATAGTTTCTTAAGTGGCGGAACTCAACGCTGCGCTTTATCTTAGCACAGTCAATCACAGTCGCTGTCCCACTGCTCCTCGATAGCCTCTAAATTCTGCTAATTATATTTTGATAATTCTAGTGTCCTTCAAACTAGAAGTATTGACATTGTGGTTAGATCGATGAATTATATAAATCATTTTATGCATTGTGCCTCGACTAATAATTAGAGCGTGACTCAATTAAAGGAACTCATTGGAACTTTTTTCTTGTTTTTAATACTTAATATTTTTAAAGTTTGTACTTTACCAAATAAATCTTATTTGGCATAATATTTATATCGAATATAAAGATTATCTGTGGGAAAAGTAAAATATACAATTTTGTGTTTAAAATTTAATAAATTACTTATATATTATTTTTTGTAATGTTGAATAACAAAAATATATAAAAATATAAATTTAAATCAGTAGTGACCAGCATAGGCAGGTTGTGGATGGATTGAAGGTGCAGAATTGTGGACAACTGCGTTGAATCTGAAAATATATAAAAAATATATATTTAGAAAAATAATTAAATTAAATTATTAAACAATTAAGGGACATTTATATCTTCTACTATACTATGATGTGATAACATAGTTAGCATGTGGTTGCGGGTATTTTTTATAAATGGACGATGTTTATACAAAGCGAGGCCTTTGTTATACATAGCGTACTAAGGCATAGCCACTAATATATATTGACATTTATTTTTTGATCATTGCTTTTATTACAAAAAATAATGTTTCATTTGTGACTTGATTTTTTCTAATATGTAAAAATACTAATTTTGTAAAGGAGTTAATTGAAATGTTTTTCTGAATGTCTTTCCAACCTAAAACCCTTTACATCAGTCCCTTTACTTCAATGCAATACGCGCATAGGCAGAAAGTAAACAAAATAATTGTTTTTTATATTTAAAACATTAGGTTTAAAAATATATATAACATTTACCCATTGTGATCATCAGCGGAGTATTCTACTTTGCGTACGGAGCCGTCAGGTTGAACCAGAGAGTAGTATCCGTGTACGGCGTCACCGTCGCGGCTCTCGTGCTGGGACTTGTGGTCGCCAGTGTGGGGATCGGCTACGGAGTACGCGAAGTCGTATTTGGGGTATGCCTGTATTAAATAAACAATTTTTTAAAACATAACTTTTCTAAGAAGAATTTTTACTTAAAGGAATGTTGCGTCGTCTATTTTCCATGATTTCCTTACATTAACGAAAATAGTATAATTAAATATTTATATTATTACAGATCAACTCCTTGTCAGACCAACTTGTCGGCGGGTGGATTAGGTGTTGTAAGCATAAAAAATATTTTTTCGCATAAAATTAATGACAGGAGAAAATTAGAATGATGATTAAATTTAATTCAATAAATTCGTCTGAATTTAAGAATATACTCACGTGTTCATCGTGACCTTCATATTGTCCAGCGTAGGCGAGAGGGGCGGCGTAAGCTGCAGGCGCAGCATAGTGGGCCAGAGGAGCTGCGTGAACCAAGGGTACGGCATAGTGAGCAGGCGCCGCAATGTGCCCAAGAGCCAAACCCTCATCATGACGAACTATGCTCTGAGAAGAAACTGCATGGCCGGGGTAGTAGCCAGCGTTGGCTGCCGCGAGGAGGGCTCCAAAAGCTACGATCTATTAATTTTACAATTATTTTAGTATTTCACAAAATAGATAAAATATGTGATATAATTATACTGTAATATTTATTTGGTAAATTTCAATACAAATGTAGCCTCAATTGCATTTAGCAATTTGCGGTTGATCTATATGGTTCACACGCTGCTTATATTCATCGTATACACTGGTAGAGTATTAAATTATACACAAATTATATTTGCACTCACTTTGCTGAACATTTTGCTCTTGTTTGTACGAGTTCTGGTCAGTGATTGATATCTGTAAGAGCTGACCGTGACTTTTTATATGATTAAGCAGTGAATAAGAATAAGTGGGGTAGTAGCAGACCATGCATAGCAAGCGACAATAATTACAATAGATAAGGTCACCCAAAGAACACCATTATAGTATCAATATCAATTCGTGTCATGGAACATAAATTTAACAGTTTCGACCACGCACGTTTAACATTGCACGCAAAGCGGCGTAAAAGCTGTCAAAGTCAGGTCATTCGTTATGTAAAGTATGTAACAGTTGCGATTTTCTCGACGATGAGTTTCCATACTTGTCACATTTTCTCATTATCTAATTTTTATGTTGGATGGTGGCATCATATAAATATTTTATTATGTATGTTGGAAGCATTTATAATTTTTAATTCTTTATATTTTTTATGTTCACCATTTTTTATAAAATGTCGTCATTATGGTTAACGTTCACGGTACATATGATTATTACGCATTTCAGTTATGGTACAGTGTTATAATTCTTAATTTTCACTTAACCGAAATGATGAGATGACAATAGAATTATATTTCTCTAAATCTCTTACTGATATTTAGTTCAAAATTAGATTTTACCATTCCAATTATTCATATCAGAGTACTGGTTAACAAACAGTTTATGGAAAATTAAACAAAAAATATCATTATTATTCATGTTATTAATATTATGAATGGAATTATAGTATGGACAGTTAAGTACCTACTATAATTTACAAGTATGATTTATGTAAATACTTCGACTTGTGTGATATTTATACACAGGTTCATTAGTGATTACACTTTACACGACTATCTCTATATAAAGAAGGACACTATATTGATAAGTGGAATTTCACATATCTTTATAGCTGGGTAGGCAGAGGGAACCTAGTGTTAAGACACTCCGTTCTCCACTTTCTACCGAATTGAGGCATTGCGTGCTGAGTGGCGGAACTCAACGCCGCGCTTTGCCTTGTTACCAAAGGCAGGAAATGAAAGATTCCATTTCCTGGAGTGGGAATCGAACCCACAACCCGCACTACAGTCACAACAGTCGCACTACAGTAACCCGCATTTACAGTCGCACGCTTGTGCCTTTGCGCCACGACAGGCGTTATATCTATTATAAAAATGTATTAGAACTATAAATACAATAATGACTTCGAGTTTATAACAGAAATAAATATTTTAATTTTTGTATAGGAGCACATATATGTATAATATTTGGAAATATATTAAAATTTTCCTATCTCATGAAGACGTTCCCTTATTTATCAATTTTCATTCAATGAATAAAAAATGTGTTATATATTTTTTTCATTTTCACTCACAGCAGAGTATAGAGAATTTACTGTCAAGACATTCCGCACACCTCTTTCCGCCTGAATATATTATTGCTTGTTGAGTGAAATTAATTTTTTTTTTCAAATTCACGCTGTATCCCGCATGTAGCGGGGTAGGCAGAGGGAACCAGAGAACCTAGTGTTAAGACACTCCATTCTCTTTCAACAATTCCGTTCCCCACTTTCCGCCGAATTGAAGCATTGCGTGTTGAGTGGCGGAACTCAACGCCGCGCTTTGCTTTGAAAATAAATATTATAAGTTTATTTTGCAAATTTGCACTTAAGTGATTTAAAATAATTAGAACATTTGGTCTCGTAGTAAATTTGATATTCTTTATTTTTCCTTTCAAGTCCCGCCTTTAAATTATATTCTGTTTAACGAATTCATCAATAGTAATTTGAATAACGATATTCATTTATTCGTTAAGGAAACAGAACGCAATGATTGTTGGTTGAAATCCAAGTAGGGTAAATATTTAAATTTTTTTAGCTTCACGTATCCCCTGCATTCAGCAGAAAGTATTAAGATACTGTAATGTTTATACACTTGTTTATTTATGTTTATATATTTTTCTTATTTTTTATTTTGTTTAAACAAGGTGATCTGCTAAATCCTACAACCCAGCACGCATTGTCTCTATCTATAAGGAAATAGAAGAACAACCTATAGACTATATCTTTGCATACCGGTAATTAATACTGGTGGTATGTAATCATAGAAATATAAATATACAAATATAATTATTTTAGTATTACAAAATATAATAATGAATGAAAGTAGGTAATTGTTTCAAATAATTACAAAACTCAAATACGCACGTACATACTTCGCATTATAAAAGATACAATCACTTTATTAATATTGCAAGAACTAGATATGAAATGTTGACACCTTCTGTATATGGGATAAGTTGATGAAATGCCAATGAAAAGCTTTTAGTGTTTTTACATAGTGTAATTAGATATAATTTATCAATCATTAATAACCGTCTGCTGTCGTTACGAGATTAGTTCTTATGGACGCTAATGTTCGTAGTCTGATCTTTTAGTTAAATTCCTTTGGTGTAAGAGCCCATAGAATTAGTTTCTTATTTCAATATTTTGTGATAATTTGAATATAATTAATAAATATGGGAAATGTTCCTGTAAATGGTAAAGCGTTTCATAGGAAGTAAGAATATCAGTTAACTTACAGGACGTAGTACGAGGAGGTATTAGACGTTTGATTTATGAGTTTAAACGATAATTTGGTATAAATATAAAAAAGTTTCTATAATGTTTTGTAATTTTTCACATGTTGCATATGTATGTTTACGTTTATGCAATAGGCAGGCAGTAATCGTCAAATTCAACGTAATGTCATTAATCTACTTAAATATATTCGTTTTTAATAAAAAAACTAAATTTTTAGACAACTATCACAATTAAAAAATATATTTATTCTAAATAAATATAAAAGAAAATATTGACAACTAAAGAGACGAACAGAAAGCTGGAAAGGGCGGCCTAGGAGTGATCTTTTATAGGCAACCTTTGATCAAATGACTGTAATAAATTATTTTGTATTTTGGAGCTACCGTAAAGGTTAAGGTTTTATTTGAAATTATTTACCTACAAATAGATTTTACCACGGCGCTAATATATTTTTTTATTATTGTAATTTTTTAAAATTGTAAAAAAAAAATCAGTCTAAATATCTTGAACTTAGATGGTTCCTAAATAAAGAATCATAACTATCTTTTTTTTACTAATTGATTATTATGATATGTATCGGCATACAAACCTCAAAACATCCGACAGTTTAATTTAGAGCGCAGGCTCTAAAATAATTTATCTGATAAATTTAAATTTTATGTTATATATTTCTATTTCTTTTTTCAAATAAGCCATTTATAAAGAAGAAGAAGCCATTTACAAGGTATTATAATTTTTAAAATAATAGTATAGTTTCTTTAGCTAGTTGTAGGTAGCTTTTTATTTGTTAAGATTTCTTATAATTGTATAAGTTGTTTTGTAAAACGAGCCTACAAATAATTTACTATAATAAAAATAAGAAAATTGTTGAAAAAAACATATTTGTAAGAAAAAAGTGTAAAACGTATAGATAAACTATATGAAAAAAAAAAAAAACAAATATCAACCATGGTAGTATGCGTATGTACCTCCAGACTCAAAGCTGCCATATCACAATTAATTCATTGCTAGTTCTAGTTTTCAGTAGTTGTTGTGTGATGCGTGTTCAAATATAACGACAGACAGACAAAAAATCTACTGAGTGGTCTTTTTGCTTCTGTTAATGATATATTAATGTACCCAACTGATATTTTTATACAGAATTGACTTTTCTACTTTTTTACGAGGACCAACACAGATATTTAGTCCAGTACAGACTAATGAATCGTGTGAAGTTCGAAACCTGCGGCAATTAATTGTCATTTTATATTTTTTTAACAAAGCAATCGGAGATAGTTTTTGCAAATGGATTCTGTTCTGTCTTATTCCACAGTCAAAAAATGGATAGCAGATTTCAAGCGTGGCAGGGAGAGTGTGAAAGATGATCGCCGTTATGGAAGGCGTTCGACGTCCACTACTGTTGAAAATATTAAAAAAGTACTTGATTAGTTATGAGAGATCGCAGATTAAAAATTAGAGAGATTGCCAATAAAATTAGAGATTACAGGAATCTCTTATAAACAAGCTCAAAACATCATAGTCAATGAATTGGGATTTCATAAGGTGTCTGTGAGGTGGACCGCGACCGCTTTCAGTAGAACAATAAAGGAAGCGATTGACTATTTTACGTGACTGTTTGGATTTATTTGAAGCCAATGCAGATGATTTTTTGAATCCTTTTATTACAATGAACGAAACGTGTGTATATGGTGTGGTATGGTGGTACTGTACGCCAGAAACAAAACAACAATCAAAACAGTGGAGAAGACCTGATTCAATAGCCCCGCAAGAGGTTAAGGCTATTTTGTCGGCAAATAAATGATTATAATTGAATATCTTTAAAGGAATCAGTCTGTAAACTCTGATTACTATTGTGTCTTACGACGTTGTTTACGAGAGTATATAAAAGAAAAAGGTCCGGGAATGCTCAGAAGAAATATCCTGTTTCATCAAGATAACACCCGTATTCACACGTCAGCGCAATTAATGGCTGAAATCCACAATTGTGGCTTAGAACTATTACCGCATCCGCCTTATTCACCTGATCTGGCACCGTTTTTCTGTTTCTAAACAAAAAAAAAAGAAATTGGGCTGTTAAAGATTTTCGACAAACAAGACGAAATCAAAAGTAGACCCATATATTGACTCTAAGGAAAAATCATTTTCATTTTTCATTTTCAACGGTCTAAATGCTTTGAATGGAGATGAAGATGGCAAAAGTGCATCGAACTTGATGGTGATTATGTCGAAAAACAAAAATATAACCGATTTAGTATGTGTTTATGTTCTTGGTTAATTCGAATACTTTTCAATCCACCCTCGTATCCTCCTCCGTCCGCGTAATTTTTATAAAGAGGGGTACAAAGTTTTTGCTCCACGTATTAATATATAGATAATTTTATTAATTTCCTATACATTCTGGTTAAGTAGGTATGTCACTTACATATGTATATAATGTATTGAGGGGGTTTTAAAATTAAAATAAAGTTTTTATATTTTTCATATTTTAATATCACGCACTCATATTTACAAAAGTATATAAATAATAATCACAATTTATCCACGAGGTATCAACAATTTAACAAAATTAGTAATGGTAGGCGGGGGCGGGGGCTACGTGCACTGAGGGGGCTGAGTTGTGTACAACCGCGTTGAAACTGAAAACAAAAATGAATATTAAGGAAATATGTAGCAAAGAACTAAATAGGCAAAGTTTCATGGAGGTATTCAAAATTTAAAGAGAACTTCTTGTATTTACCCATTGTGGTCATCAGCAGAGTATTCAACTTTGCGTACGGAACCGTCAGGTTGGACCAGAGAGTAGTATCCATGTACGGCGTCACCGTCGCGGCTCTCGTGCTGGGACTTGTGGTCACCGGTGTGGGGGTCGGCTACGGAGTACGCGAAGTCGTATTTGGGGTGAGCCTGGAAAATAAAATGAAAAAAAATAAGATAATTATAACATGAAGGTATTTTTATATCAGAAACTTATATAGTGAATCATAAAATACTTAGGTACTTAGACTTACCAGAAAATTTTACACAGTTTTCTGGTTTCAGACAGTTAAATACGAGTACATGTTACTATATTGTGGTTTATTACTTAATGTGTATATAATTACGTACGTATTCATCTTGTTCGTAGTGAGCAGCAGGTGCGGCGTATGCTACAGGAGCGTAGGCGATGGGGGCGGCGTGGGCTACGGGTGCAGCATAGGCCAGGGGAGCGGCATAATGACCCTCATCGTGACGGACGATGCTTTGGGAAGAGACAGCGGCACCATGGAGAAGACCACCGCTGGCCACTGCGATGATGGCACCGAAAGCTACGATCTGTGAAAGTTATTTAATATTTTTAGAATAAGAAAAGTTCCTATTTTTTAAATATATTTCTTTCAAATTTCTTATAACTTACTTTGCTGAACATTGTGTGTGTTTGGTTGAACAATTGGTAAATGATTGATGTCAACGGACCAGTGGAATGGTTTTATAGAACGAAAACAGCGTGTGGCCAGCGCACTTGGCGGTGGGGCGAAATGCGCCACCGCCTTGACTCTGCAACTGGCATCACTCTCAAGGTCAATCTGATACTAATAACAAAGCATTAATCATTACGTTCACACTACGAGTGTGTTAATGTTCTTTATTGTGATTATGGCATTTTTGGAATGTCTTTTCTATCATATAGAAAAATATATTTCCTTTTGTAAGTTTAATAAATATTTTTATATTGGTAATACTGGATTATTACATCGATATTTTTTACTGATACAAAGATTTGTGTCAAAGAGCATAAAATAATATTAGTTTTCATCACATTCAGGTTTTCTTGAATATGTACAGATTTCTTATCTATCAATTGCACGAACTTTTAGACACTAAATTTTTATGTACAAATTTATGTATGTAACTTCTAATTAAAATATATATTATCACACTTTCATAATATATATAAAGTATCATAATCTTAAAATATAAAATAAATAAAAAAAAAACTATTTATTAACATGAAATGAGCTTTCGCTTATCGTTGCAGATCTTTGTACAGTTCGTTTGTAGGTCAGGTTTAATAGAAAGGCTTCAAGGTACATTTCTTTGTTTAAGAAATAAATTAATGAACATTATCTATTCGATTTTATTACTGAAGGTCGACGTTCCTTTGTGGTTTAAATTACTAACTTTTTGAGAAAATTGTCTTAATGTGTTATCTATGCAAAATAACTTATCATTTTTGTTTTATTTTCGTTATTCTAATATGAGTACTTGCGTTTAGAAATATTTACAATTATTCATTTAAAAATAAAACACACTACAATTAATACTTAGTACTTATCTTATTAAACTAGATTTTAGAGTAAAAAGAGAAACATAATCAAGCCACCTAAAAGTTCATGGTCAACTTTATATGGTTTTTGTTCCACTAAACTTCTTTGAGTTTGCATTAAGAGGTAGATAGGATTATAAATTTTGTTTGTAAGTATAACAGAATCTTAGGATGGTTAGAATAAAATCAATAGTATGGGCTTAAATTAGGTAAAATGGTCATCCATTTTAACAATATTGTTCACAATCCTCACTATACAGCTATGAGTGACAATTGTGAATCTAATATATTTTAGACAATTTTATATTCATAGACAGTTTTGTGATTGCAGATATTTTAGTACGGTCATCTTGTAGTGGTAAAAGTAAAATAATATAATTAATTAGGAGGCTTCGCCATACATTTTTGCTTAATTTATTGCAATATATAGCACGGAAATATTACGAGAATGAATTTTCCGTACCAACAATGTTTATGTTTCGCACCTTGAGATTATTATGTAGATGAGATTGTAATATTAGAGCATTCCACTTACCTTGTTTTATAAACGTAAATTTAAGTTTTGTAACTTGCAAAAGCATTACAAGAAAGTGAAACTGTCATAACTGATAACGTCGAGTGCGATAAATAAACGTAACTTTGTTTATTTTTGTTCTATTCTATACTTGTTTAAGGACAATTAAGAAAAAAGGTGATACCATATATTAGATATTCCTTATTTATAAATAGTTAATTTAAAATTTTAGGTCAATTTTTGAGAAATTTATATACCTATGGCTGGTGTTATTTTTATGGCTGATTAATATAAAAATGATTTATTGGAATTAAGGAGTATAATGATTGAAAGTAATAAGGGCAAAGTTTGGTCTTATGTTTAATAAAACACGCTCTTTCATCTCACACTAAATAGGTAAACATATAGCTAATGTTTAATATATACTACAAAACCTTATTTTATATTTTTATCTTCATTATTAGACGAGACATGTCTGATTTTTTAAAATATTTTACCTAATACAGAAGCAGTTTTATATTATATGTTAATATTAAGTAATAAATCCAAAAAATGTACAGTAGCAATAGTAGAGTTCAAGCGGTGGAACACATTATGCATAATTAACCATTCAAATGCTCTTTGATTCATATTTTTTCATACTTTGGATATTGAAAAGTAGCCTTCACAATAATTATGCTATTTCACGATTCAGTTATTTTAAAGTAATTGAAACAATATTCGTATGCGTAAGCTCGCTTTATTCATATAATCATTTCATTTGAGGCCTGAAATCACATTTCAATTGGTATTGTATTCCTTGGTTAACCAGATTTAGATTTCGACATTTTATTGAGAACAGGTTTTGATACGTTATAACTATGAATTTTTTAACATGGTCCTCTGGAAGAGGGGACTAGTACATAAGTCAGTGGGGATACCACATTTTGGCCTCCCTTAAGTTTTGATTGAAGGCAATTTATTATGTCATGATACGAAATGATAGCGTTTGATATTTGAGGAACGCTTCCCACGGCTGGTTCGTGGTGAGCTTCTTCATGGTTATTTTCTTTTTCAGCACTGACCTCAGCACTTTTTTCAGCACTTTTTTCAGAACTTTTCTCCTCATTGATTTCTGCACTCTTTTCTTCGCTTTTCTTTTCTTCTAAGTGTTCTACTTCAGAGTGAGCCTCTTCTGAACTTTCTTCGTGACTATGAGGCGGGTGTGAATGTGTCAGGTGTTCGTTTTTGACCTCATTGCAAGGCGATACAGGTTTTGCGATCTCTTTTTTTTCCTCAACTTTCTCTTCTTTATGATTTTCAGGTTCTGGTGAAATATTTTTGACAACTGCATTGAACCTGTAATTTTTTTTTGTTAAATAATACCATCAATTTTTATGTGAGTAAGTGTTTGTTGTTAAAAAATATACAATTAATTGTCTATAAACCCGTTAATAACATATTTCATGTTAGTAATGCTTACTACTTTTTTATTAGTAATAATTACAGGAATAGTACAGTGTTCATTTATACTGACAGAACTATCTACAACCTTGTCTTTAGTCTATTAACCAGAACTATACAGGTTCATTTCAACTATAATTTAGACCGACCACTTTATACGCCTATCGTACAAACATACGTCAAAAATGCATAGCTTTTTTATTATAATAGAATAGTTAGTTTGAGTAATATATTTAAAAGAATTTTGTTAGGTATTAATAATATAAATAAACTTGGGCTAAGCATAGTGACTTCTACTTTTCTAAAATTCAATTTCTAATCTACAATAAACGCCCAATTACGCGATACCCTTTCGAATCGTCCGCAGTGTAAACGACCTCACGTCGGAAGCCATCTGGTTGAATGAACGAATATTGTCCGTGCACTACTGACCCATCACTGTGCTCGCTCTGGGTTTTCTTGTCTCCAGTGCTTTCATCAAACACGGCGTACGCATATTGGTAGCCCCTTGCATCCTAGAATATTCCACATAATAAAGATTTTATTTGTTGTAGCAACAGATCTTGCTGAATCAAGAGAGAAATTAATTAATGAAACATTAACACCATATACATTATTTATGTAAATGTTTCATTTTAAAAAGAAAATAGTAATTATTATTGAATTGAAATTTATATATGGAGTATTTTTAAGAAAGTTATTTAGGTACTTACGTCCTTGTTTGATAATATGACAGGTACATTTGCTAGCGATGACTTATAAGCTTAACAATTTTTAGCATTAGTCGTGGCGGGTATTTGCGTCAAGCCAGAGACGGGTCCATTAGGAATGAAACGCAAGGAGACACACATGGAGACACTAAAGATGAAATCGAAGGTATAGATACTACTGACTCGATAGGTTGGGCTGATAATTGAGCTAATTGCGGGCTGGCGAAGGAAAGTGCGGATGGATTATAGTTTATATATAGTCCACCGGCCCTCTTTGCACTATTACATTTGAAAAAGCTGCCCCAGATATACTTCCTATGCAGCCAATGGCTAAAATAAGCGTCACCAAGTTACACTGAAAATAAAAACAATATATTAATATTTTGAACTGTTCAATACAACTATATATTGTATTAAGAAAATAGAACTTACAAAAGGAGTCATCTTGCTACGGTATCACGGAAGACAACTGACATTTTTTCAGATGTATGCCCGTTTTATAAGAGATGTTTTGTTTGTAGTAAAATATGCCATTCAACCAGCATGAAACTGAAACCATCAATGTCGCTGAATAAATGAATAGCGGTGAACAATTAATATGTTAATAGAGATTTAACGCAGGCTCCTTTTTTCTATCCTGTATTCAGAACACGATGTATACAAAAACCAAGTAATGTGGCGTAAAAATTAGCTTTGTCCATGGCTTCGGTCAGTTCATATCTTATGCAATTTACATATAGCTATTAATATTGTGGTACCCTCATAACGTGTTTAATATTTATTTTAAACATTCTTTATCTACTCAATATTAAAATTATAATAATTAATAAGGAACATTTTAAATAGTTGAACGTCACGTAAAATAGCCCAAAAATATATTTATTTTTCTATGTTTTGCACACTACATGCTTAAAATTAAGAATTTATTACCAGAATACTTTATACAACATGGAATAAAACTATTACAATGAATGAATGAATGTATACAAAAAATATTTGAGCCCCGTTTTCTCAGGTGTTTAAAGGCTTTCTTTTTTCTCACAGGGAGGCAGTGCGTGCTGACAATAATGTTAACTGTTTTAATTTATATTATAGTATTAGTCCTAATACTTACAAAATTAAATAATTATTAAAAACAATATATATTTTTGGTGGTAGAAGGTTCCTCCGTCTGGCTCCCGCGACCACTATCATGTCAAAGGTGAACCGCCAAATATCTTATGATGTGTTCCGGTTCGATGGCATGTAAGCCAAAGGTTTTCCCCTTTCCACCCATGCACCGATAGCGGACTACTACATTATCCTCCCTTTCCATCTGTATCCTCTAGGTTGGCAACGCATCTAGTACATCTCTTGTGTTGTAGATGTTCATGGGCGAAGAGTAACCACTTACCATCAGAGCGGTCCTTCTGCTCGTTTGCCATCAGTATCCATAAAAAAAAAAGAACATAAAAAAGGTCAATAAACAG
Source organism: Philaethria dido (assembly GCA_033558755.1). Classification (NCBI taxonomy): domain Eukaryota; kingdom Metazoa; phylum Arthropoda; class Insecta; order Lepidoptera; family Nymphalidae; genus Philaethria; species Philaethria dido. The sequence goes on from JAKGSA010000273.1 coordinate 104,475, forward strand.
AATTTTGTATTTTGGAAAAACGTACGAATGGTAAATATACTCGTAAGCTATTTACGATTATCATAATATATAAGAATAAATCAATATCCATTGTTTTAATTACAAAAGAGTAATATATCAATTTTATGATTTAATATTGATCATTTATTTTTACTATATGTGAATGTGTTGTCCGGAAAATGTTTTTAAAAGAATGAACGTAATTAAATATTATAGATAAAACATTTATTGGTTGCGGTTTTTAATAATATTGTTTTTTTATAAAATGCAGAAATGAAGAGGTGATTCTCTAATAAAATGTAAAGAGATTTTTGAATAAATTCAAAAATCCTGGACGAGATCTGATTTATATCAAGATGTTAAAAAAAGAAAAAGATTTTTGTATTGACTGGAAAAAGCATTTCAATATTAAAAGAAATATGTTTATATAAAAGCTGCTTCTTTTCATGACCTTATTGTAAACTAAACGCCAGTGAAGTTTCCTGTGAATACATGCAATAATATAACTTAAATTGAGACAGAAATTCTTTAATAAAATTATAATTTGGCGTGCAGTAAAGAAATTTAGTGATAAGTATCTTTTATTTTTCATCATTTTCCCACGAAAGAAGACCACGAACGGAGTGAGCCATAATATTGGTGATTAATCTTACTAAAAATTAGTACTTGAAAGTCTGCAGCCTTCAAAGCTAAAATATTTCAATGATTGGCGTGAATAAAAAGCTGAAATGAATATGATTTCTTTTAAATTAAGCGCTATACTTATATTTAATAAAGTATACAGGAAAATCTTGGCGTATTATAATATTCTGCTCAATCCTTGCTTGCAAACTACAAAAAAAAAAAAAAAACCTCTTTGCGTGACCCTTGATCTGGGAACAGCTGGAAATGTAAAGTAAAACATGTATAACAGTTTTGTTCCTGGACTGGAAATTTCACCTAGAACCGTTGTGTGTGTGTACAGTAGGTAGCACTGTTCCGTTGCCTTATGATTTTCTTTTTGTCCGATTCTTTCTTATCATATAAACAATTTGCTTCTAGATTTGTTTTAATAAAGTATATAAATAACTAAAACTATTTGTGTTTTACAATTATATTATAATCAATTATTGTTTAGAATTAAATCGTCATAAAAAAAAGATTAAAGGTGAATTTATATATTTCATTATATAAGCTAGGCTGGGTCCTCTCAATAATCCTAATTTATTATAAGTATTAATTTATACGCAATGAAGCGGTGTTTTCATTTATGCTGTTCGTAGAGCATTACTGCTATACGGCGATTTGCTCGAAAATTCTAACAGGCGCTTGCATTAATTGAGGTATTGTAAAAAGTTTTTAGTATTTAAACGGCTACTTTTAGTATAACTATATATCTTTTTAAAATCTAATTTGTATTATTTACAGGAGGGAATTTAATTACTGTAAGAATTTTTATACCTAAATTAAATTAATAGCGAATGTTTCTACCTAACGTTCACTTTAGTTTTGTAGCTGAAATGGTTTTGAAAAGGTATAATATTTTTTCTAGAGATTTCTTTCTATGATTTAGTTATGTTATCTGCGAGATCTACTAATACGAAGCCGTCGAACTTAAATAAGAAGTACCAGTGTGACCAGTGACATTTACCAGTACTGAAGAGACACGCGTGGCAAATAGCCGAATCTTGTGCATTGCTTGGAATCTTTCTTATTTGAATATTATATATATATATATATATATATATATATATATATATATATATATATATATATATATATATATTATTTGTTCATTACTATATTAATACGTGAAGGTAAACATTTAGATCGCTTTTTATGAAAACTATGCTGACGGAAAAGTATGAAAAATGGCATACATATAGAGTACTCAGCAAGCAATGCGGCGGCTCAATTCGGCGGAAAGTGGGGAACGGAGTGTCTTAACACTAGGTTTTCAGGTTCCGGGATACAGCGTGAAGCTAAAAAAAAATACTTAAAAAGTTCGAATTCATGTACTTTTTTAAAGATTTTTTAGAACTTATAAACGCTTGAAATTACTTTATGGATGAAATAAAATAGAATACAGAATAGTGTCATAATTATTTAATGCGTTTTGTTATAAATACTATTCTTTTATACTTATTAATATAAAAATATATATAGATACTTTTTATTCCTAAAAAAATATTACATTTCCATATAATGTGGATGTTCTCATTATTACAATAATTTTATTTTTATTTTTAGTTTCATACTTTATCCCGTGGTAAAAAGTATCATGGTAGTCGGGTAGAACTAGTGTCAAGACACTCTGTTTTCCACTTTTCGTTCAAACCGATGCATTCCGTCTTGAGTAGAGAAATTTAACGCAAATAATCAACAATAATTATTATGAAGTAGTCTAAAATATATTCTTACTACTATTCAGTTTGCTTTGCCTGTCATGTCTAGATCTATAACGGTATTACGGTCTACATAGTCTCATGTTACTAAAATTTACTTTGTACCATTCTCGTCTAGGTGTTTTAGTTGCCATGAAAGGTCATTTCTTTACTTACATTCACTTTCTTTGTTTCACTTTTATACGTTTTGTGGTGAGTGACCATATTTTTTCTATTGTATGAAATAGAAAAAAATATTAATGTTATTTTTATGTTGCTCTGTGTTTTTTCTTAAAAAAAACCATACACTAACTTTATGAAATTATCAAACGTAGATTATCACTCCCTTTTATCTTAATTTTAGTTTGTTCTTTACTACTATATTATTTTCATGTTATTACGACATCGTGTTCTAAGCGAAACAAATTACAATCATCACGTGCAACTTCTAGAGCTAAGAAGATTCATTGAAATTGTTTTTTTTTTAGCTTCACGCTACATCTCGCATATAGCAGGGTACCTTAGTGTTAAGACACTCCGTTCCTCACTTTTTGCAGAATTAAGGCATTGCATGCTGAGTGGCGGAATTCAACGCCGCGCTTTACCTTGCTATCAAACCCACGAAATGAAAATACTAAACTTTTACATTTCCTGGAGTGGGAATCGAACCCACAACCTGTCGCGTTTACAGTCGCATGCTTGAACCTCTGTGCCACGACATACGTTTTTATAATACATTTTATATTTTAGTAAGAGTAAAAATTTAAATCATAATTTGAAATACGATTTACTAGTGATTATTTTTTTGGAAAAATATGTGACAAAATATATTGGTACTAGTTAATACAAATTTTACGCTAAGTAAATGTAAGTATCTAAGAGTTTTATAACATGTAATTTAGAATTAAATTATTTATATATAGAAAACAACAAAGAACTTTTTTTGTATTTCAATACGACGTTTAAAATTACTTTAAGCAGTTACCACTGTGACTAATTCAGAGGAGGAAGTGATCGAATTTTTCATGTATTTTTAGGTGGTCTTGCAATAAATATGCTTTGTTTATATATTTATGTTTTCTTTATAACGCTTATAATAACTAAATATATGGATATCTACAATTTAACACAAGGAATATTTTAAAGGTAATAATAATATTTGATAATGAAAACTATATATAATTTTCGAAAAGTTTATTTTCGCCGCAGTCTTATTTTAAAAGTTCGTTGTCGACTAAAGACTATCTATAAGTATAAAGGTACATATAATATCACATGAAGAAGGCTGAACGCCATTTATAATTAGTGGTGGAAATCGGCGTGAACTGGTGCTGTGTTGTGGACGATCGCGTTGAAGCTGTAAAAAAATAATAATTATTATTTTATTCATAATATCTAGGCTTAAGAAAGATAATTATTTTTTTATTATTACCCAAAATAGATCATTGTGTTTGGTATATTTTACACATTACCAACAATAATTATAATGTCATAAATTAAAGTGGAAGCCAAAGGAGGAATTTAAACAAATTTACCCATTGTGATCATCAGCGGTGTAGGTGACCTTGCGGAAGGAGCCATCGGGCTGGAGCAGAGAGTATTCACCCTTTACGATGTCACCGTCGCGAACTTCATGTTGTTCCTTGTGGTCACCAGTGTGGGGGTCGGATACAGAGTACGAGTAATCGTATTTGGGGTGGGCCTAAAACAATTTCATTAGAATAAGCGTCCAATTATAAATAAAAGCCAAATAACAAAGTCGTTTACACCTCATAATCTTGAGATTTATCATAATATTTCTATTAGCATGTGCTTTACGCAATTGAATTTGGGTCAGTTGTAACAGTCCACATCTGTTATTAAGTCGAGCGTGAGAGTACGAGGCAAACAGACCATTTCGCGCATGCATCATGACAGTCATTATGTCCTAGCCGCGGTTTCACAATATCCTGGGAAACGCTTATCGGCCCTTCAGTCACGACTGGGATGCTGTTATGTAAGCGGTAATATCGAGTTATTAGGTACCAGTGCTCTATGACAATGTTAACAAGATACAATCGTTCGATACTACTTTTCTATTTCGGCCCAGTTAGAGTCGAAAGGAAAAGCTTTTAACTGATATTATCAAGTTTACAATGCGTTACATCTATTTAGTGATCAAATTACATTTTTAATAGTTTTTTTTAAATTTTAACTTCTAGATATATGAATAAAAGACAGGTTATATACCTGTAACTGAGCGCCTGAATGACCGCGTCTAATTAAAATTGATCAAGGCAACTAACTGGCTTTGTTATATGATTAAACTTCAAACTTAGTGCTGATCTAATTACAGTTCATAAAAGCAAGTTTGCGTGATTACGTTGCTGGTCAAGATAATTCGTTAGGGACCTATTTAGCGTGAACGTTATGATGTAATATTAGTAATAGGATTGTTCGTAGATATCGTATCCCGGAAGCGATCGGTGAGGCGGCAAAAGCTATATTATGCAATATATCAATTAGCTAGATACTATTGTATTACGCCAGTCTTATGGGAATTACTAGTGCTCTACTTACTCATTAGGAACTATTTGTTTATGCACAACGATTTTAATTGTGAGGAAAATTCAACATGCGTAAGTATTATGAAATAAGTTACGTTTTGACATAAATTAAAATTTACTCTCTTAGAGTTATGAATGTTATTTTTCACGCTTAACTATCAAAATTAGCACCTTTTATATGCTTTCTATAGTTGTTGTGAAATCATTGAAATATTTACTTAAAAATAACAATTAAATATTTCTTGTTTTATCCTTGACAATATTGTACATTTTTTGTTAGATTTTGTTATGTTTCCATAAGAAGTGTAAAGAATATATGCACAGAAATATGTGCATATATTTTTTGTTTCTTTAGATTTTTTCTTATTGTTTGTTATCCTTACGTGATAGTCGACGTGTTCATCCTGGGCTTCGTAGTGAGAGAGCTGAGCAACTGGCGCGTACGCGACCGCCTCATGCCCATAACTCTCACCACCGTACCCGTGCAGGACACCTGCGGCTGCTACTGCCACTACGGACAAAATAACTGCGGCCTGGAAGAAATAGTAAAATTTATTTTTAAAAATTAATTTAATAAATCTTTTGGATTTTCCCCGTTCAGTAGTTTAGTTTCTGCTGTTTGTGGTTTAACTTCTAATGAATAGCAATGTTAATCATTTTGGAAAAAGAAAAAGAAATTGTAATTGCTGTTTCAATAATAAAAAAAGTTAATCATATTATAAGTGGTCCAAAAACGCTAAATCTTCTTTTTGTCCGCGTTCAGTCGGTACTGCTTTTGTCGTTCGATTTAGGCGGCTAGGCTCAATCCTTTCACTAGACGCAACCAGGATAATAACACAAACACTTACTTTAGCGATCATTGCTTTGGATTTAGGTTTGCTTCGTTTCACCGACCACACACAACTGATACCAACGTTTGGAACCACCGACTTTTATATTAGTTTACCACCGAGATGCAAAGTCGTACGCGGCGTCTACGCAAGAATACGGTAGTTTGATAATAATATAGTAATTACGTAAAATTATGTAGCATTTTATAGTTCAAGGTGAATAATTCATGAGTTATATGGGACAATTAAAGTTAGTAATGAAAGCGATGCGTTAGTTCCATTTCATGATACTTTTAATAGCCTCATGTTTTGAGTACATTTTCTTCAAGCTTTTTCTGTTTCAGCTTAAAATTTGTCATGCAGAATTTGTAGAAAAAATAGTTTAGTATTGTATTTTAAAAAAGTTATTGAATTCAATCTGTAATATGTTTTTCAGTGCAATCGTGTATTTAGGATGCAATACAAAGTTGATGAGATATGTTCAAATAAATTCTATCGAATCAAATTAAAGACAAAAAGACAAACAGAGATCTGTTAAGATAAATATTTATTGCTACGTCAATTTAATAGGGTGTTGCAATGAAAACTTTAGTACCATATTTTTTGTAACATGACCGTAGCTGTGCCGCCTATAACTCATATTTCTGATTAGTGCATCCTATATATGTATGTGAGTATATCCTTTTCTAAATCCAAAAATATATACATATATTTAAGAAATCATCCTGTTTCTTTTTTAAAAAATATTGTATAATTGTATATGTACGTTTTGGACCTACGAGTATAAATTGCTGGTGTTAATTTAATAGCATTTTTTTCGATCAATTCAATCAATTTCGCATAATTTTTTAAAATGTTTATTTCTTATCTGGCTTAAGTCCATGTAAATAAACATTCCAATGCGTTTTATGTTTCCTTAAAAATCCAAAATAGGTTTATCATAAACTATTAACCTCAAGTTTTATAGCTGTTTTCTCCAGCAATGATGTGCCCGATGTTAGTAAGTACAACAACCATTTGTATACAGATATGACCAAAAACGTAATATTACATTGTTTCGGCTCATTATATTGTTTCCTTATAAAATGTTAAATCTCAAGTAAATCATGATAACTGAATATAATTTGAAATACCAATTTTGTTCGTAACTTATCAATTTGGCTCTTATTGAATTTACTCCTAAATAGCTATATGAAAAATTCCTTCTAAATAAAAATATATATTTATAAAAATATTTATAAATATATATATATCTCTATATATATATATATATATATATATATATATATATATATATATATATATTTTAATAATTGCACTCGTAGGCTTTTATATATTTTTATTTTACACTTTATATATTATTCAAATAATTCGATAATAATAAATTGTGTTAACATTTTCACAAAGCATTACAAATGAAGTAACTAATCATTGAGTAAATTATGCCATATATATTTATATAAAGTATCAAAACTACATCATTAAATAAATAAGATTGTGATCTACATGAAGACAAGCTCGAACGTAACTGACGGCGATGTTCGAAACAACGCCTAGCGCTTAGTTATAAACTACTTGATCTTCCACCAGTAGTAAATCAACTAAAATAGGACAAGGAATATGATGAAGTAGTAAACCAGTCTAACGAAGAAATAAGGACATTGTGCATACATATCTATTGGGCGAATGTGATTAAGAAATTGAGCCACGTAAATGAATCCGATGTTGGTTACATATTCGTTGTAATAGCGATGGTTTTTGTTTCAAGTTGTATTTGTATATAATTATTTTCTTTTATAATTATTTAATACTCAGTTACTTTTTGTATCTATTAAATAATATATATAATAATATTATTTTTCCAGTCTTTAATGATATTCACTTATTGGCAACTACCTGATATGGAATAAATCATTCAAAAACAGATTTTGAAGAAAATTATTCAAACTTATAGCAGATATTCAAACTTATAGCAGATTTTTGTTGGTGGTAGGAGTTCGTCCTCCGACTGGCTCGACCACTATCGTAAAGACGAACCGCCAAATATCTAATGTGATGTGTTCAGTTTTAATTGGCATGTAAGCCAGATTTTCCCCTTTCCCTCACGCTTTCCCCAAAATGTGGTGGATGACTACTACATTGTCCCCCTTCATCAGTATCCTCTAGGTTGGCAACGCATCTACAACATCTCTGGCGTGTTGCAGATGTCTATCGGAAACCACTTACCATCAGATTGGTCCTTCTGTCGTTTATGGAAATCCGTTATCAAATAAAAAAAAGATACAGATGTTCTATACAATGTTATATAAAATGACACTACAAAGCTAGTTATTCCAAACTTACTTTCATTTATTACTCTATTATTTATATATATACCTAATGCTAAAACCTATATACCTAATGTCTATATATACCTAATACAAATATAGAATGAAGATTGTTATTTTTTGTGGTTATAAAATATTCAATATAAATTGAACATTTAGTCATGAAACAGTTTTTATCAAAAAGCAAACTATGATGGGTCATGAATAGGAAACCAATTTTTGTGCAAAAAGCGTTAAAAAATGATTTAGTCAATTCTTTACTGTTTGGGAAATATTAATTTACTTACGCGATTAATGGCTATTTGGATTTTGATAGCTGTCTATTATATAGACTACTATATTTTATATATTGCTTAATACAGTATAAATGTCCGGATGTTACAAACGTCCAGTTGCTATTTAAGTTTCTCAAGCGTGTAACTTGTGCGGATTCGAAATTTGGTTCAACGACAACACGTATCCTGTGGCGAGTGTTATTACAACATAAGTAATATAACTTTTTATCTATATATTCATATAACTGGAACACCATCATCTCTCGAATTTTCTATAATCTATGGTCATTATAAAATATAAAATTTGTTTATCTCTACTACTTTATTAACTAATTGTATCTATACGTATATTATGTAAGAAATAGTAATAAGGTTGTAATAAAATATTTTTAATCTGTTCTTCTTGACATCACGAGAGATTAGTCTGTCTCATGTGTTTTTTTTTTTTTTTTAACTTCACGCTGCGCATCGTATATGCAGGGTGAACCAGAGAGAACCTGTTAAGACACTCCATTCTCTTTCAGCTTTCGTTCCCCACTTTCCGCCAGGTGAGGCACTGCGTGTTGGTGGCGGAGCTCATTTCCTGGAGTGGGGAATCGAACCCACATCCTGTCGCTTTACAGTCGCACGTTGTGCCTCCGCGCCACGACGGGCTTTAATAATCATACATATATTAAATGAATGTGCTGACCATAACATATTCCTTTGAATTAAACGATCACAGATCCAATACTAATTATGTACAACTGCTGTCGCTTTATGATGATTATTTACAGTATTTATGTCAACTATGTTTAGCACATACGCCTATATCAAATGACTCTATTTACTATTTCGTACTTCCTCCATAAGCAAAATTGAACATCCGGGACAGATTGTACATAAATTAGAGGAATTTCAAAAAGAAATTTTCATTACTAGGTAGACACAAAAACTGTGCAAGAGGTCTAAAAATATATACGTTTGACCTTAAAATGGGTTTTGTTGCATTACATCACACCGTCATTATTTTTGTCTTTTAGAGTTACTTCGTTCAACAGCTCTAATTCTTGATATACTTCGGTAATCATAAAAATTAAACTATATGCTCATATTAAGGAGTTGACTTTCTTATTCTTACTCATATATTAAAGTAAAAATATTATTTTTATGCAAATTCTAAAAATAAGCCAAAAGTATTTAAATGGCGTCATTGGCAGTTACAATAGGAAAATGATAAAGAAAACTATCTAATCTGCTCTAAAAAATTGTTTCATGAGTTTATTTTATTATAAAAATAGCGCTTGTGTTTATCTTTATGTGCTTTCACGTAATTAAATTTAATGTTCTAATAAATTTAGTATTTTGAAAGCAGACACTATGTTACTGAGCGTTAATTGTTTATTTGAATTAAATATATTTTTAAGTTTATTTTCTTGCAGTATGAGAATGATGAATATCGGTCTAAGTTGAACGTATATATGCATACATTAAAATAATTATTTTAAGTGTAATAGTTAAAAATGTACATTTCTTATTAAATTGTCAATTTTTATTTAGTGATTTGAATTTTATGAAAAAAGATGTGTAAAGATTTATAGCGTTCATACATAATAGCAATTATACGCTCTACGTGATGTTGTTTACAAACAAAAGTCTTAATTAATAAAAAAAATATTCTAACTTGAGAAACAAACATATTAAGTACAAAAATAACTAAAATTACACATATTTGATCTGAAATCAAAATGTGGCAATGACACAGTTTTCTTCGCATTATTTTGTATTGCATCGTATGTGCCTCAGTTGCGTAAAGTAATCTATGTATACGCGGTTAGAAGATCTAAGACAATAGGGAATGAACGTTTCGTCATGAGATTTAGGAACGGTGCTTCCTTTTAGAAGATATTAACTAGCGCAAACAAAACGTTTGTTAATATTTTAAGAGATTAGATGCAATCAACACATTCTTAAACAGAATATAAATTATATTATATATTTTTCATTTCTTAGATAAGAACAATTAAGATAAGGTAGATTTGATTTCATGAAAACATGAAATTAAATAAAACATTATATAAACTATAAATAATGACAACATATATTTCTAATAGGAATTACAGTAGTTTGAGTAAGATAGAGGACCTAATGGTGGGCTAGGATAGGTGCTGCGTGGATCACGGGGGTAGCGTGAACTAAAGGAGCAGCGTGTACTAAAGGCGCATGGACCACTGGGGCGGCGTGCACCAAAGGCGCAGCATGGACCTGGATAGGAGCTGCGTGTACTGCAGGTGCTGGTGCAGCGTGAGCTGATGGAGCAGAGTTATGCACCACGGCGTTGAAACTGAAATAAAAAAAAAACTTTTAATATAGACCTACCTTAATTAACGAGAACGTGGATCATTGAATTAATATATTATTTTATTATATAATACGCAATTATATTGTTAAAGTTATAAGCATTTAGGCCACAATTGTGTTACGAAATAAGCATTTCATACAATTGAAATAAATGTTTTACTTTAAACTAAATGTAGGATGATTTTATCGAAATCATTGTGTGGAACAACTTTTGTTTAAGATAAATCACAGGTCCTAAGTATTGTGTAGTTAGTCTCGCTAGTTATAGTGATCTTTACTTAGCTCATGAGTGTTCTTACGCAATGTTACGCACTCGAGGCAAGTTCATACTAGTGGTAATGGAACACATTCGTGCTCCAAATCGAAGATCGCGTGTAAGCATCTCTGTTTATAATTTTTCTTGTTTACTTTACCAATTACAGCGCTCGCCACGTGCATATTCAATAGATTACGTTGACGTCTTATGTAGTCAAATTTCTCTTAAGCAATACTTATAATTGATATGCTAATAAATGCTTTTGTTTACTATTTCAGTTATAAGCCTGTATATATTATATTAGTTTTTGACATGATTTGATGTGTTATTTTTCTTTGTTTAGGAGGATTAAAATATTCTCAGGTATATAACAAATATAATTAAAAATACTGTTACTTGTTAATTGTGTAGGCTACGATTGGCATATCTTTTATATTATTTTTTACCACACATTTTTATTATTATTCTAAGCCATAATTACCCATTGTGAGCATCAGCGGTGTATTCGACAGTTCTTACAGCGCCATCAGGTTGGACCAAAGAATACTCTCCCTTGACTACGTCGCCTTCACGGCTCTCGTGTTGAGATTTGTGGTCACCAGTGTGAGGATCTTCAACTGAATACGAGAATTCATAGTGAGCTGGAGCCTGTAATAAAAGAAAATCAATGTGCCTATATTTTTATTACAATAAATATATTTAAAGGTTTTGCGTAACCCTAATAATATGAATCTGATAATTTAGTGTGAGAAATCTCCAAGCATCAACTAGGTAACTTTAAGCTCGCTAATGTTAGTTTTGATATATAATTTTATTCGACAAATAGACATAAGTACCTATCATATCATGACAGATAGTCGATGCTGCCATTACAAAATGTTCTATAGTCTTGTAATGACATTACTCAATATATATTTAATTGGGTTGTATTAACGGAACACATTTTAATCAAACTGCTATAGTTAGCCTTTCACTTTCATTGTTAAGCTAAATTAAGCACATACTATTTTAAATATTATATGCACATATAATGCGCTGAATTTCATATTAATTGTGTTTTTAAATTAAAATGTTGTGATGGGTTTCATTCAGAAATTTTGATTTCAATTTCGCTTTTAAGATTATCTAAGGGAGCTAGTTAGTTATACAAAATAGATTTAACGAAAGTAAGTAGATATTTTTGATGTGTATTGTTCCAAGAAAATTTTACTAAAGTATTTTGAAAGTTATTGTACTTGTTTCTAGTGAAATGAATACTTACATGATCTTCAATTTGTTCACCATGTGCGAGGGCGATGGGAGCGGCATGGGCGATGGGGGCGACGTGTTGAACGATAGGGGCAGAATGAATCAGGGGAGCAGCGTGCTGAATGATTGGTCCAGCGTGAGCGAGGACTGGAGCCGCATGGGCAACGATAGGTGCATAGTGTGTAGCACCATTAATAGGCTGGTCATGGCGGACGATACTTTGAGATGAAACAGCATGATTTTGACCCTCTTCAATGAGACCTGCGTGGCATGCGGCCACTAGAAGGCTTACTACTGCAATCTGTAAAAAATGTATAGGTTTTAGTTTTTCGCAACCTACGTTGCTTGGATCAGTTTAATTTTGATAGTGACTGTTGGGATTAGATGCTGCCATTCAACAACGGGTTAATATGAGATTACTAAAAGAGATATTATTGTGCTGATCTGCGAAACAAGAATGGCGGAAGAATATGTTTTCAATTTACAAAGAATTACAAATCGATAATAAATCAAATTCTGATTTTTTTTAAGTAATTTTGTAGTAAATATTAATAATTTTTAATGTATTACAGTCTTACTTTGAAATGCATGTTGGTGCTGTATTGATCGACTGAACTTGTATGATAGGGACGTAGGTCGGGAGGTTGTTTTTATACCTGGTGGAAGCCAAGTCATCGGATACTAAACCGGCCCAACATGTGACACCACGCACTGTCACCTTTATATTACGTAACATTGACGGATTTCTACCTCAAGGTTACATTAAGCCCTTACCAGCTTTCCTGCTTCATTACTTGTCAGTAACGTACGCGGCTGCTGATTTCTAAAAAAATAACATTTCTTTTTTATATACGTGATATTGTCATATATATACAGATATTATTAAAAAAGTAATTATGAAAAAAAAGTAAAAAGTAAGTTATGAAAATGCAAATATTTGTTTTTCCTTTACTTAACTTCGATTGTCTACAAACATTTTCAAACGTTCGTGTCAAATTACGATCTAGTGGCTTCTCGTTCATTTTAGTATAATATTAATTTTTCATAATTTAATAGAATGGTATAAATTATGATTTTTAGAATTCACTTTTATTATAAAATATTTTACAACGTATTAATATAATTAAGTAAAATAATTTAAATAATATATTTCGCCTCAATTCGGCGGAAAGTGGGGAACGGATTGTCTTAACACTAGGTTCCCTCTGTCTATCCTGCTATATGCGGGATACAGCGTGAAGCTATGTATGTACGTATGTATATATCTACTTTAATGTAGTCGCAAGGCGACTTTGTACTGTATATTCTGTAATTCGCGCATTTGCGTAACCTAAACTTTATAACATGTTTTAAATATCTGTAATATGGTTATTACTATAACCATTAATTTCGAAGGTTACTACAAGGTCTTTGATTTTTTTATTACTTAGCAGTTGGAAATAGGGTGTTTTTGGAATAATATATTTGTTTTTGATTTAACTGGTTTCAAAAAAGAGGAGTTTCTCAATTCGATTTTATTTTTCATGTGCGTTATTCTATAAGTTTTCACTGGATGAACCGATTATGATAATTCTATTAAATGTTAGTTAGTGCTTCTGATTTCCATTCCATTTGAATTTATTATGATGTGATAAGTAATTTTGGAGTTATTCGTAAAAATTTTACTTTCAATTTTATTTGAATTCGGTTTTCCTTTATTGGTAAAATTTTATTATAATTAATATTTCTAATTATTTAAAATATCCATTTCATGAAAAATATATATTTTTAAGAATAATGAATGTTGTACAAAAACATAGGTTTTGGTTGAGTAGCAATTTCTACAATTGAAAGTGAAGAACATAATGACTCATCACTATTTTCTCACTACTTCTTTACCTTCTTAGGACATGGTGATAAAAAAATATACATAATAATAAAATTATTATCTTATTTGCTTCATTTATTGGTTGATTTTAAAGCGTCGGAGGCACGCGATCCGGCAAGAAAGTAGCGCTCTGGGTTGCACCGAGTACCGACTGCTCTACTAAATCGTTGTGTAATACGTAAAGCTACCGATACAGTGATCTTACAAGACTAATATAATTTTAACATTCTTAATATTAATCTAAAAATTGTTAACTATATGTTGAAATAAATTTTGTCTATTATGTTAAACTAGCTTTCCGCCCGCGGCTTCGCCCGCGTGGAATTCGGTTATATCGCGCGACTTGGTAATAGCCTATAGTCTTTCCCAAGGTCTAGACTATTTGTAAAAATTGTTGAAGTGGATTAGGTGTGAAAGTTGTAAACAGTTGAACTATCTTACATGATTTTATGTTTGACAATAAGGAACTTCCATACAAACTTTCATCCCTTATTTCAACCTCTTCTACCATTTTTTTCGCAATAAAAAGTATCCTATGTCCTCTTCGAAGTTCAGTTCTATCTTCATACCGAATTTCATCAAAATCGGTTCAGTGGTTTAGGCGTGAAAGCGTAACAGACAGACAGACAGACAGATAGACAGACAGACAGAGTTACTTTCGCATTTATAATATTAGTAAGGATTATAATATAAATTTATATCTTATTAATTAAAAAGTAACTTCATATTTTATCTTGTCCAGCGGTATTCTTGTTAGTTTAAAATAGAACTATTATATTCAACATAAAGATATTATTTTAACTTCAATTTTAAAATGCTTTTTTCAATTTTAAATATAATTTTACATAATGCATGTATGCATGTTTCGCATACTCGGTAGGTGGACAAAGAAATTACGCCACATTCCGTTTTAGTCTATTAAATAACTATCAATAAATTAAAAATATTTTTTTCATATAATTTTAACATTATATGTACGAATCTACGTCGATTCACTTTGAAATTATGAAGTTACAGTGTTCATAAATTAATATAGAAAGGGAAATGTATATTCAATTAGGTTATAAAAAGTACAAAATAATTAAAAGTAAAAAAAAATGTAATTTGAGCTCGGTGTATCGTATTCAGTGCAAGTAATGACCGTACTGCATACTTCCCTTCTGGCTTCTTAACTGATGAAGGTTGCGCAGACTAAAGACTTTAGACGTTTGGTGATGAATAAAATATTAATTTTCTAAAACCAAATAAATTTTATTATTTTTAATAAAATTAGTATAGGCTCTCATCATGTAGAGGGAAAGCGTCTGACCGTAAACTCGATTAGTTGTGGGTTCGATTTCCACTGGGTAGAATGAATATATGTATATATTTATTACTTCTCCAATTTTTTAAGACAGATCACATCACATCGTTTAGTTCCATCAGTAAATAGGTAATGTCTCGCATTTTTTCGCGAATGGAGTGTCTGGACTATAGGTTCTCTCAGACTATCTTGCTATGCGGGTATACAGGGGGTCTTGCTATGAGGGTATGCTGGTAATACAGCGTGTAGCTGTAAAAAAAGCTTAAATTATAATTCATATTAATATACTTCTTATTTAATATATCTTTTTTCTGTAGGTTACTTTATTGTTTCCATATTATATTGTAAGTCTGAATAGAAATCCTATAATGAATTAATTCCAGTAATATTTTCTATATAATATATAAAATTAATATTATTACTATTATTGTAATAATATTATGTTATATTGAAACTTCTAGGTTCGATCTTTTCTGACTTGTAGTAAGTCTGTGTTACCCTTTTAATCTTAGCGAGCTTTTGACTGAAGGTCATCGGTTAAACACGATATTGGTAAATCAGCAAGTTTACCGAAACTTTTGTCATTTATTTTCTCGCAGATTTTTATCTTACGGCGTATATCATGTCACGGCTACGAAATATAAGATTAAGCACCTCCTCTTAATATAATTGGATGCTTTCAAATTTTTAATGACCTTTTCGTTTTATAATAATGAAATAAAATAAATATTGTTAAGTGTACTAGTTTCTAGATTTACAAGAAATAGAAAATGCGTAATAATGAAGAGAACGGAGTGTCTTAACACTAGGTTCTCGGGTTCCCTCTACCTACCCTGCTTTGTGCCGGATACATAGTGAAGATTTGATGATGACATTTTTGTATAATAATAATGTGTACTTCTAAAATTAATATAATTAATTGGCTGCACTCATAGGCTTAAAATTGTGTGAGTAGTAAAAAATATCATATTCTATTATTCTTTTATTTTATCAAGTTGTACTTTTAAGTAGGTAATTATAATGAAAATAGCTTTAGAAAAATATGGAAATGTCAAAAATATTTAGGAAATTACCTGACACAATTTAATTTAAATTCATAATGACAATTGTATTAAATTATATAGACTTTTGTGTTGCGTAAGTATGTCTGCATCTTTTATATTTATATTTGGTTTTAGAAGTATATCGCCTGTCGTGGCGCAGAGGCACAAGTGTGCGACTGTAAAGTGACAGGTTGTGGGTTACATTCCCACTCCAGGAAATGAAATATTTTCATTTTCTGGGTTTGGTAACAAGGCAAAGCGCGGCGTTGAGTTCCGCCACGCAACACGCAATGCCTCAATCTGGCGGAAAGTGGGGAACGGATTTGTTGAAAGAGAACGGAGTGTCTCGGGTTCCCTCTGCCTACCCTGCTATATGCGGGATACTGCGTGAAGTTAAAAAAAAAAAGTATATCGGACATGATACGTGAATATCAACAATTCTTGATTGCTATATGCTAGATTTACTTCAGCTATTAACTTAGACTTATATGTATTTATATATCTATAAATTCGTTTTATTTAATTTGGTTTATATTGGAAAGGTAAAATAATGTCACTACAGATTATTATTACAATCTGCTCAGTTTTTTGGAATTGGCTGTTTTCATAATGTTGGACTATAGTTTTAAAAAAGTCATATGAATTTTTTTTCAGCTTCACGGATAAAAGGATAGTCTATAAGTATCTAGTGTCAAGATAATCTGTTCGCTGCTTTCCGCCCAAATTGAGATATAACATATATAATTAGCTGATCTCAACGTCATGCTTCGTCTTATCATACATACAAAGCTTCACGCTGTATCCGCATATAGCAGAAGGGTAGGCAGAGGAACCTAGTGTTGAGACACTCCGTTCCCACGTTTTTATTTCGTCTTATTAGAGTGGACAAAAGAATAATAATTCAATAATTTAAATAGAATCATCCTCTCGGAGAATGGAAATCGAACTCACAGCCAATCGTAAAAAGACGCTGTCCGACTGTGCCACGATGACTTCGATTGCAAATTATTTTAATAATTCATGATACATGCAATATGGCTGCTAAAAAATTAGAACGTCCAACGCGTGGCGTAGTGGGTCGGCGTCTGGCTTTGTACGCACCGTGTGGGTTCGATCTTTACTCATAGGAATTTATCATTTAATTAAGCTTCGTTTCCTTTCTTATACGTAAGGCACATATTTGGTAAGACAAAGCGAGGTATAGAATTCGGCCGTTCAATCCTCAAAGTGTCAAAATCTGGTGAAAACTGTTTTCTTTACCAACACTACGGGAGATACGCAAAGCTAAATTAAAATGAAATTGATAAAAAAAAAATGAAAAAATTAAATTAAACATTTTGTTTTAGTTCACTGAAGTCCTTAATATTTTTAATATTTTTTTTTTTTTTTTTTTTATGGAAAGGACAAGACAAACGAGCGTTCGAGGTCACCTGATGGTAAAGTGATCCCCGCCGCCCACGGCCCCGTGTAACACCAGAGGGCTACAGGTGCGTTGCCGGCCTTTAGAGGTGGGGAGTAGGCGCGCTTTTTGAAGGTACTCATTTCGTATCGACCTGGAAACTGCCGCATACGCGCGGCATCTTAACCCCTACCGGGCAGGCAGGCAGGCATATATTTTAATAACTTTTTTGGTTACAAACGTCTTGACTCAGGTTCTCTCTGAACACCGTGCAATGCGGGATAAGAATGAACTTGCTTTTTTAAATAGGGGTTGCTTCGCTTTAGTTACAGATACCCTACACGTTTTTTAATTATTTTTGTAAAGCTGCCATATTTATGAATGATTCTATATATATATATTCAAAGTAGTTCAATTGCTACATCTCGTATTAAATATGTAACAGAGTTTCATTGCAGGTTGTACTGTCCAGAGGTTTGCTATTGGCGTTGCTTTCACTTTGTAAGATATTGCTTTGACAATATAAATTGATAAACGGTATAAATATGTGAGTAATTCAGTAGGATAATGTAGAAAAAATGTCTAGGATTTTTTGTTACCTAATTGGTTTTTATGTAGTCTAATTTGCAGCATAAAAACAAAAAAAAAACAAACAATAGATACCGTTTCTCTTTTCATTAGACTAAATAAAAACTTTAATCAATTACATGTGTGGGTAATGAATATACATTTTTTTACTACGCTATGTCTTAAGGTATATTTACAAAAAGATCATTATAAATTTTAGAAGGTCAACTACATAATAAGGATTTTTATTACTCAAATTGTTAAATCAAAATATTTTAATAAGCTAATATAAATAATAATTAAGCTTTCATCCACATAGCGGGATAGTCAGAAAGAAAGAAAGTGTCTATTGACACTTTCTTTGCTTTTACTCCGTTTGCGGCTTTCTGCCCACAGTGGAAAAATGAAAATATATTGACCCCTAGTGGGGATCGAACCCACAACCGACCGAGCTTACAGCCAGATGCTGTGTTACTGCGCCACGGTGGCCTTTATTAGTATAATAATAATTGGTTATCACAAAAAAATATTATTTGCTTATATTAGACACATTTAATCCGTCAAAGGATCGCGCTATATTTAAATTATCGTCTTAGCATATACTTCTTGACCTTATTCTCTTCGCACATTTCAGTTTCATATGTTTCAGTAATCATTCACTCCTCGACACATTCTTATTAGGCTTGACCCATCACTCTTTCAACTAGCCATTAACAATTTGTTCTCTTAACGCTTGATTTTAATTAAATTTATTTACAACATATCGTTTTCACTTAGTTTTTATGAAAAATATTTCTTTGTATAAAATTATACTATTAGATACCCTAGTGCAATGACATAGAGTGTCTCGATGTCTTGGCAAAGAACTCGCCGCCACTTATACCATTCATACTGTATCCCGCACATAGCAGGATAGGCAGAAGGAATATAGTGTTAAGACACTCCGTTCTCCGTTAACATTCCCACTTTTCGATGATTTGAGGTATTGCGCGCTGATTAACGGAACCACTTGTTACAAGAGCTAAGAAACGAAAATACGAAATATAATTTATGAAGGTAATTTAAGCTTGTTTATGAAGACAATTAGCTAATCGTTTCTCCGAGTAAGAATTGAACCCATAGTTAGCGCGTTTAGTTAGACGCAGGCCCACTGCGCCACGAAGGCCTCTACACATTGGACCATTTTTCGCTACTTAACCTAAATATATTTATATACGTCCGAGAACGTTAAAACTGCTTAATTTTTACGATTAATAAAATTTTTAAGTTGAAAATTACAGAACTGTACAAAGTATTATGAAATAAATGAAAAAGAAACCACTTTCTCATAAATGGCCAACTTTACGATATAAGGTCATTGTATGTTCAAACTTGTTTTGCTTTTTTCATCGTTAATCACAGGGGCAGATGTACGTCGACATATTATCTTGCCATACATGGTAGAGTATTTCCCATAAATTTTAATATAATATTTAGTTACGTAATTTTAAATTTGTCGACAATATTTTGAGTAGAATGAATTAATTAATGATATTTTATCACTAAGTACATAAATTCATTGAAATGTTGAAAATTAATCTATGCTATATTTGTGTATTTGAATTTGATTATCATATTAATACGTGAAGGTAAAACTTTGGATCCCCTTTATGAAAACTATATGGATAGTGAAATATAAAATGTGATGAAGTAAGATAGGAGATGAAGTGCAGAAATCTGTATTTTTTATAATAATATATCAGAAATATATAGAAGTAAGACCTGTCGTGGCGCAGAGGCACAAGCGTGCGACTGTAAACGCGACAGGTTGTGGGTTCGATTCCCACTCCAGGAAATGGAATTTTTTATATCCTGGGTTTGGTAATAAGGCTAAGTTCTGCATTGAGTTCCGCCACGCAGCACGCAAGAGTGTCTTAACACTAGGTTCCCTCTGCCTACCCTGCTATATGTGGGATACAGCGTAAAGCTATATGTAGAAATATATTAAATTAATAAAATAAATGTTACTGACACTATTATATTCTTGACATACACTTTTGTATAAAGGGAAAACTTGACGCGTTGCTTAGACAACGTGTATATCACACATCAATGGGGCTACTAGTTAATTATTACTACGGGCTGGAGAGCACTTAAATTATTGAAGTAAAATACGATATTGTTCCAATGCCCAAAATAGTAATCAAAGTTGACTAACATTGAAAATGCAATTATAGCTTAATACGAGTAATAAAAAAATAATGAAGAACACAACAATTATGGTTATTTAAGCACCAAAAACAACAAGTGAAATTTTTGTCACCAAAAAATGTTAACTTATATTACCTAAAAATGACACTACTCGTATAAAGACACCTAATTTTATTTTAAAGTTTCGATAGAATAGTAAACTAAATACTATTCCATATATTAAAGCCAAATTACATAAAATCTGTGTGACCCTGATGACCTATATTACTGTAAAATTCTATTTACAATGGTTCAGTAGCGTGAAAAAATAACAAACATTTGTCCACGCATTTTCCAATACTTTCGAATTTATATTATTAATAGGATAATGTGTTTTCTGTAACAGGAATTGCATAAGCTATTCCCATAACGAATAAATGTTTAATTTTTTTGAAGGTAAAAATTCAACCCTGACAATTCACTTTCTTGAATCAGGTCATTGTAATTTCAAAATGTTGCAAGTTTAGTTGGATGTGTGTTCCCACGAAAGATTGCTCTAATTAGCTTAATTAATACACACTTGTGAGATACCGTTTGTTTTTTCAAGTGTACATACTATGATATTGTCTCAATAACTTATAGTGTCTATAGTCAGTCTATAGAATTTAAATATTTAAGTGTTTCAGATTAATAAATTGCTAATTTATCTAGCTTAGTTTTTTTTAGTATAAAAATAAAAGATTGTGCTATATTTTCACATGTTTAATAGAAATATGTTAAATGACAGATTTTGTATACATTCAAACATTCTCAAGGAGTATGAAACATACACACAATATTCACAACTCATTTGGCACAAAAAATATGTTGCAATGAAACGACCGTAACACCTAACTATAAAATAATGAAACCCTTTATATAAAAACAAAGCAATAGATACAAGAGCTGAAGTTTCGGAAGGATATGTAATGGAAAACATGTAGAACTAAATTACCTACTAGCTACTACTAATATCACAGTTGTTTGACGAACCCTAATGATGATGGATGACTGGTGGTGAATTATGGACGATGGCGTTGAATCTGCAAATAAGTAGTTTTTATTAGCCTTGCACATAATCTATATTTAGTAATTTTGTATATTATATACAATCCTTACTAATATAATAAATGCGAAAGTAACTCTGTCTGTCTGTCTGTTACGCTTTCACGCCTAAACTACTGAACTGATTTTGGTGAAATTCGGTATGAAGATAGAACTGAACTTGGAAAAGGACATAGGATACTTTTTATTGTGAAAAAAATAGTAGAAGAGGTTGAAACAGGGGATTAAAGTTTGTATGGAAGTTCCTTATTGTTAAATATGAAATCATGTAAGATTGTTCAACTGTTTACAACTTTCACTCCTAAACCACTTAACCAATTTTGACAAATAGTCTAAGCCTTGGGAAAGACTATAGGCTACTTCTTACCATGTCGCGCGATATAAGCGAATTCCACGCGGGCGAAGCCGCGGGCGGAAAGCTAGTTGTAATATAATTTTAAACTTAATTTTGGAAAAGGTAAGCAAATTAAAAAAGTTATTACAATGATTATAATTCAACATTCTTAGACTTTTCACCAAAAATACTTGCATAAATTTATTTTTCGCAATATTAATATAAAACTGAATTTTAATAATATAGTAAAAAAATATTTGCATACTTGTGCATATCTTGTATAACTATCGGAGTAGATGAAAGTGTTCATTTTTTAATTTATCATGTTAATTTTACTTTCAAATTATTACAATTAATCAAATGATATATTTATTTTCAGTAATTTTTCTTACCCATTGTGGTGGTCAGCTGTGTAGGTCACTTTCCGGAAAGAGCCATCAGGTTGCAACAAAGAGTATTCTCCCTTGACAACATCTCCATCACGAGTCTCATGCTGGGATTTGTGGTCACCAGTGTGGGGATCTTCAACGGAGTAGGAGTAACCGTATTTTGGGTGAGCCTGATAAAAGATGAGAATAGGTAAATTAATTACATATGGTTACTACCACTTATACTTTCAATAAACATAAGAAACTGGAAGACAAGGATAAATTTTGGAACATGACAATTTATTAACAATATTCTAAAAAATAGTAAAGGCTTACTCTAAAACAATAGCAACAATTAAAAACACCTGCTTTTTGTTTTAGCTTATAGAATTATGTTTCACTTACAAATTCACCAATGTAATGATCTTCTTCGTGAGCGGAAGCATGAGATATGGGAGCAGCGTGTACTGCAGGTGCAGCGTGGACTGAAGGGACGGAGTGAATTACTGAAGAGTGAATTGGTGCAGCTTGATACGCAGGAGCCGAGTGAACAGCGTAGTGGGCTGGTACTTCATGGTGAACCACGTTATGTGACACAGCTGGGGCATGGTGCAGGAGACCTGCATGGCATGCTGCTGCCATAGCGAATAGTGCTACTACCTGTAATATGATATAGTATTGTAAAAATCGGAAGTTTTACTGAATTATAAATCAATTTCAAAATATGTCAACATTGCTTATACAAAAATTATATTTAAGACTACGTGAGGCTGACAGTGATTAAAGCACATAATGACGGTCCGTTGCGCCCCAGTTTATGCTAACTGAAATTATCCTAAGCGGAGTTACGTAAAGATAATTCGTGACGTTTTTAAAATGCTTACTTTGGAGAACATTTTGCTTTGGTTAGAATTAGCTTGTCGACTGTTGCCTGTTAGTTAGCGAAGTCTTTTTATATAACAAACAAAACATGAGCAGTTACGTGGTGGGGCGCCTATCCCTGATATCCGATCGGATCACAGTAATTGCATTGCCAATCTGCTCACTTTATCAGGTTGCGACACCCGATATAGGTATATGTAAGTGAAAAAACAACGAAGAAAGGCTTATATTGTCACAATTTTTAGTAATTGTTTTATTTTGATCTGTCTTTATAGTATCGGTATTGTGTTATATAACCACCGAATTCATTTCTTATCTTATTTAAAATATTGTTACGAGAATGTGATAGTAATATAAGGAGCTTAACGTTGGTAACAAGAATTTGTTTCGAACATCATTTTTTGTTATTTCATTTAATTTATAATAGACTTTAAACATCGGATTACTTGTGTATGTTATAACTTTTTTTTACACAAAAAAAAAAATCAATATAAAAAAATATATTTGAAATCCGTACATACATTCTTTAAAAGAAGCACGTGAAAAAATCTGTTTCACTGTATTTTGGGTCAATTGTTACGATTTTACTACATACATTTAATCGCCTTAGTAATTTCATTGTGCAAGTAGCTTAATGTGTTTATTTAAAATAAATACTACATTCGGTAACTGGAACAATTATTAACCTCTTCCTTTTTTATAATTATCATATTATATAAAAATAATTATGTTTTACTGTACAGGTATATTGGTACAGAAGAATAATTATATAAGGTATTTCGCTAAAATGTTGTGTTAAGCTCGTGACGCCAAAATTCATGGTCACCATAGCAGTGATTAAAACGTTTTAGATACACACGACTTGAGCAACAATAGTATTATGGTAGAGTATATACATTGAGTAATATATATATATATATATATATATATATATATTTAGCTTCACGCTGTATCCCACACATAGCAGTGTAGGCAGAGGGAACTAGAGAACCTAGTGTTAAGACCCTCCGTTCTCTTTTACGTTCCCCACTTTCCGCCGATTTGAGATTTTATTTTTATTAATAATTAATTTTGATGTTTCAGATGGTAAATAAAGTTTCATTTTTAATTATCTTGTTTTTTACTTTTGATTAGTATCATAAAAATGATATATGTATTTTTATTGTCGTATTCGATACATATAAATTTTAGTATGGTAACACATGTGTAAAAACATTATACGGTATTTATGAATGAAAACCGGTCAGACAAAAGTGAACATTGCAAATACCAGTAAGTTATACAGATTGCTTTAGTTCATACAATGGTCTATATAGTTATGTCATCGTACAAAATTATATATTCTAGATTCAAGAATGCTGCCCTTACGTAAATCATTCTTGATCCAGTGTTAAAATTAAATCTGTGGTTAAATCGTTACCTAATACAAGTTATGGTTCGTGTTTACTAATCTAATCCCTATTCTACTTTCATTTTATGAATATTTATTAAATATTATTAATAAAGTTTATCTATGTGTATATTTAGAGGGAAACGGTAATATTAAAAGAGAACGGAGTGTCTTAACACTAGGATCTCTGGTTCCCTCTGCCTACCCTGGTATGTGCAGCGTGAAGCTAAAAAAAGTATATCTATTTAAAATATAATTCCGTTTATTTCAAATAATGTAATATACCTATTGGTTAGTTTTTTTAATTATATATTATTGATTTTTTTAAATTAAGCAATATGCAGTCCCTTAAATTTTATTATTTAATTGCGCAATGTATGTTTTATCTAAAAATATAAATTTAAATTAATGAATCATAAATTACTTAAAACATTCATCGGACGAATAAATAATTAAAACAGTATAAAGACAATTTAAATTATCCTTTTAAATCATAACGTAGTGTTGATAAACTTTCTTTTAGCACGAGTATGATTTATTTATGGTTCTTGTTTTTTTTTTTACCGAAAATATTTTTTATTTAATAAAAAAGATTCTTCCGAATTGCAGTTTCTGAATTAAGTTCTATTTAATTCGTGATCTGGTATAAGAATGAAAAAATATACCTATATAATTATATATATAGATATATTATTTATAATTAAATAAATTCATTGTAGAAAAATAAAATATAAATATATTTTTTCAATTTCTTGTCTAATATAATGTAGAATAAAAAGAATAAAAAATAGTATATTTACTTTTTGATAAATTAAATTTAAGATTAACCAAAATTTTGAAATAAGAACAAGAGACGATTAACAGACCATGACATTAAATCTTGTTGGCTACTTCAATGTCAGTGTAATAAAACGGGTACCATTATGAACTTTAAAAACCCATAAAATTATAGGTCAAATCAACATAACTTATTACAGATCTATATAGATTATTTTAACTAGTCTAACTATTAATTCAATTATATAATTTTTTAACCGACTGTACAAAAGGAGTTCTCAATTCCAATGTGCTTTTTTTTATGTGTTGCCGCATAACTTATTATTGGGTGAACCGAATTTGATGACACTTTTTTATATGATAGCTTCTGATGTGGTCTCATTTACATACTGGTAAGATCTGATAAGTAGTTTTTAAATTATTCGCTATAATTTTACTTTTTAGTGCATTTCAATTGAAGGGAGCTTAATTTTTTTTGGTAAAATATAATTATATTGTATGTTCTCTATAAATAATAAGAAATTTTATAGAAGAAGGTCTTAAATAAAATCTTTAAATTATATTTATAATAAGCGCCATCTACATAATCGCGGTACAAGTTCTTACTGTCTTATAAATATTGTAAGAGTAGCGCCATCTTATATTGTTTACGTTTGAAAATTACTAGTAAATAATTTACAATTTATAGTTTCTTTTAATTTAAAAACTTCATAATTGGCTAATGTATAGTATTTCTTGATGCTTTCTTAAAATTACAATTGTATTATTGCAGCGCAGTGAGTACAAGTAAAATAGGTATTGCAGCGAAAGTAATAAAGAAGAAAGCTTTTTTAATGAAATTTATTTACAACAATTAGCTAGTTAACAAAAAGCTTAAAAAATAATAAAAATATAACAAAACAATATAAATAATGAAACAAAACAATGGAATTATTTAGAAACCAACATAATATATCTTAGAATGGTAATATGATGATGCTACTTCAGAGTCGTTGAGAGGCTCTTCTTTGTGTAATTTGTTAACATTCAAGTCTTCTACATGTTCAGTAGGCTCAGCACTAATTGGTATCTCAACAATGGGCATTTTTGAATCGCTTTCTGCCTCTAACTTAACATTTTCACTGGGCACTACCTTAGGAATTTCTGTTTCTGCCGGTGTTCCTTCTATTACTTCTTGTTTAATAGCCGATTCAACTTTATTATTGATATTGTCTGCATTATCAGGGACTAATCTTATCATCTTGTTGGAAATATCCTTAATTTCTTGAGATTTTGGTTCTTCTTGCTTTATATCTGCTACCTTTTCATTGACAGGTTTGTTATCTTCATTTTCTAAACTGCTGTTAATTTCTTGATAGTGATGGTCTTTGTTTGGGAAAAAATGGTTAATTTTAATGCCGCTCACTGGATAAAAGTGCCTTGTTTGGCCAAATATGGAAAAAGCATGATCACCATGTTTGTTTACTGTCTTGCTAACAACGGCATTGAAGCTGAAATAATTATAAATAAACTTTAACAATTGTTTAATTATTATTAGATTATATTGTAAATAAGATGATAAACTAAACCATATTATTGTTATGATTACATAATTAAAAAATACATATTTTTTTTGTATAAAATGTTATAAATACCCATTGTGGTCATCGGCATCGTATTCGACTTTTCTTAAAGAACCATCAGGTTCAATGAGACTATATCCTCCACGGACTCTATCTCCATTTCTTGATTCATGATGATGCTTGTGGTCTCCTGTTTTCTTATCTGATACTGCATACTCAAATTCGTATTTTGGATAGGTCTAAAATAATAATTTAATAACTAATACCAAATTCTTAAATTTAATTTATTAGTTTTAGAAACTAAGATATATATTATAAAGTATGATGACTTACATATGTGTCATATTTAAACAGCGGTGGAGAATTGGAAGGGTATAATTTCACCATCTGCCACGCTTTTCCAGTGTTAGTTCTATAGGATCCTTGATCTAAGCCCGTGCTCGGGTCTATTTGAATTGCAGAACATGAGCAAGCAATAAAAGCAAGAAAAATAATCTGAAAAAGAAAAAATAGAAAGGAAATTTATAAGATGTAAAATTTTTGTTTAAAATATTGTGACTAATTGTTATTATTTCGTACCTTAGAAGACATATTGGAGGTTTAAGATGAACCGTTGCTAACGGAATGTACTAGCAAACTGTTGGTTCAATCTATAATATTTTACCATTTTATACTATAAATTTCTATTATATAAATTTGCCAAAAATTTTATCATCTTTGCTTTATCAAATTGGTTATTGTGCAAGAATAATGTGGATTCGTTTCTTCTGATAACATCATTGCTTTCTAAATCTATTGTCATATTGAACATGTCATTGTTATTGTTCTTTTCATTTTGACATTTTTAAACAATTCAGATCGGGTCCTAAATCTTCTTCTAAGTGAAATTGCGGATTAATCTACTTTATAGTATTTTCATAACTTTTTTCATGTATCTCTAGTGTAAAGATTGGGTAAATGACATGTATCTAGTTATATTTTCTTAGCAAAAATTATTTTAATATTAAAGTAGTTTTGTGTTTATTAATGTAAGGATCTATGTTACATTTCTATTTAAAAAGAAAAACTTCTGTATATTAATTAAAATTTTGTTCCCTGAATAATTATATTAAATACAATTTTAAATCTTTATACATAATAGTAATTTAGGGTATACATTTTATTACGACGGTATATTTATGTTTATTTCTGTTGTTTATGAGAGATTTAATAAATTTTAATAGTATATAAATGCATACAATGATAATTTAAGAAAAACTTTTTGTATCTTCTTAGCGAATGATGAACAAGAACCGAAATAACGAACGTGAACCGCGCCTCTAGGATGTCTACTATTATACTCTTTGTCCAATTAACACAATACCTTAACATGGAGTTTATAAATGTTTATGGTCTTATTTATGTGAAAGTCCTCATAAAATATACTTTTCCTATTGCTATTTTCAGGATCTTTATTTTAGATATTAATTTCTCTTTACCAAAATTATATTTGTATCATAAATCTTTTCTTTTTTATGCCGAAAACTAAGATTAAAAGTACCTTACCAATAAATTAAATAAGATTTTTTGTTTTTTAATGAATAAAGTATTTTCATTGAAGTTATAGACTACTTCGAGATGATTCGAATGATTTTTGTCTTGTCTATTACAGAAATATCATGTTTAAACTATATTTAAGAAAATATTGGAACGTAACTCCACTTTTTATGATCTCATATTTATTGAGTTAACAAGAAAATTAATTATAGATTCGAATTGTATTTTTATAGCTTCAGACTTCCTAGGACGAAAGAAAAAAAAATAGAAAGAGTGGAGAAATTATCTTAGCGTTAATTAAAATTTAGAAAATGTAGGATAGAATTTATATTAGACATGGACAGAAACAAATAATACAATTTTTGTGGTTAATTTATTTTATTTATAGAGAGTTGTAAACTCATATTAAGAAATCCTTATACAACTCGTACTAGTAATTAGATTCTTTAATTTTAGTTATTTTTGAGTCTTACTCAATATTAATTTAGGTAGTAATTATTTTTTTGTTTTGTGGCAAATATTTCTACGTGAAAGACTTTTAGGACCCATTGTTAAAATAGCGATTAAATAAAACCAAGATTAAACAATTAATGTATTTAATAAATATTTAACAATCATTTATCGTAAATGACTGAAATACTTTAATGGTAGTACACGGGGGCAGCGTGGACTGGGGCATGGACAAGGACGGGGGCAGCCTTGACGACAGCTGGGGCGTGGACGGGAGCGCTGTTGTGTACGACGGCGTTGAAACCGTTGTGGTCGTCAGCGGAGTACTCAACAGACCTGACGGAACCGTCAGCCTCTACGAAGGAGTAAGAGCCCTTTACGACATCTCCGTCGCGGGATTCTTGTTGTTGCTTGTTGTCTCCGGAGTGTCCGTCAGCTACGGAGTAGTTGAACTCGTATTTGGGGTAGGCCTGTAAGTAATTTGTATTAGTTAGTTATATCCTGTTTTATAATAATTAGCAAATGTATGTATGTTCAACTTGTTAAAAAACTTACAATTTCCTCAGGTTGAGCGATAACTTTAGCGACAGGTGCTGCGTGGTAGGCGATGGAAGCGGGGGCAGCGTGGTAGGCGATGGGAGCAGGGGCGGCGTGGTAGACAACGGGAGCAGGCGCTGAGTGGTAGACTACAGGGGAGGATACAGCCAACTTGGCGACTGGGGCGAATACTTTGGCAGCGACTACTTGGTTTTGGTCGTGACGGACGATGCTTTGGGAGGAGACAGCAGATGCTGGGGAGTAATGGATCTCTGCGGGCAAGAGTCCTGCTGAAGACACCGCCACAAAAGCGCAAAGAGCTACAATCTGTAAAAAATAAATGATTGTTTATAATGCTAACATACTATTACAAGAAATATTTACATTACAATTTTAATTTTATATCTCAAACTTACTTTGGAGAACATTGTTGTTTTTGCAAGTATTCAAGTTGTGAATGATAAGTACTCGCAATACTACACCTATTTATATTTGAACACGAATTCATAAGATTAGTAGTGGAAGCCGCCAAACTAGCTTATTACTATTAGTGACC
This sequence comes from Philaethria dido, assembly GCA_033558755.1. Classification (NCBI taxonomy): domain Eukaryota; kingdom Metazoa; phylum Arthropoda; class Insecta; order Lepidoptera; family Nymphalidae; genus Philaethria; species Philaethria dido. The sequence continues at coordinate 134,504 of JAKGSA010000273.1, forward strand.
TTAACTCGTGCAAGTTCAGCGATTGATACATACTTTCTCAATGTTTTAAGCAATTTGCAGTAGGCGTGCTAATATTAACAACTTATAATAGCTATATTTAAGTATCCAGTAACAAAAGGAACAAACATTAAATTTGATTAATGTAAAGAATAGTGGTTGCACATCACAACAACAAGAATATGATAAAAATATTTTTTTTTGCCTGTGTTTTGTTAGTTTTTTACGCCTGTCGTGGCGCAGAGGCACAAGCGTGCGACTGTAAACGCTACAGGTTGTGGGTTCGATTCCCACTCCAGGAAACGTAAGTTTAATATTTTTATTTCCTGGGTTTGGCAACAAGGCAAAGCGCGGCGTTGAGTTCCGCCACTCAGCACGCAATGCCTCAATTCGGCGGAAAGTAGGGAACAGAATTGTTGCAAGAGAACGGAGTGTCTTAACACTAGGTCTAGGCCTACCCTGCTATATGCGGGATAATGCGTGAAGTTAAAAAAAGTAATATTTTGTCTCAATAATGATAATTGATATTTTGAATTCAAATGTAATAGCATGAACTAAATAAATATAAAATATTGCGCAATTTCAGAAGTCTCAAAAATACAAATGATTTCAAATTAAAGGGGTGTGATATTCATTTAGTAGTCAATCGTAGCACAAAAAATTATTAATATTACAGCTTCAAGTTTTTTCCTGGAAGGCGGATAGGGGAAGGAGGGAATCTAGTGTCAAGACATTCCGTTCTCCGCTTTTCGGCCGACCGATAACCCTGAGTAATAATTGAAACCATAACCAACATTTACAGTCAAATACTAATCCACTGCGTTACATGGCCTCGATCTAATAATATTGTAGTTATATTATAATATTTTCTGTACTAAGATTTTTTGCTTTCAATAAAATATTTGCATAATGTATATTAGATTAATATATAAGATTGTACAATATTTTGCAAAAATAATTATTTATAGATAAGTGACAAAATATTTCAATAATGTCGGAGAGAACGTTTCGCATGATTTTTGCCTGAGGGAAGCACGGTCAAGGCTAGACTCACACGTCAACCTCCCTCCAAAGTTATATTTTGTTTAATGACAAGTATATAAACTAGGCACTAGTTCTATGAATTATCAATCATCAATTTGATTTAATTCATCATGTTCGCTAAAGTGAGTTGAATTAACATTTATTTGTAATATATAATTAATATAAAAAATATTCTTAAAACTAATTAAATCATACTTTTTTATAGATCGTAACCCTTTGCGCCGTCGTGGCCGTGTCTTCTGCCGGTCTCATACCCGCTGCAGTACACTACTCACCCGCTAGCGCGGTCTCCTCACAAAGCATTGTACGTCACGATGCCCCCGTGGTAGCCGCTAAGGTCATCGCCCCAGTTGCCTACCATGCCCCAGCTCCCGTTGCTTACCACGCAGTCGCTGCCCCCGTCGCTTACCACGCACCCATCGCCTACCACGCACCCATCGCTAAAGTAATTGCTCAACCTGAAGAAATCGTGAGTTTTTATATATTTAACATAAAATTTAAGTTTTAATTATAATATTTAATATATATTTCGTAGATAATAATTCAGAATATGTTGCTTGATATATTATTTTGAAGTGCGGGATTTTAAATACAATAATATATTCGAAAAACAATTGTAGGAACTTAGCTTAAAATAGTTTTTTTTTGCCTTTTAGGCCTACCCCAAATACGAGTTCAACTACTCCGTAGCTGACGGACACTCCGGAGACAACAAGCAACAACAAGAATCCCGCGACGGAGATGTCGTAAAGGGCTCTTACTCCTTCGTAGAGGCTGACGGTTCCGTCAGGTCTGTGGAGTACTCCGCTGACGACCACAACGGTTTCAACGCCGTCGTACACAACAGCGCCCCCGTCCACGCCCCAGCTGTCGTCAAGGCCGCCCCCGTCGTCCTCCACGCCCCAGTCCACGCTTCCCCCGTGTACCAATACTACCATTGAGTGGTTCAACATTTCGTTTTAAAATGATTGTTGACTATTTATAAAATAAAATATATAAACAGAAATATGTGTTTATTTTACTTAATTATAATTAGTGTCGATTCATCACTTCATAATATGATACAAGTATATGTTACAGACATAGTAATAAATCCAGATACAATCAAGCCAATATATTATGTAATATCTTTTCAATATTAGCCAGAGTGATCACTTACACGTTATCACATTAAGTAAATATCAATACATTTTGCATAATATGTTGTCTATTAGAGAATCAAATTTATTAACGGAATAATTCAAAATTATGAAAATTCGGTAGGTTAGTTTAGTTTAGAATTTTTTAATTTAACCGATGCTTTAGCTGTTAAAAGTGGCATTTGTAATAATTACTACTAGTGTCTCCATTGACGTGTTAACAACGCGTTGTCTTTAGCAATGTATGTATATCTCATTTTATATAAACATGGATGTCAAACCATAATAGTGTGTGTAATATTTTATTTTTTTATTATACTTTTTATGCACTATTTTAAAAAAAATAGTAACTGCACTCCTTCTCTATATGGATTATGATTGTACCAAATATCATCATCATCATGCTCCTCCGTTTGCGTAATTTTCGTGAAAACAAAGTTTTTGTTTCACGTATTTGTATATAGATAATTAAATAACTTAATATTGAGAAACTAAGAGTAATGATTTTATGATATGATTAACTTATAATTGTTTTAGTGACCGATTTTAAAAAACGATCGAGGTTCACAATTCAACTGAATTTTTTTGTGTGAGCCTGCACTTTTTACTACATGAACTAATTTTGATGTGTTTTTTTTGTATGATAGCTAGTGCTTCTATATATAATATTTATGTGGTCCCGTTTAAATTCAGTTAAATTCTGTTCAATAGTTATTCGTAATAATTTCCCCTGTTAAGAGACGGGGTTAGAACACAATTCCACTCCGCCACTGGGTAGTGTCCCGTAAGAGGCAGGTATCCCAGTAGTTTGGTGTTAGTAGGTTCGTTCTCTGACTGGCTCGCGATCACCGTCATGACAAGCACGAACCGCCAAACATCTAATGATGTGTTCCGGTTCGATGGCATGTAAGCCAGGATCCCTATTCTTACCTATCCTTTCCCCAGAATGTGGAGTTTCCGATGGCGAACTGCCGCGGCCACTACATTATATCCTCCCCCTCCCATCTGAACACTAGGTCGGCAACGCATTTACAACTCCTCTGGTGTTGTAGGTGTCCATGGACGAATGATCACTTACCAACAGATGGTCCTTCTGCTCGTTTGTCATCATTCATCAATAAAAAAAATAGAGCATTTGTTTTTGAAGTTGGTTGCTGAATTCGAGACATTGCGTGACGAATGTCGTAACTCTACACCGCGTTTTGTCTCTACCATACTCAACATTAGTATCAATGTCTAGAATGTAGCACGATTTTTAAATTCTTTCTTAAAAAAAGTATAATGAGATAAAGTCAAGAACATTATATAATTAATAAACAGCCTTGCTAGCCTAAAGTTCTTAATATGCAAATTATGTTAATATATTAATTCCGTTCCAATTTATTTATATAATCATCTTCCAATGAACTTTAAATCAATGGCGACATATTGATTAGAAAATTGCATTTCTAACTAAAATCAAGATATAAAGTGTATTTGTAATATAACAATAATATTTTTTTAGTAAGTAAGTAAGATTTTCTATACTATGTATATTAATATTATGGATTTATAGCAATATTTTCATTTAATAGAGTTGAGGCCTACGTGGTACAGTGGCACAGTGTCTAACTGTAAAGGCCATTGGGTGTGTATTATTCCCATTTCTCCACTCTGGTAAAACAAAACGCGGCGTTAAGTTGCGCTTTAACCACTTCGCACGCAAAATCTCGAATTCGGGAGTGATCGAAGAGCGGAGTGAATTTTTCGGAGTGTATATTTGTAATGTTTTTTATTACATCACATCTTCCAAATCCCTAGACCGATTTATATAATTAAGGTGTTGTTAGATAGGTATTGATACTCCAAGTGTTCCTAGATATGTGACGTCACTCTTAGTTCAATATGGCGCCCTCTAAAGTCAATTACGTCATGAATAAAAACGAAAAAATCGTTAATGGGTACCGAGTGGGGTACCAAATGAAAGGACTTAAACTTTATAGCTTACTTTATATTTGTATTTGCTCTCTAAATATGAAGAATTGGTTTAATAAATTTAACACCTTATTCAAAATGTTAGAGTTTCCTATGGATTAGTTATGAGTTGAAATTCCTCACACAGAAAAATAAATTTACATAAAAATTTATATATAAAATTTACTATTGCTAAAATACATCAACTGACTTCAAACTGGGTCTGTCACGATTGTTACAACATTTATAGCGCGATATAGATAGCATCAAGTAAGAAAGATTATTAATTAATGATATTGAAAATTGTTAGATTACTCATATTTATCTTGTTTGAAGAATCATAATATAATTATTTAAAACTGTAATTACTCGAATACTGACGCCAGTGGAGTTAAGGAGCCCATCGTTAACAATGTATTTGTTGTTTAGGAGTTGTAAATGATACCTTTTAAGAGTATTAATACAGCAGACTTGACAGGCAACAGATTGAGAAACTGCGTAATGCCTACTATATATATTCTATGAATCATAAAAATAATATATATTTATTTATTTATTACATTTATTTACAGTAAATGTTGACATTCCAAAAGAAAATACACTAAAATGAGCAAGAAAACCGCTGGAATGTCAGGTTTTGTGAGTCCTTCGATATCTCACTAGGATTCCCTGTGCGGAGATATCCAATGATTCCTGAACGGACTAGGTGTAGTACTGTTAAAAATATTGATAAATAATAAAAGGGATAAGGATTGGGAATGTATTCTTAATGTATTCCAATAAGTTAAATGGATATATAATAATAAGATTTATATATTTAATATATAAATATTATATTTGTAAATATTGTATATATGTATATATATGTATACATATGTAGATTATAAGTATCAAAAAGTTTATTATATTTATTGTGGAACTTCCAAAATGCCTTCTGTCTCATCATAGTTTTTTGGTGGTAGGAGGTTCGTCCTCCGTCTGGCTCGCGACCACTATCATGTCAAAGACGAACCGCCAAATATCTTATGATGTGTTCCGGTTCGATGGCATGTAAGCCAGGTTTTCCCCTCTCCCACCTATCCTTTCCCCAAAATGTGGTGGTTCCGATAGCGGACTACTACATTGTCCTCCCCTTCCATCTATATCCTCTAGGTTGGCAACGCATACAACATCTCTGGTGTTGTAGAGGTTCATGGGCGAAGGTAACCACTTACCATCAGGTGGTCCTTCTGCTCTTTTGCCATCCTTTATCCATAAAAAAAAAAAAAAAGTCTAGGCTACATAACCATTCATTTATTACTTTTTTTACTTTTGAATATTTAAGTTTTTGAAGATTTAACTTTTTATTTATTTTGTTAGTGATATAAGGACCCAAAAAACACGAAAATCTTTGGGCACTTTTTTCTTCGTTTTAGGAACTACGCAGAATGCTCTAGTACGTTTTGGTATAAAATATATATCCTGAAATTGTAAGTTATATTTGAGATTGTAGATTTTTAAGATATTTTAGATTAGTCTCGGCTCCCTGAAGAACACTCTAAATTGTGTGATTAAATGGTTATTTGTAGGTGCCCGCGCGCGTGTGTGTCGTGTGAAACGAACAGAATGCATTTGCAATATTATGTTTGTCTGTAAACGTACGGTTTTCTGTAAGAGATTGCTTGAAGCAATAAGACAGCCTATGCATACAGATACATGAGTTCATATTATTGTTTTCTCTTTCTTTTATATTTTATTGTGTGTGCAATAAAGAGTATTCTATTCTATTCTGTTCTGTTCTGTTCTATTCTATTCTACGTTTGAAAATATAAAGACAAGAATTTTTGCCTCTATGATAGCACAAGTGCAAGGTCATGGCTGGCATGGCATGGTCAGTGGCTCCTAAAATAAATTTATCTCCTACTTGACTTAACTTTTATCTCAACTCGAAATTAAATAAGATTTTCTAAAGGTGTTCGCTTCCTTAAATTTCTTAGTAATAAGACGTCTTTCTACTTAAATTTTATTTTTAAAAAAATGTGGAAGTCTTTTTCACACTCTTAGAGCAAGAAAAATATTTTCTTTTGTTTTTGGTAACTTCACGCTGTATCGCGTACATAGCAGGGTATACAGAGGGGACTAGAGAATCCATTTTTACTCACTTTCTCCCGTTCACTTTCTGCCGAATTTAGGCATTGCGTGCTAAGTGGCTGAACTCAACGCCGCGCTTTGCCTTATAAATATTTTGTAGATATATCAATATTGAATCATTTCAAGAGCTATCCCCTATTAAGCTATACGTTCTTATAGAGATATGTTGAAATTCTTATCTGTCTGTTTATTTTTACAATTGTTGATTTTTATAAATTACTGTACTCAAAGGTAATTTATATTTATTAAATATTACATGACACACTTAGAATAAGAAAGTAATAGATAAAACATAAAGTATGACTATGACGATGTCCCTCACCTGGATGTAACGCTTCCTTTCGCTTAATTAGTTAAGGAATTGTAATAAAATTTTATTTCTTTTAAGTTATAATAATAATTTTTATTATAACCCACAGTTCAATGCGAAACGAAAATAATTGGCATACTTTCTATGAGTGAGAGAGACAGACAGAGAAACACACGCACGCCGCACGGCGTACAACTATTGAAAATAGTGTCGTTACAATTTTTGGTCTTAATTTTTTCCGTCTTTAAATTTGAAATATTATATAAAAAAAACAGCCAAGGATGGGTTCATTGACTTTACAATGACACCGATTATGTGTAATGTTCTGTGCATGAGAACTAGAGATTTCAAATATTCTCGAAAAAATACATACATATATTAATGAATTTAAATAAATTTAAATTATTTAATATAGGAGTTATAGTTTACTAATTGTATCAATTTATTCCGTAATTTGTTTTAAATAATTAGAATATTATAAGCCAATAGGGGGTGAAAGTAAGAGAGTTACTATTCATATATGCGTAAAATGAAATAAAAAATTATTGTCGAAAGTGTTTCTGTTGCTATAATTGAAGCTTCTATTTTTAAAAAGTATTGAAGGTTCAAGGAAGATAATGAACAAGCGCTTCTGAATTTTAGGCAATACTATACAATACTCATAGTTACTGTCCTTGTATAATATTCAATTTTACAAAATTTGTGGCTGTGAACAGTATATACTTAGATGAAGGAGGTCATTAAAGTTAAGTATGATTTAAGCCATAATGTGTGTGTGTTATACTCATGTTATTTTGTTATATAAAATGAAATTAGTCCGTTCAGTGTATAGTTATTAGTTTCAAATAAACAAATATTGATTCGACTTATGCGTTTATTATAATAAATAAATTATCAACAATCATTTGACACGATCAATAATCAACAGGTTTAGTGGTAGTATTGGGGAGCAGCTGCGGCGTAGACGGGAGCTTTAAGGACGACGGGGGCGGCCTTGATGACAGCTGGGGCGTGAGCGGGGGCGCTGTTGTGTACGACGGCGTTGAAACCGTTGTGGTCGTCAGCGGAGTACTCAACAGACCTGACGGAACCGTCAGCCTCTACGAAGGAGTAAGAGCCCTTTACGACATCTCCGTCGCGGGATTCTTGTTGTTGCTTGTTGTCTCCGGAGTGTCCGTCAGCGACGGAGTAGCTGAACTCGTATTTAGGGTGGGCCTGTAATTAAAATTAAAGTTAGTTAGTATATTAACACGAAACCAATTAGTTATTAAAAGTATTGTTACTTTTTTCTATGTTAATGGATTTGATCGTTTTGCAAAGAAAACAGTGGACGGTGTTATATTTTTTTTTTATATTTCATAGACGAATTCTATTAAGGAGCGGTAGCTAACGAATCACTTTGTTTATTCTGACTGTGGAAAGGTCTTTATTATATAATTAATAATAAGTTCAGTTCAGTTCTTTAATTATGGCGCTATGAACTTGCCAGTTGAGCACAAATCACTTCGCCAATAAATAATATAGTCTACATTCAATTCTCATAGAAATATAGCTCAAAAAACATGTTTCTGAGGAGAGTGTAGAGATATTTTTTTAAAGGCGTTTATAAAAAATATATCGTAAAAAAGTATTGGAAATATTGGAAAATTGATTCCGTGGAGATTTCATTTTACTATTCACTGAAGAAGGAATGCTGTAAATAATGTCAAAACATTATACATGTATACTTACATTGATTTCAGGTTCAGCAAGAATCTTGGCTACAGGGGCAGCGTGGTAGGCGACGGGAGCGGGGGCAGAGTAGGCGGGGGCGGAGTAGGCAAGGGCAGGAGCTGCTTGGTAAGCAACTGGGGCGGATAGGGCAAGTTTGGCAACAGGGGCAGCGTAGGCCAATCTGGGTGCTGAGGATACTAATCTTGCGGATTCATCGTGACGAACAATGTTTTGTGAAGAAACAGCGGCAGCGGCTGAGTAACGGGAGGGAGCAGCTTGGTAGGCGACGGCGGCTGGGGCAGCTTGGTATGCGACGGCGGCTGGGGCAGCTTGGTAGGCGACGGCAGCAGGAGCGGCGTGGTAGGCAACGGGAGCGGCTACAGCCAACTTGGCGATAGCTTGAGGCTGATCATGACGCACAATGCTTTGAGATGAAACAGCCTCCGCTGGTGAGTAGTGCACTGCTGCGGGCAAGAGTCCAGCAGAGGACACAGCCACTACCGCGCACAAAGCAACGATCTGAAATACCCAACAAGTCAAATTAGTTAATTATTTATATAAAACATATATTGTAATTATTATTTCATTATGTTTTCCATACTTACTTTACTGAACATATTGATGAATACGTCGACCAAATGAGAATGATGTTAATATTTTTTTCGTACTGGTTTTTATAGTCGTGAACCGAAATTAGATTACCTCAGATGACAAGTAGTGGAAGCAGTCAAACGGGCTTAAAGTTCAACCTTGCTCTAGGTCATAAATGTAAGTATATCAATACATTCACTGAATTGGATTATTAATACTGGTTGCAACACAACTAAATTTTATGTACTATTGTAGGCGTATTTTAGGTACCTAAGAACAAAAATATCCTAATCTAAAACATTAATACATTGCAAAAATTATGTTCTACATAGCTTCTAATAAAATAATTATAAATTAATTGAGTAATTTTATAACATTTTATAATTACAGAATTATTTTATATTTAAATGAAATATAAAGACCTACTACAGATAAATTACTAATTAAATAAGATATGATAATTTTAATTCAAAGATATATTTTTAAAATTAATAAATATATATTTTTATAAAAAATAAAAACAAAATATATAATATAAAATTATTACTTTACTTTTAAATTACATAACTTAGGACTGCAAGGGCCAGGGTTGATTTTAAGGGCCAGAGTTCAATTTGGAGAAAGGATAAGAATATGTTGTTATTACATATGTATGTTTATAGTTTTAAAAACCGCTAAAACAAATGTATAGAAAAATAGATTTAGAGACGATATTTCTATCTATTAGTTTTAAGGTTTCGTTAGTTCAAGGAAAATGAGTAATTAATTTCTTCAATAAAATTATTCATAAAAAACAAACGGTGAGAACATTAAATATATATATATATATATATAGCAATAGCAAAGAGTATATATATATATATATATATATATATATATATATATATATATATATATATATATATATATATATATGTTATATATATATATATATATATATTGCTATAAAGGTTAGACTTATACCTATATAATAAGGTAATACTTTACTAATATAGACTCTTGAAAACATCAGTCAATACTATGTAAATATAATTATATTTTTTTTTTTTCAGATCCTTCCTTTTTTCCATAGCAGTGTGGACAAGTAAGGATCGAACATATAAGCATTTTCAGCTTCAATTTTTATGAGTAATATAATAACATTGTATTTCGTATCTTTATAAATATGTGAGATAGATTTTTTTACATGACCTGTTATTAGCTATCGGTCATCATATCACATACGTAACAGAGGCGAAGCCGGTAGGAAGTTTGGTATATAGGTCCAACTTGGACAGAAAATATTATTTTTGTTCTGATTTCTATATTTTAAGGTACAGGCTCTTTAAGTTTTTGTCAATCTTCTATTTTTTTATGTCTCTAATTTTGTAATTTCTTGTCATTTGAGCCTATTCAGCATGCTCCTAATCATCAAAGTATCCACCACTGATTAATTGTAATTTACAAAAAGTAAATTGTAAAGGTGAACCGTTAAGAATTGTCATTGCTTTGGTAGGGCGTTGCCAGTGCATTTTTCTATGATTTTAGCCTGTTTTGAACTATAGCAACGACAGCACGAATTTACAGAAAACTTGAAAGGATAATATTCATGCCCGTTATTATATTCATTTGATTCAGAATAATGATAGCCTTCGGAATCACTGATGAACCATCGTATTCTATCATTAAAATACTACTACCATTGATTAATAAATATTTTAGGATTTACTTTGTGTGCACTTTTGTCTTAGTGTAGGAAAAAGGGTTAGTTATTTTTTATTGTTAATTGTGTAAATAGGTAATAGATTTTCACGTAGTCATTTTTTTGTATGATATTTATCTTTATACAAGAAAATGCAAATATTTTGAAGAATAAGCTGTTCATATACAGATAAAAGAATCTTAAAACAAAAACTAAGGATATCACATGTAAATATGAATATGAATACAATTTTTTAACTTACATAAAATGCTTAAAATCTGAAAGTATGTATTGCTCGCTTCCTTCGTTGCTAACAATTAAAAAATACTGGTTGTTTTTATTTCAACGTGTGATTTAAGTCAACAATTTGTCAATTGCCGCATGCAACTGATAACACTATAATAAAAAAAAAAACAGGCACGATGGCGAAAAGTTTGTAGATAATAAAAGTAGTATAATATCTAAAAGTTTTATTAAAAATTTAATTTTAATTATTAAGAGGTGTTCACTCCTGAGTACTCGTGGTTATAATGTTCTTCCACATTTGAAAGTGGAATTTCTCCATCTTTTCCTTTAGCAGTGCGCGATTATTGGAAGAGACCAGTGTTTTTTTTTATGAGTTAAATTACATCCACGGGCTCGCACTTGCCCGTGTCTTTTGTTTCTTTTTTTTTTCGTGTGCAAGACTATGGTGAGATCCTCACTGACTGACTCTTTTTTCTCTTTCTTTTTTGTTTTATGAGCATGTTAGCGACAGTTTTCAGGGCGTCTCATATCGCTAAGCTTGCTGATCACTGCCCCTATGACGGCGTCATCACGTTTGGCGATGGCGTGTCTGAGGGACTGCCTTCCCCGAAGCCCCCATCGCTCGACTGATGAAGCTACCGATCGCGTCACCACCGTCGTCCGAATAGTAGACACAGGTTTTAGTTTGTCTTGTAACTGTGACGACCGCGTGAGGGATACTTTCGTGAACACGGATCCTCACGCTTCTGATTCGGACGATAATGACGTGTTCGTACGTCTGTCCTTGTGCCAAGAGACCAGTGTTAGACTTTATCAGGTCTGCTCATCTAGTGGATACTTAGCCTTAAGCGCATTCCTTCTACTTAATAAGTTGATTTCGCATGTGTGATTTGCCTGAATATGTAAAAAAAAACATTTGCCAACTGACGAACAACTGTCAACAGTTTCATGCCTACCATACACTGTACCGTAAATGTAAATAACCATTATTTAGGAAAAAGGAATATTAAAAAGGAGAGATCATTGAAAGTGAATGTGACAGTGCCTCATGGGAGAATAATTTTAATTAAATTATTTCTATTTTTCCACTGTGCTAAGACGAAGCGCGACGTTGAGCCATACGCAATGTTTCGAATTTGAGGGCTGGTCATTCAAAATGTATTCTCTCTCGTAATCAGCTGTGCGATAAAAAAGTAAAGATGAAAAAAAAATAAACATTGAAATGTGTGACTCAACAAAGTATGAGGTTTTTTATTTTTCAATTAGTTGTTATTTATATGTTGAATATATATTTTTTTTAAAAATACACCATTTATTTTAATGTATTAGGATTCTACTTCTTATAGGCATGGCTTATTATAATAATTCAGTTACTTTTATTATTTCGAAAAGTATATTGGAAAAAAATGTTAAATATTTATAAACGAAAACTCAAAAAAAAATATAACTGGAATTCATTGAAGTATAAATTATTACTGTTTGTTGAATTTGTATTATCTTTCGACTACTTTTATCTTATATATGAGATTTACCTTAAATGCTGTAAAATGCTTATTTGAAGCAAAGTATTTTGTAGTTGTGAAATTGGTTTAGTGTAATTTTGCAATCATTTTACAGTAGCGCATTTATTCGCATGTCTTGCGACACATACAGCCCTCATAGCATCGCGTTGTTATCTCATATATTATTTGTAATAAAATATACCTATTTATATTTAGGTACATGCATATGCACTCGAATATTATCATAATCTTTATATGTACAGAACAACACATTATTATGCTGAGAACCTTAAGAATTACATATTTGTATCACAACCTTGAAATAAATTAAAAATCTGAATACGTTTCAATGTAAACTTGTAATTAAAAGTTTCGAAAATCTCAATTTTAAACTACTTTTGGGAATGAAATTAAATAACAATAATAAATATTTTTCTTATTTGTATATTGCAATAAATAAATAGCAGATCGTTATATCATATTTGGTGACTAATTGATGAATTTTTAGTGGTAGTATTGTACGGGGGCAGCGTATACGGGGGCCTTGACGACGACGGGGGCGGCCTTGATGACAGCTGGGGCGTGAGCTGGGGCGCTGTTGTGTACGACGGCGTTGAAACCGTTGTGGTCGTCAGCGGAGTACTCAACAGACCTGACGGAACCGTCAGCCTCTACGAAGGAGTAAGAGCCCTTTACGACATCTCCGTCGCGGGATTCTTGTTGTTGCTTGTTGTCTCCGGAGTGTCCGTCAGCTACGGAATAGTTGAACTCGTATTTGGGGTAGGCCTAAAAAGTAAAATAATGTCAGTTAGAAAACGTAACCTTAATAAAATAAATAAGATTAATAAAATAATACATACAATTTCTTCAGGTTGAGCAATCACTTTAGCTACGGGAGCTGCGTGGTAGGCGATGGATGCGGGGGCAGCTTGGTAAGCGACTGGTGCGGGGGCGGCGTGGTACACAACGGGGGCGGGTGCGTGGTAGGCTACTGGGGCAGCAACGGCCAGCTTGGCGACGGGGGCAAGGATTTTAGCACCGATAGCTTGGGGCTCGTCATGACGCACAATGCTTTGGGAAGATACGGCAGCTGCTGGGGAGTAGTGCACAGCAGCAGGCAAAAGACCAGCTGAGGCTACTGCCGCTACGGCGCAAAGAGCTACGATCTGTAATAGATATAAAAACATAATTATAGTTATTGTAATCCAAAAATTAAAATATGATTGATTTAATATTTCTATTCACGTACTTTGGAGAACATCGTGTAGATTGTTGTTTGGTGTTTGAACACTGAATGATATTTTTACGAAAGCTCTCCCGTTATATACCGACTTTATCTGCAGCATCAAGCTTAGAAGAACTTGTATGAGTGAACGACCTTGCCCCCGGTCAATATGACAAATTCAATTTTAAATACATTCACTAAGTCTTAAGAAATTATTCATCTTATTCTTTCACTTACTGATTTGAATCAAAATAAAACTATTAAAGTGACATAAATCGTTTATTGTTTTGCAATTAATATTATAACAATCAATTAATAAAGAAAGAAAATTGGGTAAAAATAAAGTTTATCTAAAGAAATTAAAATGTGTCTTTGCAACTATAGTGATATTTAGTTATTACATTGAAAATATAGTTTTTATGGTTTATGATTTAATAAGTATAAACATACCACAATGATAAAAAGGTTCCGGTGATGTGGCCGAGGCCTCTAAGCCGAACAATATACCATACATCGGTAAAAGTTAATGAAAGGAATTTCAAATACAATAAAATAGAGAATTAAAATAAATATATTTATAATAAAAACCTAGGTATATACGAGTATAGATATAATTTTTTTTATTCATAAAAAATATTATTTTTATATAAATTTATAATTTGGCATAGGATAAAGTAGGGAACTATATTCTAATCGTGTTTTGTGACTGTTTCTTTCATTATTCTTAAATTCATTTATTTGCGCCTTATAAGGTGTACGCGCAATGTTGTAAGAACGCGCAACATTTAGATGCAGGTGAGGTATTTTAGCATACTCTAAGGCTGGATGAATTTGTGGATTTTCCATTGCCAATAGTACTTGAACAGTTCTGAAAGAAGCATAATCCATGAAAAAATAATTAAAAATATAATAATATGAAACTATATATTTACTTACTTAATTGGTTTCTGGTCCGGAAAAATTTTTTTTTCAAAAATATTGTGCACTGTTTTTAATCTTACCGATTCATTCATATCAATATTTAAATTTAAGACTGGTGATTTTTTTTGCTGAAAATTTATTTTTTAATTAATTTTAAAGATAAGTAGTTACAATATAAATGAGAGCAACATTTAACTTAAATATTATGTAACCTTGGTAATATGATCATTATTTGGCTGTCTCAAAAGAAATGTATCATATTTTACTTTATTTAAAGTAGAAGGGTCGATATTGTATCCTGCTATTATTTGTATAGGCGCCGACTTTATGGGAGTACTACGAAACGTTTTATTATAGTTCTGCTCTCGTGGTTCTAATTCTCTTAATTGGTTTTTAGTATTTTCTCTATTTCTAATTGAATGAACTTGATCACTATTTCCAATAAATGCTTGAGTATATAAGTTTTCTTGTTTATTTATAATTAAAGGTGCGTATTGTATATTTTTATAACTTGGTGCATATTTTAGCTTTCGTTGAGGATGAATATTATCATTTTTGGGTTTCTCTGTTGGATATTTATGGATAGCACTATATTTATAAGAGAGAGGTACATCGCCACGATGTACACTTGTTGAAGATACTGCTGGGGTTGAATATTCACCCAAACAAAAGACAATTAATAAAAATCCAACAGCAACCTGAAACATAAAATAAAATCTTAAATGTTGCATTTACGAAGATTAAAATATTGTGATCAGAATTATAATGATTTATGTATAAAATAAAAATTGCGACTTAAATACATCTTACGACTTACGTGCAAATACATGTCTATGAAAGCTTAGCAAACAATCCTGCGTCAAGTGATGCCCAAATCAGTAATACGTCACTTATATACGAACAGTAATCCTAAAAAGAAATTAGTTCTTGTATTACTCTTATTATATTTTGATATGTAGAATATTTGTTCAATGGCTTCCGGAGTACCTCCTATAGCTCCGACTGAACCTTTCACGTACTTCATCGAATAAATGTATAATGCCTTATGTCTGTAACACAACGTCTTTCTGAGTTAGAGATGATTTAAGCATGTTTAGAATTTAGAATAGATGATATCATTGTTTATGAATTATTATTATCATAAGAGTTTGTATTGAAGGCACAATATATGCTACACTTATTGTTTCAACTATTTTTTAAATCATCTTTTTTGTTGACTTAATCAAATCAGAATTTAATCCAAGCAAGCGAAACCTAATTCTGGGTTAAGGACAAGTGAAATACGAAATAAAAGCAGATATGTAGAATATATATGTTTTACAAGAAACAAATGAAAAAAGAAAGGAAAGCATTCCTCTCACGGAGCTAACTGATGGCTAAAAAACATTTTATTTCAACTATACAATACAAAAATTCGAATAATAAATACATTTATCGATGTTTCAAATAAAACATAATGAAATATTTGTAGTGGCTATTAATAAAATACCGCATGCGTATAAAATGTCAAGGTCTATACGCTTAATTTAATAAATCCTATACAATTTAAAATTTGTTCAGATGTATTATATTAATTTCGGTTTAAATAATATTGTATTTAGAGATGTAATCAACTAGGACTAAGTTAAAATTAAGTTATTGTTACGAGAACTAATTTTATAAAACGAGTTGCTTGCATAATGTCGGCACACGTTGTTGACATGAGCTCATAGGTTTAGAGGCCAATGCCTCGGGCGCTCAGTGTCCAAGTCATAAGAGGAAATTTTTGATTATTAATTATTTTATTATGAATATGCATACATTGTAAACAGCAGTTTTCATATTTTTTGTATAATTGTACTTTTTTTTTAAGTTATGGGTGTGTGATAGTTAATATTTTTCACTAAATATATTATATATATTCACCAAAAGTTTTATACATAGATATGATTATCTTTATGAGCAAACAATGTATTTATTTATCTTTAATAACGTACTTCAAAGTTTAAAGTTGAATTTCATCCAGCAAGTTTATATTAATATTTTTTTTCTTTATTACAAATTCAGTTTATTTTTATGTGTTTATTTATTAATGTTTTGTGATAAGTGATATGTATTTTTAATATTTTTTTTAGTCATAAACAATTAAAAAGTACTTTCACAAAAAATTGCGTAGTGTTAAACCGCTAAAACCTCTCCCTCGGCCCACAAATAGTATATATCTCGAATAAATTTAAATGTATAATGCAACATGTGGAGTTCGATCCGGCGAATATTTAGCATATATTTTTGACCTTAAAAGTAGGTTACACTATCCTGTATATATGTTTTTTTTTTTTTAATGGATAACGGATGGCAAACGAGCAAAAGGACCACCTGATGGTAAGTGGCTATCTTTGCCCATGACCATCTACAACACCAGAGATGTTCTAGATGCGTTGCCAACCTAGACGATACAGATAGAAGGGGAGGACAATGTAGTAGTCCGCTATCGGAACTACCAGATTTTGGGGAAAGGATAGTTGGGAAAGAGGAAAGCCTGGCTTACATGCCATCGAACCGGAACACATCATGAGATATTTGGCGGTTCGTCTTTGACATGATAGTGGTCGCGAGCCAGACGGAGGACGAACCTCCTACCACCAAACAATGTACAGCTCATTTTATAATTTTGATAATTGTTTGTGAAAGCCAATTTTATTTTAATGATAAAACTTATCTATTTACCCATGTTTCTTAATTTATGTGTTTGAGGCAAATTTAATAATTTTGACCAGGGGATAAAATTTCTCCCGTTTACTTATTACATCTTCCACAATCAATGTGTAATAACATTATATATAGAAATGAAATGTTAGTAATATAAAACATTTGTGTGGTAAAGAAGACATTCTCCTCATAGTCCAATGATGATTATTTTACATTGTTTTTTTTCCTTTTTATTTCGTTGATCTACATACATAATACTTGGTGCAGTTGTATTTTATAAAATAATACTTGTATAATAGGTACTATAATAGATACGAAAGTAATATAAATGTAAGTTCTCAATTGATAAATAGTTTTGTGTAATTAAGATTTTAAGAAACAAAGAAAACCGACTTCAAATAAAATGTACAAGAAATTTAAATTACTCACCAGATCTTAACTAAATTCATTTCATTTCATCATACAAAATTCAATTCATCATACAAAATTAGAATCATCAAAATTGATGCATTGAAGCTTAGGAGGTAACACATAAAAAAATACAGTCAAACACAGGAGAATCTCCTCCTTGAAGTCGCGTAAAAGTTAGTTTAACGTGCTACTATCAGGAGTCGTTATTGGAATGACATCACATGGATAAGATTGTTCAAAATTTTTACCTGCTCTAAGTTAACTTGTCCATAAGCTTACATTTTTATGTCCGATCTTATAAAATTCCAATCACCTTAATGGGCAGGGTTTGTTAATGTTTATGTTTAATCTTCTATGTCTTTTTTAATGTTAATATATTATATATATTATTAATTATTAGCCAGTTTTATAGTTACCGCTTTGTCTATCCCAATTGAACGTTATTGTTATTTATATATCGTATTCACGATATATAATATATGTTTATTTTGTTACAGGTGAAGGTTGCTATATTGTTAGTAGATCTCTTTTTAATAAGCAATCTATTATTGTGTAACCTTCTCTTTTTTATCGATAAATCTCATCTATGTGTTCTCCATACATCGTGAAATTGGCGAAGTGATTTGTCCTCAATTTCGAAAAGATATGTTTAAATTTGAAAGAAGTAGCCACACTGTAATTATTTTGTGTAAATAAAAGGATAAGTCAAATTTTTAAAACATATTTTTTGATTTGTAAGTGTTTATTTTTATTTATTTATTTATTTTCAACATTTAGCAAGACATCAAACAATTTTGAATGATAATAATTGCATTAGTATAGAACTGTGTCGCGGTTATTAACGCCTACCTTACAAGTGTTCTTACTAAAGACAGGTACAATAATAAAGTTGTAAATATATCAAGAAAATAACATAAAGAGAGAAAGTAATAAAAATTAAAACAAAAAATATAAGAATAGTTTTTTTTTAACTTCATGTTGTATTCCGCATATAACAGGGTAAACAGAGGAGACCTGAGAACCCAGTGTTATGACACTTCGATCTCTTTCAACAATTCCGTTCCCCACTTTCCGCCGAATTGAGGCATTGTGTGCTGAGTGGTGGAACTCAACGCCGCGTCTTGTTACCAAGGAAATGAAAATACTAAACTTAACATTTCTTAGAGTGGGAATTGAACCCACAACCTGTCGCGTATACATTCGCAGACGCTTGCCTCTCTGCGCCACGACATGTGTAAGAATAGTTAATGAGATGTTTTTTGCTTATACATTTAGTCGTAAGGATTTGTGCTCGCAACTTTGTTTGCGTTAACTTCTTTTGATTTTGGTTATGTCGTTTTTTCGGCCGCCCAGTTTTCGTTTCAACCACACATTTTGCTTAAATTTTATCGAAATAGTGATTTAAATTTTACTTCGGTTTTAATTTCCCTTAAATCTACTGTACGGAGTAAAACAGTCTGAGTTAATGCAAAATTAGTTTATATTGTAACAATTAATAAAAAGTTAAAAACATGGCTGTAAGAAGTAAAATTTAGTTAAGAGCTCATTTTGTATGTCATGTTCATAGCGTTTCTTTCCGTCATAATGACCTACTCACTCTTACCACTAAATATTAGTACTAACTGTAGAATGGGCAATTTGTTAAGTTCCCACACTGCCGGCTGCTGCCACCGACGCCGTCCGCATGACCCGACGCGCGATAACTAAATTACATATATAAATAAACAAGTAGGAAATACTTACAGATCTTAGGACTTCCAAGGCCAAAGCTTTCCTTTCCTATTTTCCTTACATCCCTATATAAAGTTCGAAAATTCAAAAACTCTTGAAACTTAATACAAGTGCTTAAATATAAAGTTTCATGGTTTTCATTTTTGATAATGGCAAACATTTTATCCTCTTTCAAGAAGTGCTCCACTATAAAAAAATAACCAACTTTCTTTATCAAGGTCTAGTCTATTTTTGTATTAAATTTCATCAAAATGGGTTCAGTCTTCTTCTTCATTTAAACAAATTTAAATTTTCAAATTATGTTTTGCCAGTGCTTGGATACGTTGACTGCAACATCCGTCGCCCCAATGGGGTAATTAGTTAGGTCAAGGTAATAAATTGAGTTAGGTCAGTTCCGTGGTGCATATTTAAATTTCAGTGGTTTAATTTTGCATTTATAGTAGATCCCTACTATAAACGAGGCAATAAGCTTTTATAAGCTTTATTTACAATATATTTATTTTATATAAAAAATAATCTTTTGCTACAACGGCAAAGAAATCAGAATTATTACAATGTTAATCTTAATCCCAAAATAATGTGTTTCAAAAATATAAGTCCTTCAGTGAAATAAAGAAATTATGTTTAAAAATCGTGTTAAATTCAAAAGCCCTAGTTTTGTAATGGCCTTGATTACATCAATTAAGAATACTATATAAGCTGTTTTTATTAAAGTATATGTATCATTTATTAATAATCAACTAAAATAACGACATGTTTCCAAAAGTGAGTCTTAAAAAATAATTTATAAAATATTCTATATATTAAGCAACATTGAGAAATATTTGGATATTAATTGTAGTCTAATAATTATATTATCTTTGTCCACAGATTTTTGCTTTGAGCGCTGTGTTGGCGGTTGCTGCAGCTGGTTTACTGCCTGAGCCCCACTACTCTTCAGCAGCGGCGGTTTCCTCTCAAAGCATCATACGTCATGACCAGCCTCATGCCGTAGTTGCGGCGCCAGTTGCTTACCACTCCGCCCCCGTCGCCTACCATGCGTCTCCTGTGGCTTACCACGCGGCTCCCGTAGCCTACTCTTCAGCCGCAGCTGTTTCCTCTCAATCCATTCAACGTCATGATGTAAGCCATGCTGCCGTTGCCGTCGCTCCCGTTGCCCACTACTCCGTTGCTCCCGTAGCTCATTATGCCGCTCCCGCACGTTACGCATCTGCAGCAGCAGTATCATCTCAATCTATTCAGCGTCATGACCAACCTCGTGTTTCTATCGCCGTTGCTCCCGTTGCCCACTACGCTGCTGCCCCTGTAGCTCATTATGCTGCTCCCGCACGCTACGCCTCTGCAGCGGCAGTGTCATCTCAATCTATCCAACGTTTTGACCAACCTCGTGTTTCTGTCGCCGTTGCTCCCGTTGCCCACTACGCTGCTTCCCCTGTAGCTCATGTTGCTGCTGCACCCGTAGTTCAATATGCCGCTCCTGTGCACTACTCATCAGCTGCAGCCGTATCTTCTCAATCCATCCAACGTCACGACCAGCAACATGCCGCTATCGCTGTTGCTCCTGTAGCTCACTACGCTGCCGCTCCCGTTGCACACTACGCTGCTGCTCCCGTTGCCCACTATGCTGCCCCTGTGGCACATTACGCTGCTCCAGTCCACAGCATTGTTGCGAGTCACGAAGAGGAATACTCCCACCCTAAATACGACTTCTCTTACTCAGTAGCCGACGGTCACTCTGGTGACAACAAGTCCCAGCACGAGAGCCGCGACGGAGACGTTGTACAAGGCGAGTACTCTCTGGTTGAAGCTGACGGTTCCATCCGTAACGTCAAGTACAGCGCTGACGCACATAACGGATTCAACGCTATTGTTAGTAACTCCGCACCCAAACACGCCATCATTGCTCATCATTAAACTAAAATGTATAAATTTCGTTATTAGTTATTATTATTTTTATTGATGTTACAATTAAACATATTAATATTTTATTTTTGACTTTATTTCATAATAATCCCTACTTTTCTTGGTAACCTTACTTAAGTGTAAAGTAATTACTAGTTTTTTTAAGTCTTTACACATAGAATAAAACAAAATTGCCTCTATTATCTATACAAACTTCTTCTTCAAACTATGAAACGGATTTTAATGCGGTTTTTAATAATAGACAGTGATTTATGAGGTCCATTTATATGTGTAATAATACCGAATGTAACAAGATTTGTCGTTTTGTTGACTGCAAAAACCGTTAAAAATAACGTGGCGTACACACGTACGTCACGAATGACAGCTACCGGAGACTGAAAATCTAAAAAGATAACCTTGTCTCTTTAAAATCAAATAGTCAAAATATTAGAAGCTTGATTATTTTGATATCAAACAAAAAAAATATATTCTACATTTAAATATTCGAAGTAAGGCCTAAATAAATTCTAATTTTTAGACAGCAATTTTTTTAGTATAAATTGATTGAAAGATTGGGGTATCCAGGTCTAGTATATATTAATTTAGACTAGATCAAGATACCTCAATGATATTATTGGGTAATAGGATTAAGAAATTGAGATACGAAGTGGTCTATTTGAACTATTTGAATATTCTTCCAATATTTTGTGTGTGATTGAACAAAAACGTGGGCAGACGAAAAAAATAAATATTTGTATGTCGAAATATAATCGTGTAACCAGTTGTGTGTGTTATATTTTGATGAATACTATATATACTAGAATTATAAATAAAATTAAAAGAACAAATATATTAAATAGAATTCAATATGTATATCTTTATCATAAAAATAAATCTTATCCTGGTATAAATCTCATGTAAATGCGAAAGTTTATGAGGACGAATGCATATACACCCGTCTTTACATACTTTGTGAACAGGTTCGAACGGATTTATATAAAACTACAGTAGTACGCGTATAGGACAAACCCTACAACTTATAAAGTTTTTGGGTAATTTGAACGTAATATAACAATAAGTACTAGTACTGGTTTTATAATATTCTTTATTGCACATAAAGTTTACAAAAAATAAAAGACAATAGTACTGGATGTCGACAAAGGTGGACTTATCTCTAGAAGAGATCTCTTCCAGTCAACCTGTGGAAGTGGAAGAGTAACAGGTAGCGGGATTGAAATTCAGCGCAATAAAAATAAAACATATATATATATATATATATATATATATATATATATATATATATATATATATATATATATATATATATGGTTTCATTGTATTTATTAAAATAACATGTTTAACCGTAGTGATTTTTGAAACTAAATATATTATTTGAAAATTCTTTATCTTCGTCGTATTCTGCATTGCTGAAGGATGTGCCCGTTTTGATTAATCATAATAGAGGTTTCACAATTTCACCGAGGCGTCGTAGTGGCATGCACGAGCGATCCTGCGGTGTTTCATTGGGGTGGAGAGGGTTTCCGCTGGGTTTTAGTGGGTAGTATCGGAATAACCGGTGAGCCCCACAGTACCGTTCGTCCGCATGGCAATCTTTCTGCTTTGTGTACAACGGTCTGTGTAAACAGCATTTCCCAGCGTCACAAAAAAAAAGAAAAAAAAAGCGCTTTCACAATGGGGTGTCCTGTGATCTCTCTGACGGTGTCGGACCATTGGCTGGGCTTTGAAATTAGATATAGACAAAATATAAAAAACGTGTACATTGTTAGTTATTGTATTCATTAATTAACTGTATAAATAATCATGTTAGGAATAGTACACGAAAAACACGTGCATACACAACTATAGATAGTTAGTTTCACTTAGTCTATCTAAGAACAATGTGTCTGTGCAATGTGTATACCTATATATTTACAAATTACAACTACAGTGGATGCAGAATATTTTGGAGGATTAAAAAATAGAAGTAGATATGAATTTACATTTTTTTTATTTCTGCTCGTTTGTATGTCGGTCCGTTTGTCCGTCTATATTTCGTTCTTACTTTAATTACTAATAACTGCTGGATGAAAATTATTAAATTTTAGTATGGTAAAACAGAAGACCGACTTTAAGTAAAGAATATAATTATTACGGATAACTCAAAAAGTACTACTCGTCAGATCTTAGTTAACCTTTTTTTTAAGTAGTTTAAAACTAACACAGGCTAATTACTTTTATTAATAATAGTAAGTGCATAGAAAAGAACAAATTGCAAGCAGCAAGCAATTGTAAGCATTTAGAGATTAGGGTAATATGTAGAGATATTGCTATCCTGGTGGCCAATGAAGTTCTCATAGGGAAAATAAAAAAAACAGACACATTCAAATGAGGTCGATTACAATCTACTTCTTTTTTCTATCTCACAAAGTATATATTATGTTGTTAATGATTAACACTTTAGAAATATGAAAATATTACAAGAATTCTCATTCACATTTGCTAAACCAATGTTTTCAAAAATAATCTTTGGGTAGAAAAAAATATGGAAAAATCTCTCTACAGAGAACACAACATAAATAAGTTCTAACAAGCATGTTATAATTTCGAAGCATCGCTGACATGCACGCATGGCTGAGTGGTCAGAGTGCTTGGACAGTTTCCAAGAGGCGCGCGTTCAACACCCGCTGCGTTGTAACTTTTATACGTTTTCTAAAAATATCCAGCGTGTTTCTTTTCATTTCCTTTTTAATATATGCGAACTGTAAACTATAAATTCTTAAACTTACATTTATATGTAAAGTTTGTAATTGGAAAATGAAAATAAAAAATTCTAATTCGTCGCGAACAAAGTCGCTGACACTGCTAGTATTTTGTGGACATATACATATATCAATTGGATGTTATAAATAATGACTTAAGAATAACTACATCTTTAAGTTAATTAATAAATTGAAGTACGACCTACATAGTATTTTATGCTTTCTTCATTAGGAACAGAACCTTTTACATTTTTTTTAAAAGTATTACTTGTGTAATGACAAAAAATATAAATTAAATATTTAGTGTAGTAGAATTTTGACACATAAATTGGAATATTACACGTTTTTTTCCCCGTCGACCTTGTCATGTACGAAAAAAAGAACTGTATAAAAGCAGCGTCTAGTGCGTTATATGTATCACTTTCATTCAAATAACCTACTAGCAATATGTTCTCCAAAGTAAGTTTAAGAAATATTATATTAATAATATTTATTTAATGTAAAAATATGTGTCATAATTATAATTATTATTTATATTTATGTACATTACTCAAGCATACATTATTTTTTACAGATTTTTGGTTTGAGCGCTGTATTAAAAAAAAAAGTTGAAGCTGACGGTTCCATCCGCAACGTCAAGTACAGCGCTGACGCACATAACGGATTCAACGCTATTGTCAGTAACTCTGCCCCCAAACATGCCATCATTGCTCATCATTAAAATAAAATGTTTTTATTCTATTTGTTAATAGTAAATTTATTGATATTAGAATTATACCATGCATAGTTATTTATTATTGACTTTCTTTTACAAAATCCCAAATAAATATATTATTATAGTTATTGTTGATGTTTTAATATTTAAATTTATATCAGGCTAGAACAGGAATGTATATTTATTTCACAATAAGAAAGCTAATTAATTTACAAATGTAAAAAAAATCGTACATAAAACATTTGAAAAAAAATGTCTAATATATGAATTTTAATGTTTCTTTCATAATTTAGACACATATGAAAATATCTATATGTTAATACGTGAAGGAAAAACCTTGTGACGGAAAAATCCCTATTTACGAAAATTGTGCGGTCGGAGTAGCATTGATTTTGGCATACTTAACGTTTATATGGAGAAGTGCAGAAAGCTAACATTTCTAGCTAATTAATTTACAAACATGTCAAAATGTCGTGACAAAAATGTTAATTCATATCTGGCGCTATTGCGCCATCTATTTAATTATTATACTTACGGTTTGAGGAAATGTAATAAGAGGAATGACATGTACTTATTTAAGACACTATATCTTCTATGATGAATGTCTTAAGCATATATAAACTAAAAGAAATATATATATTTTTTATTTATTTTTGTTTACATATAAAAGTCAAAGATCCGAAACATTAAAAGTAGGAAATCTAAGAGACGAGCCACTTAAAAACAAATGAAAATATTAACCAAACTATATTAGATATGCAAAAAAAATTATAATAACATAAGATTTAGGCCTTTCGTGGTGAAGTCTGTTTGGATCCAATTTTCATCGACGAAGAATGGTAAATGATAATGTTATGGTTTGTCATCTTTAGGTTAAGAAATCCATTCGCACGAAGTCGCACCATCTAATACGAAATATTTCCTGTAATTAAGTTTAAGAGCCGCAAGCAACTCTTTATATAAGAACAGATTGTTCATATAAAATTAAGTTTTGTGAGAATTTGTATATATAAAAAGTAATCATATTTTAAATTTGTAATTATTTTTTTCATTTTTAAGATCTAATTTAAAAATTATTATAATCCATGTGAATATGACAGTGGCGAAGCGTCCATATAACGCGATTCCTATAGGCTTACCTTTTGTAAATTAAAATAAATTAATGGCCAATCTACTAGCATAATAAAGAAACAAGGTCGAGAAAAAATTTAGATTAAGATTGCAAAAAACAAACTAAACAAAAATTTGAAACCCTAAAAATTTGGAATTGTAAAAAAACAAAGTCAACAAAACTTAATATATTCTACCGTCGTGTCGTCGTATATATACCGGGCGGACGTATATATACCGGCTTACCATTATTAAATTTTCACCATTGGCCACTGGAATACAGTTCACAAATGGAAATATTTCTAGAGAATGTTTCATAAGTATTTTCGTGTTAATTTCTCAATTAATACAATTTTGTCTAGATATAATCATAATGAAATTGAGGAAATATATCATTTGATGATAAAAAAATTAAGAAATTGTTAAAGTTATCCTTAAGGACTTTAAGCTCGAATAACTTTTTACCTTAATAAAAAATAAATTATAGATTGTTTAACTTCTTACAAGAATATGTTCTGATTTCCACTAGACATTTATACATTCGAGTGCATTAAAAAACCAAATATAAAGTCCTTTGTTATTTAAATGAGAAATCGAAAATCACAGTGAGTTATCTACTAATGGAAAAAAATAAAATTGTTTTTGGTTCATTCTAATATATTCGTAAATATAATTATGTATCCCTATAGGGTTACAGACTAAGAGCTCTAGTACGAAAAATGAAAAAAAAAACAGTCAGCCAAAGTCTGACTCTGATTTTTTTCCACAAAATAATTACATTGATTTCAAAATTGCAAGTGAAGCATTGAAATACTATAGTGCAGCATATTTTATTAATATAAAATATGTTGTAATATAGAAGTAGTAATATTTCGAACATAATTTAGTAATAATACCAGTAAACATTTATTATTAACAGTAAAAAGCAGTTATAGGCATAGCGACGCAGTGGGATAATGTCTGAGTGTAAACGTATTTGTTTGTAGGTTCAATTCCCATTCGGAGCCATGGTTATTTTTAAATTATTTAAATTTTTGGGCAGAAAGTGGAGAAAAGACTGTCTTGACGCTAGATTCTCTTTACCTATGGTAGGTACGCGGAATAAAGGGCGAAGCTAAATTTATTCATTATTAACGAACTCGTTGAATTCCGCCACTCAACACGCAATGCCTCAACCCTAACGGAATCCTAACGGACAGTGGGGAACGGATTTGTTGCAAGAGAACGAAGTGTCTTAACACTAGGTTCTCAGGTTCCCTCTGCCTACCCTGCTATATGCGGGATACAGCGTGAAGTTAAAAAAAAATCTTAATAAATTCCATATCGATATTAAACACATAACGCTATTACGCAAAAATATTAGAAAGTTAAATTTCACATTATAATAATGTATTATAAACTTTTCATCAAGTAAAGTACCTATATGAATTTTTTTTAAGATATTTAAGCGAACCATAATTTAAGAACACATCACATCATCTGTTGAGGAGATAAGGTAAACTGATATTTAATTAGTAATCGTGTCAAAAATTATACCACTAAAATTTAAAATGAACTTCCAAGTTCGAATTTTTATATGTAGAAATATTCAGACTTAGTTATAGTAATACTGCTGACTCCTAACCAGGCGAATCTGATGAGGCAAGGCGAAAATGTAGTTATTGAAATCCATTTCTGTAGTACTTAATAATAAAATAGGTAAAAAATCTATGTTAAAAGTGAACAAAGCAGCTGGCACCACAAGACATATAAACAAATCAATAAATATTAACATTAATTATTCTGTAATTAAAATTGTCATGATTGTTATGTTATATTGTACCCTCAGTTATAAGATCAAATCAACCGTATCATATGTTTATATTTCAATTATTTCTATTTATGTTAGTTATAAGATATGAAGATAATACAGAACCCAAAGGTTACAGTAGTTTTAATTTATAAATATTAAACAATTTGAGGTTCCATATTTTTTTTAAGGTTCTAATAATTTGTTTGATTTATTTATTGTGGAGAGGCGATAAATTGTCAAATGTAGTCTCTGTGGTTGTTTTTTTTTAGCCTTACACTGTATCTCGCATATAGCAGGGTGGGCAGAGTAAACCTGAGAACCTAGTGTTAAGACTGCGTTCCCTACTTCCCGTCGAATTGAGGCATTGCGTACTGAGTGGCTGAACTCAATGCCGTGGTTTGCCTTGTTACCCAACCAAGGATATGAAAATACTAAACTTTTTACATTTCCTGGATTGGAAATCGAACCCACAATCTGTCGCGTTTACAGTCGCACGCTTGTGCCGATGCGGTTTGTGATTATAGGTGTAAAAAAATATGTTAATACGAAATATTTCGAAATAGCAAAAAACATTATACTCAAAAAAATATATATTTGATTTAACAACTATTTCTCCTAATTTCTTAATACATTTTGTATATGAAAAAAAAATACTAGCTGAATGCAGTTGACCTTGTCATACGCCAAATAAAAGTACTATAAAAGCAGCTTTTAGTATAGATTATATATCACTTAATACAGATCTACCTAACGACAACATGTTCTCAAAAGTAAGTTATATAAGTATATTTAATTTATTAGTATCGAAATACTACGGTACAGTTTTTTTTACACTATACTTCATCCCTAAAGATAAAAAACAATTGTTATGAATTACCTGTATTATTTGCAGATTTTTGGTTTGAGCGCTGTATTGGCAGTCGCTGCCGCAGGTCTGCTGCCTGAACCTCACTACTCCTCAGCGGCTGCAGTTTCTTCTCAAAGTATTGTGCGACATGACCAGCCTCATGCCTTAGTTGCGGCTCCGGTGGCATACCACGCTGCCCCCGTCGCCTACCACGCCGCCCCCGTCGCCTACCACGCCGCCCCCGTTGCCTACCACGCTGCTCCAGTCGCCTACTCCTCAGCCGCAGCTGTCTCCTCTCAGTCTATCCAACGTCACGACCAGAGCCATGCCGCCATCGCTGTTGCTCCTGTAGCTCACTACGCTGCCGCTCCCGTCGCTCACTACGCCGCCGCTCCCGTTGCTCATTACGCTGCCCCTGTAGCGCACTACGCTGCCCCTGTAGCGCACTACGCTGCACCCGTCCACAGCATTGTTGCCAGCCACGAAGAGGAATACTCCCACCCTAAATACGACTTCTCTTACTCAGTAGCTGACGGTCACTCTGGTGACAACAAGTCCCAGCACGAGAGCCGCGACGGAGACGTTGTACAAGGCGAATACTCTTTGGTCGAAGCCGATGGCTCCATCCGCAATGTCAAGTACAGCGCTGACGCACATAACGGATTCAACGCTATTGTCAGTAACTCTGCACCCAAACACGCCATCATTGCTCATCATTGATAACATGCATTTTAATTTAACTAAGAATAATTTAAACTTTTAAAAATAGAGACAGATCATATATTAATTTTGTTTTTTTTGCCCCATGTACCTAAGTGACTTGTATGAAGCGCATATATAGACGTGCAAGGTAAATATATCAAAAATTTTTGCCCAAACAAGGGAAAGGGAAAGTCATAAATACTTAACATTTTAACTCATTCTTTTTATTAAACAGATGTAAAAGCCATATATGAGTGAAAATTGACTATAGTGTGAGTTACATGCTTGTAACTTAATTTTAAAGGTATAAGATGTCTGTATCTCTGGCCTAAATCCTTTAAATCATTTAAATGCGATTTTGTCAGGCACTCTAAAATGACTGAGTCTCTCTAAACACTGGTATGTTTGCCAAATTTTGAGAATATTCTGAAAATATATAATTACTATATATTTTCCTTTAACATTAGAGGGGAAACATCAGTTGACCTTCCAGAACACAGTATCAATGAAACTGGAACAAGACCCTAAGTAAAAGTCATGAGATTCAATGAGTGTAGACGAGGCGAAAAGAGAAAAAAATATGTAGGGCCTGTAGCGTTCGGCGTTTCGCTATTTCTGACTACCCCGTTAGGATATAAAATTATTGTCTTTACAAAAATATATATGTTTAAAAATATATATGTTGTAAAAATTATATAATATTATATACGTTGTTTGGTTAAGAATATACCTAGGTAATAAAGCATACAAACTTATGGAGTATGTCTTAATAAATAGAACAAAAAGTTCAGTAATAATAATGACAATATCACGGCCTCCTCCTACCGATGTTTTACAAAAAATATACAAAAGCTTAAAAATGGATGTGTATACTAAGTATGCACGTAAGAGGCTATACTTCCTTGACGCAACAAGATAAAAATCTTTCTAAAAATTTTATTCTTCGGGTCATCCTATTACGTTACACTATAACGTTCATATGTTATATTTTATACTATGTAATTAAGCCTGAAATATGATATATGATTTCAGTTCTTTACAGCTTTATATTTGTGTTTTTTTAATAATAGTAGTAAAAAGGTTTATATAGAACATACATACATACATAGCTTCACGCTGAATCCCGCATATAGCAGGATAGGCAGAGGGGACCTAGTGTTAAGACACTCCGTTTCCCACTTTCCGCCGACTTGAGACATTGCGTGCTGAGTAGCGGATCTCAACGCCGCGCTGTGCCTCGTTACCAAACCCAAGATGTGAAAAATTCCATTTCCTGGAGCGGCAATCGAACCCACAACCTGTCGCGTTTACAGCCGCAAGCCTGTGCCTCTGCGCAATTTTCTATGTACCTATAGAAATTGTTTACGTAGAAAGATTTATCTAATTGAAAGATAAATCAGTTTTTAAAAATTCTGTGCCTGTCTGCTTTGATAGGATAACGAAAAGCCCGCAGCCGCAGCAGACGTAAGAAAGAATGGTAAAAACAGTAGAGATACAATCTCTTCGTAGAATATACAGAGTCTGGTCGAATTACCGATACACAATTACGAAATACTCAGTATGCGAGAGTTATAGTAAGAATGAAGAAGAATTGAAATAACACGAGACACGACAGTGATTATTATAACTATTTATCCTACTATATTAAAAGTAAAGAACTTTATTTTTTTTTAACTTCACGCCGCATATATCAGGTTAGGCAGAGGGAACAAGAGAACCTAGTGTTAAGACACTCCATACTCTTTCAACAATTCCGTTCCCCAAGAAAGAAGTTTATCAACTAATTATAGGTAATTATAGTTAAAGTAAATTAGCATCATTTTTTCGTTAGTTTCATCTATTTCAATTTTCTCGTTATAGTAGCAGACCCCGTGATATACAAGAATATATAAAAGAGTTACTAATATGATTAATAAAAGAGAATATATAAAAGAGTTATTATTATTTTATCTAAAACAAGTAAATTTTACTTTTTATATAAATTTTACTTTTTTTTTAACAAATAATATTTTTAAAGCTAAGTTTAAAATCAAGTACTTCTACGTAAGCGGTCTTTGGCACTGTCCATTTACACTGTGCCCGAGAGCGTTATATACTTTGCACCACACATGCAAAAATTCGGCCCTATATTTAATACAAGTTTTTCGCAATTATGCGGCCATAATATTTTTTATATGCTTCTTCTGTCTTTTGTGAAATAATAAATAAAGTGTAAAGATAAACTATAAATATATAATACATACAATGTTAGTATTTTACTTTCTTACATTTATTTTACAAAGTATTATTTTGACTGAGGAAAAAAAAGGTCCCGCTCCGTTTCTTGCGCCGGTTCTTCTCAGGTTTGAGGCACTAAATTTAGTGAACTGGTGGTAGATTATTTGACATTCAAAAAATGAAGCTTATAACTTTTTTTTTCTTACTTTGAATAAAATTATTTGATTTTGATTTTATAATAAAAAATGTTATTTTTTAGTAAATATATACAAACTTTTACTTTTTAGCAATAGTAATAGCAGGTCTAACTCAAAATTTAACTTAGCAATGCAATAATTTAACAATTCTGTATAAGATCTCATAAATACATTTTTATTTAATTAAGTTAAGCCAAAACTAGATTCACTAGTTTTGGCTTAACTGATTACAAGTAGATTAGCTACATTAATAAAATCACTATAAAATACTTTTTAACAATTGATTATGTAGCCTACAGTGGTTGCGTTTCACCTTGTTGACCTTCTCGTTCATGAAATAAAAGTACTATAAAAGCGCCTTTTGACATTGCTCATATATCAGTTGTACGAAATCGACTTATATAACAACATGTTCTCCAAAGTAAGCTCTTAATATACATACGTTTTGATTTAAAGTTATATTATCAGAATAACTTAATTTATATCAATGTATATTTGTTTTCAGATTATCGTTGTTAGTGCTGTGCTGGCTATTGCAGCAGCTGGTCTCCTTCCTGAGCCTCACTACTCTTCAGCTGCTGCAGTTTCATCTCAAAGCATTGTACGCCATGATCAACCTCACGGTCTTGTTGCTGCTCCAGTAGCTTACCACGCTGCTCCAGTAGCTTACCACGCTGCACCTGTGGCCTACCAAGCAGCTCCCGCCCACTATTCATCTGCCGCAGCTGTATCATCCCAATCAATCCAACGTCATGACCAACCACGTGCCGCTGTCGCCGTAGCTCCTGTGGCTCACTACGCTGCCGCTCCTGTTGCCCACTATGCTGCCGCTCCCGTTGCTCACTACGCTGCCGCTCCCGTTGCCCACTACGCTGCTCCCGTAGCACACTACGCCGCTCCCGCTCACGGCGTTGTGGCCAGCCATGAAGAATACTCCCACCCTAAATACGACTTCTCCTACTCTGTAGCCGACGGTCACTCTGGTGACAACAAGTCTCAGCACGAGAGCCGCGACGGAGACGTTGTACATGGCGAGTACTCTCTCCTCGAAGCTGATGGTTCCGTCCGTACTGTTCAATACAGTGCTGATGCTCACAGTGGATTCAATGCTGTTGTCAGCAACTCAGCACCTTCCGTACACGCCGCTCCAGCTCCTGCACATATTCTCGCTCATCATTGATCAATTGACTGTCTAATACCTTGATAGTGTAAGAATTGTAATAAATTATTTATAAAAACATATCCATTTGTTTTAATATTAAATTATTTTATAATTTTATTATGACGATTAAGACATGATTTTCTATAATCATCCACAAATATATAATAGAATAATAAATTATATTTTGTACTAAAACCACCAAATATAAAACTGAAATTTCAAATATTTCTTGAATAAAATGTCTTGAAGGATTTATCAAGAATAAATTTTCTATTTTTTTTTTTTATTTTATTATTTTAGACCTTTAAATGTTGAAAGAGACACATTACGTGGTATATTTTAATAATATGTAATAATAATAATAAAAATGCTTTATTGTACACCCAGAAATAAAAGTAATATTAGGAAAATACAAAATAAATAAGAAATAAAATGAAAAAAAAAAGATACAAAGCAAAACTTAATGTACAACAGGTGGCCTTATCGCTGAAATAGCGATTTCTTCCAGGCAACCTTAAGGCATGGGAAATAGCAAATTAAAAATTAGATAGGGTATGTGTATTTATTAATAAATAAATATAAAATGCAGGGACCGTAGCGTTTCGTTCTCTCAGACGACTCCGTAAGGAATAAAGCTATAAAAAACATAAAATAATTCGCAAACCTATAAGTCATTGTATGATTTAAATTTCGTTAAACAAAAAATAATTCTTACTTAGTAAGTAACGGATCCAAAAAGACCCTAAAATCATTTTTTTTTAACTAATTCTTCATTTTCCTATAAAATTAGTGAGAAATCATATCATTTGATTAGCTACAAAAGGGTGTTATTTGTTTTTCAAACAATATATTTATTATTATTTCAACAGGCTGTGGGTTCGATTCCCAATCCTCCTCATTCTAGAAAATGAAGCATTATCATTTTCTGGGTTTGGTAACAAGTCAAAGCGTGGCGTTAAGTTCCGCCACTCAGCAGGCAATACCTCAATCCGGCTTAAAATGGGAAACAGAATTGTTGAAAGAGAACGGAGTGTCTTAGCACTAGGTTCTGAGGTTCCCACTGCCCACCCTGCTATGGGCTAGATAAAGCGTGAAGCCAAAAAAAAATTAAATTGTGTAATAACATCAGTTTTTGATAATCGCTCAAAGTTTTCAATGATTTTGATCGTTCAAGTAAATTAAGAAAAAATCGAGTTTAAAGATTTCGCTACGTAGATATAGGTCATATATCATCTAGATACATACGTATAGCTAAAAATCACAGGTACTTTTAATAATTACTAATGATTATAGTATTTCATAGCGCTAATAATTGTATTAATAAATACATTATACGTTGACTTCATTTTAATCTTAATTAGATAGAATAAATATAATTATGAAATATTGTACATTGATTTTTATATGGGCAATGTAGGCAGAGAGAACCCACTGGTAGACACTTCGTCTTTCATTTTCCACTCACTCTCACTTACTTTCGAAAAATCACTTGTTGAGTGGTGGAAACGTACTCTACATTGTTATCATATTCACATTCTGAGTATCTATCCGCAAGTGTCGCCTCACTTTTATAGTATTTCTTTGACGGAAAGGTATGCAGTTTGGTATAATTAAACTTCATGTAGAGAAGAACGCCTGTCGTGACGCAGAGGCACAAGAATGCGACTGTAAACTCGGTAGGTTGTGGGTTCAATTTCCACTCTAGGAAATGTTTTTTTTTATTTTCCTGGGTTTGGTAACAAGGCAAAGCGCGTCGTTGAGTTCTGCCACTCAGCACGCAATGCCTCAATTCGGCGGAAAGTGGGGAACGGAGTGTCTTAACACTAGATTCCCTCTGCCTACCCTGCTATATGTGGGATACAGCCTGAAGATATGTATGTATGCATATTCAAAACTATTGTAGAAAGCCAATTTTGTTCATATAAAAAACAAGCATTAAAAATATATTAAATTAATAAAATAAATATTACATCTTTCATCTTGTTTTCGTTTCATCTTGTCATGCTGTGGCGCAGCGGCATAAGCGTGCGACTGTAAACACGACAGGTTGTGGGTTCGATTCCCACTCCAGGAATTCTAAAAGTTTAGAATTTTCATTGCCTGGGTTTGGTAACAAACGCGTAAAAAGCGCGGCGTTGAGTTCCGCCACTTAGCACGCAATGTCTCAATTCGGTGTCTTCGGGTATACTAGTATATTGTATTTTATGAAAAAGTTTAGAAATCGTTCTTGATGTGTATTTGCATACATCTATAAATTTTGAAATTTAAGATCAAAATTACCTTATCTTAATAATATCTCGATTAAATGTAACGTAAATTTTGCTTCATTTACATTTTTAGGGTATTAGAGTTAAAAATAACTAAGTAGATTATTTTGTGATTAGTGGCACAAAAAATAAAACAAACTGAACATATATATTAAAGTGAACAAAAAACATAATTACAGTTTATTTAGGTAAAATGTTTTCGGTTAGGATAATTTACCTACATTCAAAACACTGGTTTAACAAAATGTGGATGTTCTCCATCCTTCTAGTACATATCTTTGGCAGAAAGTGTCAATTCAAGAAATTCAATGTCAATTTTAGCTTTTACCTCAAAAATACTAGATATGCTGGAAAATAAAACTTTAATTAATAGTCATACTCAAAGCTTTTGAATGAGCCATAAAATTTTGTGATAGTTCCAGTAACACATATTTTCCTTTCTTCCTATAGTGCAATCACTTCTTACAATGCTAATTACAAATGTAGCGTCAACAATAATTGTTAATTAATTATTGCTGCTATTAAATAACTCTATTACAAGATAGCTTAATATAGAAAAAAAACTATGTGATAAATATAATATTTACTGGATAAAATAAAAAGCAAGCTCTACGACCAGCCCTAACAAATATAAATTGCTATTTTTAATGTTCGGTAATAAAAATAAAATTGTTGAAAAAAAGTCATCCGATATTTTATAATATATTATAAGTATTTTAAACGTATCTAAAATTATTTTTTATTGTTAATATAGATAAAGTTATTACATTTCAACAAAAATTATTGCTTTTTTTGTTTATCGCCAGAATTTCAAAATTTTTTATAACAAAGAGAAAGTGTAATGCTGGTCTGTTTGTTATACAACTTTTGACATCCAGTTTAAAGCTGCTGACCTTTTGAAACGTAAAATAAAATCACTATATAAGTACCTTTTGCTGAGAGTTATGTATCAGTCGTCATTTGATACCGATTCCAATATGTTCTCCAAAGTGAGTAATATTTAAAAAATATATGCTAATTTGATCAATAATTTAAGTTAAATTATAATAAATATTCAGTTGTATGTAGGAATCGCGCTAATGGAAATACTTTTTGTTATAGATTATTGGTGTGAGTGCTGTACTGGCGATTGCCGCGGCGGGTTTATTACCGGAACCGCACTACTCTTCAGCTGCTGCAGTTTCATCCCAGAGCATTGTGCGTCATGACCAGCCCCATGGTGTTATTGCTGCCCCAGTAGCGTACCACGCGGCACCAGTTGCCTACCAGGCTGCTCCAGCTCATTACTCTTCAGCCGCAGCAGTGTCATCTCAATCTATCCTTCGTCACGACCAACCCCATGGCTCTGTCGCTGTTGCTCCCGTTGCCCATTATTCGTCTGCTCCCGTTGCCCACTATTCCGCTGCTCCTCTTGCCCACTATGCTGCTGCGCCTGTTGCACAATACGCAGCTCCATCTCATTATTCATCCGCCGCAGCCGTATCTTCTCAGTCAATTCTACGTCATGAACAACCACGTGCCGCTATCGCCGTCGCACCCGTGGCTCATTATAATGCTGGACCTGTAGCTCACTACGCCGCTCCCGTCCACGGTGTTGTAGCCAGCCATCAAGAAGAATACTCTCACCCTAAATACGACTTCTCTTACTCTGTAGCCGACGGTCACTCAGGTGATAACAAGTCCCAGCATGAGAGCCGCGATGGTGACGCCGTACATGGCGAGTACTCTCTGCTCGAAGCTGATGGCTCCATCCGTACTGTTCAGTACACTGCTGATGCACATAACGGATTCAACGCTGTAGTAAGCAACTCTGCACCATCAGCCCACGCCGCCCCCGCCCCAGCACATATCCTCGCTCATCATTAATTTATTTATTTAAAATAAATTGTAAATAATGATAATTTAAAGTAAGTTATGAAATAAATTTTACGTTTCGAGAATTTTTCTTTTTTAATTTCTTTTGTAATTTTACAAGTCTTTTTTTATTAGTAACTTATTTTTTATAAATGAGTGTATAAAATAGTGTTACTGAGTATGTAAGCTCGGTCTTTCAATGACAATGGAGTGCAAGTATAAAAAAAACAACGAATTATATTTTCTCTTCTTACCAAACCTACGGATACTTTATAAATTTTGGAGGAATTCTCATTTAACTCTAGTCACCTAATGACAAATCAACATTTATTGTTCAAGCTCGAATGAAATTTGAAATACATACATTGCATAATAGCTAGTTTTAAAAGATTATAACCTTTAGAAGATTGTTAATATTTATGGTTGTTATCTGAACATCCCCCGTTTTAATATTTAGGATTAACGATATACAGTCAAAATAAAAAAGCAGGTTGTTATTACTATACGAGTATATTCTAACTATTGGTAATACAGCTACTATTTTCCTAACTTAATAGGTTAAATTAATATTTTTGTCTTCCTATAATTCATTGAAATTTAGAGTAAACTATCTTTATATATTTTTTTTTTTTTTTTTTATGGATAACCGATGGCAAACGAGCAGAAGGACCACCTGATGGTAAGTGGTTACCTTCGCCCATGAACATCTACAACACCAGAGGCGTTGTAGATGCGTTGCCAACCTAGAGGATACAGATGGAAGGGGAGGACAATGTAGAAATCCGCTATCAGAACCACTACATTTTGGGGAAAGGATGGGTGGGATAGGGGAAAACCTGGCTTACATGCCATCGAACCGGAACACATCATAAGATATTTGGCGGTTCGTCTTTGACATGATAGTGGTCGCGAGCCAGACGGAGGACGAACCTCCTACCACCAAACAAAATTATAAAGATAGAGTAATAAATATTATATTATATTTATTACTCTATCTTTATATTTATCTTTATATATTATAAGACTTTCAAATATATTATCCGAAACTATAATATTATATTATCGGATGACTATGGCAAACATATTCTACGTTAGATCTACGAGACACGTTTATGAAGATATGCTCGTAATAAAATTCAACATGCTTAAGTTATTAACTTGCAAGCAGAATTAAAGTAAGTGCTTGTGTAATATTTTTATGCTTTGCACAATGCCGAGAAAGAGATAATCTATATTTAAATAAAAATCGAGAGGTTGTAGGAGGTTCGTCCTCCGACTGGCTCGCGACCACTATCATGTCAAAGACGAACCGCCAAATATCTAATGATGTGTTCCGGTTCGATGGTATGTAAGCCAGATTTTCCCCTTTCCCACCCATCCTTTCCCCAAAATGAGGTGGTTCAGATAGTGGACTACTACATTGTCCCCCCTTCCATCAGTATCCTCTAGGTTGGCAACGCATCTACAACATCTCTGGTGTTGTAGATGTCTACGGGCGAAGGTAACCACTTACCATCAGGTGGTCCTTCTGCTCGTTTGCCGTCCGTTATCAATAAAAAAAAAAAAAAAGATATCAAATTTTTATTTTTTCAATGGATTCGATTGAATTTCTTATATAGACTGCTCAAATGATGTACGAGTATATGAGCACTAAGAACGAAGCGTTTGGAGAATTCTTCCCACAAAGAAATATAAAAGGTAAAGGTTGATGAAAATTTTTACTCTTAAAATGGTATCATGCAACTTTAAATATATACAGTGATTTTTAAAAATCATATTCTTTCATTCGAAATATAAGAGGAAAAGAAGGGTCAGCTTTATACGAATTTTGTCTCTTGGACGACTTAAAGATTTGCTCGCGTACCAATTCTCCCTCAAACCTCTTTATAACTAACAGGTAATTAACAAAAAAAAAGTTTAGTCAGAAATCCTATACAGCTAGTCTACATCATATATTTTTTT
The DNA here is from genome assembly GCA_033558755.1 of Philaethria dido. Lineage (NCBI taxonomy): Eukaryota > Metazoa > Arthropoda > Insecta > Lepidoptera > Nymphalidae > Philaethria > Philaethria dido. The sequence continues at coordinate 173,272 of JAKGSA010000273.1, forward strand.
AATTTTTGAAACTTATACTCATAAGTAATATACTTAGTAATAAAAAGGTTTGTTTGTGTTTTTCCAAAGAACCAATAAAAGTAATAATGACAAATAATAATATCACACATGGAGTAGAACATAATAAAATAAAGTCAAAATATTATTATTTAAGTAGGCGAGCACTTTTGGGAATCTATACATAAATACGTGAAGGAAAAACTTTGGATCCCTTTTTACGAAACTTACGCGTGCGGAGGAGCATGAAACTTGGCACACTTATAGCTTATATAGAGAAGGAGTGCAGAATGCTAATATTATTTTTAAATAATGCATAAAAAGTACATTAAATTAATAAAATAAATCTTACACACTAGTATAATTAAATATAATAGAACAGAACGGACCATAACGTATGCCGTAATAACTTCTTTAATAATTTAAACAAAATAGTACATCGGCGGCATACTATTGTACGATATTACATAGTTATATGCTCATATTTTTAGATAAAGCCGAATAATAAGGATAAAAATTCACTTACAGGTAGGTCCGTTTAAGCATATTATCCTTTCACTTTCGACATGCCAGATATTAAAAATCAAGTTTCATATTTTGACCTTGACCTTGCGTCACATAAAAGTAAATAGGCCGCATATAATATTTTTAATTATTCCTTTATTAGTAATTTTATTTTAAAAAGACCACCCATTATGGTAGATCTAAAGATAGAAATAAAGATGAATTAAATCTGACTAACCTTTTAAATACAGGAAAATAAGAAAAAACGCACTTTTGTTTATTTGTCTGTTCATAGAAATCTTTGTCTTAAGTTATAATAGTGGATGAGGCGTGCTTGCCCATGTCTATGTAACAGTCTAAGCTCTCTCTACATGTCATTTAATTAAAACTAGTGCCCCCGTTGACGCGTTAACAACGCGTTGTCGTTTGCAATGTATCACATTACATAAACATGGATGTCAAACCATGGTAGTGTGGTAACATTTATTTTAAAAAAATGTTAACATTCTGTACTCCTCTATATTAACTATAAGTGTGCCAAATTTCATGCCCCTCCGTTCGCGTAATTTTTGAGAAAAGGTGTCCAAAGTTTTTGCTTCACGTATTTATATATACCTCTTATAGCTTTATTGTGTGACAAGTGACAAGGTGATAAGACTATTTTGACCTTTGTATATTTAACACAACGTTATTATTATATAACAAATTGCTACGATTGTCGTAGCAATTGATTGAGGAACCAATAGCATAACTTTAACAAATGACTTCGCAAAATAGTTCTAGACATATATTACACAATGTGTGCACATGTATATTTACTGATAAGAAAGTAAACAAATGCAATAATGAGATGATACAAGTAATGGATGTTTTAAATCTAAAATAGAACGACTAGCGTCCCCGTTGACGCGTTAACAACCCGTTGTCTTAAGCAATGTATATATCACTTTATATAAACATATGTATGTTAAACCATGGTAGCGTGTGTAAAATTTGTTTTGTTAATTTAATATAGTTTTTATGTATTATTTTCAAAAAATATTAGCATTCTCCACTCCTTCTCTATATAAATTATAAGTGTGCCAAGTTTCATGCTCCTCCGTCCGCGTAATTTTCATTAAAAGGGGTCCAAAGTTTTTGCTTTATGTATTTATGTATAGATTACTAGTTATATTCTTAGCTTTCTCAGAATTATTTGTAAAATAGTTATAATAGCACATCTTATTCCGTTTTATTTCAAAATTGGGTTAAAAATTCCACCGCTATATATAATATGTTACATTATGAGACAATAAAGTATCCATAATGCTAAACAACTGTCGCTAATGTGCCATATCCTTATTTTTTATAATTTAGCTGGTCGCATGGAGCTGTACATCAAATATTCCATCTTTGATTTTTTACATGTTAATAAAAAATGTCCACCATTGTGAATTACTTTCGTTAAGTAATTTCCTTTAATTAATTAGCATTTCTGAAACTATTAAATTTATGCGTATATTTTACTACAATAAAAAGTAATTAATCTTCAGTTCTGAGGAGAAAGATTTTCTTGTTTTACATTTTGTATGTCAAAAAGTCAACTTTTACGTGCCCGACCTTGTCTGACGTGAAACAAGAGCAACTATATAAGCGGCTCTCAATATATCTTATGCATCAGTTACCTACAATCAATTTACATAACAACATGTTCTCTAAAGTAAGTTTTAGTGAATACTCATATTTGTTGGTTGTGGGTTCAATTTTTTCCGGAGCAAAGTTTACATTTTAAAGGATTTCATATCATTTAATTAGTGTGAAGGGCACATTCTTTGACTTACGGGCAATATAACTATAAAAAAATTGTGTAGAAATATTAAAATATTATTATTTTTATTAATTTTTTCATATTTTGTCTTTACAGATTTTTGGAGTAAGCGCTTTGCTGGCAGTGGCTGCTGCAGGTCTCTTGCCTGAGCCCCACTACTCTTCAGCCGCTGCAGTTTCATCTCAAAGCATTGTACGCCATGACCAACCTCACGGTCTTGTTGCTGCTCCAGTAGCTTACCACTCAGCTCCAGTAGCTTACCACGCTGCACCTGTTGCCTACCAAGCTGCTCCCGCTCACTATTCATCTGCCGCAGCTGTATCATCCCAATCGATCCAGCGTCATGACCAACCACGTGCCGCTGTCGCCGTAGCTCCTGTGGCTCATTACGCTGCCGCTCCCGTTGCCCACTACGCTGCCGCTCCCGTTGCCCACTACGCTGCTCCCGTAGCCCACTACGCCGCTCCCGCTCACGGCGTTGTGGCCAGCCATGAAGAATACTCCCACCCTAAATACGACTTCTCTTATTCTGTAGCCGACGGTCACTCTGGTGACAACAAGTCCCAGCACGAGAGCCGCGACGGAGACGTTGTACATGGCGAGTACTCTCTGCTCGAAGCTGATGGTTCCGTCCGTACTGTTCAATACAGTGCTGATGCCCACAATGGATTCAACGCTGTGGTTAGCAATTCAGCCCCCTCAGTACATGCTGCCCCCGCCCCAGCGCATATCCTTGCTCATCACTGATTTAGCACAATTTTAGTTATTACTATTTATTATAATTACTTTCACGAACATTGTGATTAAATAGCAATTTTTAAAAAATATTATTTTCCTTTTTTTATTTCTTTTAAAAATAACATATTTATAAGTAAGATTAAGCGTTATTAATCAAAATAAAAAAAATATTAATTTTGTACCTTAGTCGGCTAGAGCGCTTAGGCAAATTTCAAAAGGCGCTGGTTCAAATCTTACTAAATATGGTAATAACTCCGATTATAAAACTAAGTATCAAAATTAATTTAAATATTACTGAAGTAATCGTAGGATTTTTTTACATTATGTATAATATATTATTTAAAGAAAATATTATCGTTAGTATATAAAGGATTCATTGTTTACTTTGAATAATGAAATTAAATATATATGAAATTATCTTAAGAAACTTCAAATGGCTGTCCAGTAAAGTTGTGTTTTTGCACTTGAATCAGTGTTAGGACTCGTCGACAATCTCATTTTGTAGTAATAATTAATAAATTTAATAAAAAATGTCAAATACATGCATATAGACATATTTATAATAACACATATGTATGCTTATTATTGGTAATTGGCAATATTCGTAAATTTTATCCGTAGCCTACAAAATGATGCGTGGGGCATGCTTAAGAACGGCGCGGGAACAGAAGTAATATTAGTGAAATGTATAATTTTGCTATTTACTTTTTTTTTTATTTCACGCTGTATCCCGCACATAACAGGGTAGGCAGAGGAACCAGAGAACCTAGAGTTAAGACACTCCAGAGGTAACTCTTGTGATCTACTTAACCGATCTTACTATAAGAATAAGTTTGTTCGACGGGATATTTACCATGTATTGTATTTAACAATACATGGTAAATATCCCGTTCGAACAAACTTATTCTTATGTATGTGACCATGAGAGTTTAAATTCATATACCGATCTTACTAGTTATAGTAAGAATGAAATCATGAAAATCTTACACTATGAATTCGGCGGCTACAACTTTTGTTAAAGGCGCGACGTCAATGTTAAAAACAATTCCTATATAACTACGTTTTGTTGAAGTTTGACCACTTAGAAAAAATATTTTTACCACCCAGGCTGGTCCAATTTTTTATAATAAAAAAATATTTCAATTGTTTTATAAATTGTTATTCGCATACTTAAGTAATATTTTGATCTTAAGCCAAGAGTATAATTAAATATGTAATTCTGTATAAAAAAATTGCCAATTAAGTTTTAAATGACTCAAAAAATATGGTCATTATCGGTATGATAATGTACCGTACCTTTTAGAGCCGTATGGTGCATGAGTATTGGTACAACGGCTATATAACCTTTCACTACATTCCCATTTCGGCTTTCATATAGAGACTTTATATTAGTTGGAAATCTTTAACTTTATATTCAAATATGTATTTAGGATGAGTCTAAAATGAATTTAAAATTATCAACATTTTTTTCATCTTATATTATAAGATATAAGATGAAAAAAGCATGATAGTCATAAAGAATCTAGTGTCAAGACCACTCTGAAATCCATTTTTACCCTTTACTTCGTCGTTTCTTCTATCTGACTTATTTTAGCATTACTTTAGACAAAAAGAGGCCAACGCGGTGTACTGCGACAGCGTCTGGCTGTGGATTTGATTCACTTAGTGAAATTAAAATATTTAAATTATTTTCATTTCTCCATTTTGGTAAGACAAAGCGCTGCGTTGATTTCCGCCTCTTAACACGCAACGTCTTGAAATCGGGCGGATAGCGGCGAACGGAGTGTCTTCACTAGATTCACTCTGACACCCTTATATGCGGGATAAAGCGTGAAAGAGTTTTTTTTTGTAGGGGGTTAGGGTAAATAAAACGGTCATTTGGTTTTATAAATTAATTATATTTCACCGAAAAGAAAGAGTACTCAAAGAGACTGCTTTTCGACTCGAAAGTTCTTACACGTAAAGAACACAGTATGAGTGGCGGCAACCATTTTATAGTAAAAGTCAAAAGACATACTAATTATAAAATATTAGTTTTTGTATAATAATCAATTGACAATCTATAAAACAACTTGATAATTTAACAAGTCAGTTGACCAACTATAAAATCAATTGATATTCCAACATTTTTAAATAAAATATTTAATTTTTGTATTATTTAAAGATTTTAGCCACCTAAATAAATATATGAAATAAAAAAAAGTTAAAAATAATATAAGAAAATACTATAAAATATTCCACGTCATTTTTAATTAGTAATTAATAATAATTTTATTCCGTATATACAACAAAAGGATAAACGAAAAGGTAGCATATGTGGGAGCTCACATGTTGGCCATGAGCGTGAACAATCTCTTTGTGGTCGTCGTATCGTTGTGTATGTTTGGAAGAGAAAGCATGGCGCTCACCGCACTTAAATTGGTCTATGGCTATTCGTATTGAAATCAAGATAACCTAAAAATATATCAGTTAGCTTGTACTAAGAAATTTGTAAGAGAACATATTTGGTAAACTTTCTCAGCAATAATTTTTTTTTTTTTTATTTTGACATGTAAAAATTATAACTATCATGACAAGTTTTTAAAATGTACAAAAATTTATATACTCATATTGTCGTAATGACTATTCCCACTTTATTTTATTAGATACACTTATATTAAATTTATGATTCGCTAAACGCAATACTCGTACATTAATAGTGTCTCATGCGTGAGGTCGAATATATTAGACTTATTTGTTATTTATTTTTTTGTATTTTATACTATTATTTTAACTATCAAGAAAATTCTTAACATTGTGAATATATAATTGTAATTAAATATATATTATAGTATCGCATAGCAGTAGAGACGTGTGAATATCCATATATACCATCATGAGTTAAATCTTATTGATTATAATCATTGTCATTGTATATAAAGGTCTTCCGTTATTTGCTGAATGACTGATCATCAGTAGTAATAGTGGTATGTTGGTAAAAAAGCGGTTATCCCGAAATTTCTACAAGAACGGGATATAACTGACGTATTGAATCTGATGTTTTACAAAAAAGACAGTATGCGTAGATATGGTTCACAAAAATGAATAATAATTAGCTTATTATATACTACTTCATTTTTGTGGTCAATGCTGAGTTCCGCCACTCAGCACGCAGTGCCGCAATTCGTCTGAAAGAGGGGAATGGAGTGTCTTAACACTAGGTGCTCTGGTTCCCTCTGCCTACCCTGCTACATGCGGGATACAGCGTAAAGTTAAAATAAATAGCTTATAATTATAATTCTAAACCTGAAGATTTTCAAATCTTGTTAATGGCAGAAGGACATTCTTGTACATAGGACTGCATTTTGTTTTTTATGTTTTTTATTCTGAGATTTTTTTTTTATTCTGAGTCTGCTAATACAAAAAATATTCTTATAATAATAATTACTTATATATTTTTTCGACAATATAATGCTTTTATAAATGAACAGGCGCACACTAAAAAAATATATTTTATATTTATATATATATTAATTAATTTAAAGATTAAGATAAAATAGAATTCATAAAGTTTAATTAAATCCGGTAATGATTCTATTCTTTTTCAATATCAATATCTATTTAGTCATACTCACTATCGATCAACTTCAACGCTGGTTTGTCTAACTAGAAAAACGAAAATATTGAATGTATATTTTTATGTCCCTGGTAAGAAAACCAATCATTATACTTATTTTTTTTTCGAACGGGATTTGAATCCAAAGTTTAACAACAACGTTTTAATCTATCAATTAAGCTGGCAAATAATATAACTATCTTATTAAATAATAATATTTTAAGATATGATTTTTATTTTAAATACAAACTTTGAAAAAATATAAAAAGGTATATTTCAAGCATGCCTGGATGAAGGTTACGTTGAAAAATTGGACAAATTTAAACATTTGAATTTGTCAAAATAACATTATTCAATATTGTTATAAGAGGAGAGGAATTTTATTATTCTAATTTATTTTTAGTTCTTAATTAGAAAAAAAATATAACTTTTTATGCAAAAAACGTTTTTTTTTTCAAAATCTGATATGTTGGTGTCAAGATACTCCGTTCTCCATCGTATTCCTTTTACGTACATTGTTTTTTGAATGATGGATCCCGCGTTTAGTCTTACAAAATAGGGGTAAAATAAAAATCATACCGTGTAAGGATCTTAGAATTCAAATTCATAATTTATATAGTCAGATTTACGCCATTACTTGCAGTAGAAAGAATTCAATACAGCATTTGTACAGTATTTGTATGGATATATAATTTAAATGCACAAAAATACTGATAGATAGTATTGTTTCTAAATTAAAAAACATCTATGCTTAAAATATAAAATATAAAAATATTATATATCACTTTATTGCTAATGAAAATTGTTATATCGTTTATAAAGCATTTTAAGGTTAACTAATCTTAAGCCATATTTAAAGTTATTTATATCTTGTCTAACTTGCTGTGAATATAACACACATATTTATAAAGAACAAAAATCCCGACTGAACCAATTCTTTAAATAAAGGAAGCAAATACAAATAAAGTAAGCTATAAAAGCTAGTTATGTGTTATATATTTGAAATGTGCTAATTAAGTCCTTTCATTTGACACCCCACACGGTACACATCAATGATTTTTTTTTATTCACATAATTGCCTCTAGATGGCGCCATATTCAATTAAAAGTGATATCAGATATCTAAGAATACTTGGAGTATCAATACCTATCTAACGACACTTTAATTATATAATTCGGTCCAATGGTTTGGAAGATGTGAGATAATAAAAAATATCACAAACATACATATCATGTATGCGCGAAAAACATAACCCTCCTCTGACATTGTTTGTCGGGTGAAAATAAAAAAAAAAAAATGGTTAACCTTCCGTTTATTACTAACAGAACGTATCACATTTGTATACTGTGTAGCATCTTTATATATTCACTTAATGATGGTGGTGGTATGTGGGAATGTGGTAAGTGCTTTGTTTCACATCGGCGTGGAAGCTGTAAAATAATTGCTTACAATAGTAAATTATTAAACTCTTAGACGATTTTTTAATAGGCACAATGACAGGACTTCTACCGAATTCTGCTTTTTCCGGACTTAACAATTGATCACAATTAAGGTTGAATGATGTCCATCGATGGCAAGTGGGTCGTTAGGATACGCTATTAAATATGAAATGTTCTACAAAGAAGATGCAAAAATGAAATACGTTATTTAGTACTCTCTGCGTACTACAGTAAAAAAAAGGAAAATAAAAAACAGCCTTAGTCAAATATCGTAAAAGTCAAATTCAAGTAGATCAAACTATAATGAAGGTAAGAAAATGAAATGTATTTGTATCTACCCTGTGTGATGGTCTCCATGGTAGTGCACGGTCCTATCTGAGCCATCAGGTTGGACAAGCGAGTAAACTCCCTTTACTACGTCACCGTCACGGATTTCATGCTGAAACTTCTTGTCGCCAGTATGTGGATCTTCCACTTTGTACTCGAATTCATATTTAGGATGTGCCTAAAGATATATCATGATGAAAATTGTTGCTTTTATAAATATAATTATATATATTCTTTTGATTTACGCGACTTTTTCGACGCGATATTTTCTCGTATATTGAAGAGCAAGAAGAGCACGTAGTGTTAAAACACTGCGTAGATAGACACTACGCAATGACGCCATCTAATTTCATATTATAGTACAATGAGCATTTATATAAGATTTTAACAGTAGAAATATTAATATGAAAAAAAAAGGTTTTAAATACCGTTTTTTATAAATATAAAATGAAAAAATATAAGGCACTTCAGATTAGCACACTGTACTTAACTGCACCACGTTGTCATTTTAATTCAAACATTAACGGAATTTCAAATCCACTTACGTGATGATAATCGCCGTGACCGAGGCCGTGACCGTGACCGTGACCACCAAGATCTCCATGTCCACCGTGGACATGCACGATATCGGGATGTCCATCATGACGGGAAATGTGTTGTGATGAATGCGCGAATGCGTGTTCATGGCCTACTTCATGAGCTACGGCAGCAGCTAGGAAAACAGCGAAGCACAGCACCTAGGAATATGATAAGTATTTAATATTTTTAAAAATAATTTAAATAAAGTATTATATTGAAAAAAAATTGAATTAAATTATTACCTTTGAATACATTTTAATGTTGTAAAGTCCTTAATGTTAGATAGTACTTGCCAATAATGGTACCTTTTAAGGAAAATACACTGCTTTTATATAATAGTTATTTAACCGTAACGGATCTAAATATTCATGTTTTTTGGAACTCCTTTTACATGGTTGGTAAAAACTGTACAATAACCTTGTGAAAAACGTTTGTCATAAGTTAGAAAGGTTTGTACGAGTACGTTATAACGAGATATTTGATTCATGGTCTAGGAATGCAATTAATTGAATTAAAGTTTATTTTTACTACTATTGTCCTTATTCAATGCTATTTTGAATTTCATTTCATTTATTTATATATTTTATTCTCATAGGTCTCATGCAATCAGAATGATAGGCAGAGAAAGCCCTAAGTTGGGTGGTAGAAATCGACACCGCTCAAATTTTTCGTGAAGGGGTCGAACCCATAAATATTGCGCATATCGTATGGTATTTTTTTTGAGTTACTATTTCCTAATTATCTTTTTTTGAAGTAGTGTGTAAAACTGATATAATGTTTTAACGTTATGTGTTTCACATGTTATGTATAGTTTAGTTGGTAAAATCAATAATTTTTAAATTCAATAGTATATTATGTAGTAAAAAAGAAAACACAATTTGATTAAATTATTTTATATTTTATACTTCTGCTTGCAATAAATTTAATAACATTATTAAATATTAAATAGTACAAAAGATCATTAATCACTTGACAATTAATGATTTTTGGCATTTTCAGTAATCATGTTTGGGGATCACGTGGTGTGTGTCGTATTTCACATCAGCGTGGAACCTAGAACAAAAAAATATTTTTAAGCTACATGTAGTATGTAAATATATTTTTGACCGGTTTAAAAGACATTTTAATTTAGTTGAGACTTGACAGGTAGTTTATGACGTAATAATTTGACTTTTCAGAGCGCATTACTTGAAGTCGGTTTCTTTTTTTTATTAAAATATTAAATATTTTAAATAATATCCTAGAAAAAGTACTATTTTAATCAACCGAAAATAAATATTATTTCAAATTTTATCAAAGTAACTTAAGTACATAGAGAAAATGAAATATTGTTTTTGATACCCTCTAGTTCCTTGTAATACATACCCATAAGTATTACATGCCTAGAGTTCAATGCCAAAATTATTCGCATTCAAGAATTTTTAAACTGTTTTAGTGCCTCCTGAACAGTTTCAAAATATGCAGTTAAATCATTGTTGCTCCGGAGCTATTTATTATAAATTTAGTTTATTATAAATAACTACATTTAGTAACAAATATTATTGAAGAAAATATCTTACCCAGTATGATGGTCACCATGATAGTGTACAGATCTCTCAGAACCATCAGGCTGGTGGAGAGCATAATATCCCTTCACTACGTCACCGTCGCGACTCTCGTGCTGTGACTTGATGTCGCCAGTGTGGTGGTCGACTACCTTGTACTCAAAGTCATACTTAGGATATGTCTGGAAAGAAATATTATAATTTAAAAATAGTGTACTAGCGAGTATATAAGTGAAGAAAAATATATTTAGAATAATATTTACATAGTAGTCAGCGTGGTCATGACCGTAACCATGAACTATTTCAGGATGTCCATCGTGACGCGAGATATGTTGCGAAGAGTAAGCTTCACCATATCCATGTCCATATTGGGCAGCTACTGCTGCGACGAGAGCGGCGAAACATAATGTCTGAAAGTATCAAAAATATAAGTATACAATTGATATGAAGTGAAAATATTTGTGAATTAATGCAAAGGTTATAATAGGTTATTTAACTCAATCTGGAGCGAATATCTATGGGAATGTAGGGACTTCCTCGGTTTGGTATACAAGTGGAATTTAGATGAATTTTTCATTACACTTTTTGCTTGACTTGCAACATTGTATGTGTGGCTGCTATACTTTTTGTTTTTAAAAATTAAATTAATTTTGGACGATAAAATACATTTTTAATCAAAATAATCTCTAGTTAGTATTAAATAAATTTAATATTTAAGCACAACATTTTTTTTTTAGGAATTCATTAGATATTATACCTTAGCAAACATTTTGCGATGTAGGTTGATTTATGTTGTTTTCTTGTGTAAAATCAAAATTCAACTTATGATAGTAACAAGTAGCTCCCAACTTTTATATTAATAACAATAGTACTTGATCAAGGTTTATTGGTTTCGAACCAATTATTTGGTACTTTATGCTCAAATCATTAAAATTATTGCCATATGTCATGCGTTGATCATAAAACTACCATTTAGTCATGCTTCAGTTATAGTTTGAAATCTATATATAAAGATATGAGTTTTTCTAACAGCATCAGTTGAGAAGACGATACAACACGAATAATTTCAAAATGTTTTGTAAGGTATGTTTAAAAAAAGGTTAAAATATATTCTTTTAAAAAGGAAGTTAAAATAAAAAAAATAATGCAAAAAGAAAATATCTAGAATTTTGCGATAGTATGAAGAATTTGGATTTTGAGATAATATTTTTCTTTTTTGTTAATATCGTAATTTTCCATTCAGACGTTATGTTTCGCCGCTCTCGTCGCTGCTGTGGCTGCCCAATATGGATATGGACATGGTGAAGCTTACTCTTCGCAACACATCTCACGTCACGATGGTCACCCTGAAATTGTTCATGGCTACGGTCATGACCACGCAGACTACTATGTAAATAATACTCTAATATTTTAAATGTTTTTATCTATTTGCTCTCATAGTATGTTAAATTATATTTTTTTTTTCAGAGTTATCCTAAGTATGACTTCGCTTACAAAGTAGAGGACCATCATACTGGCGACATCAAATCACAGCACGAGAGTCGCGACGGTGACGTAGTGAAGGGATACTACGCTCTCCACCAGCCTGATGGCTCTGAGAGATCTGTACACTATCATGGTGATCATCACACCGGGTGAGATATATATACTATATATCTAATATTAGATTATTTCAATTGTATATTTACTTTTATGATAATCTTGTTTTTGTTACAGTTTCCATGCTGACGTGAAATATGACACTCATCACATCGTTCCCAAACACTACTATTGAATCTAATGAAAATAACAGTTAACATTTCATGATTACTGTATTTTATTATTTAATACTTGCTGTATATAAATGCTTAAAAAATAATTAAATTAAATATGAAGAAATAAGATTTTTAATTACTCTATATTGTTTTCCTGAAAAATATACTAATGTAAAAAGTATGATAATCATTAATAACATAAATAATTCAATTATGTAAATATTTTAAACTGAACTAGTATAGTTCAGTTTGTACAGTGAGACATGTTTTCTATGACATGTATGTTATCAATATATTGGTAGTATGAATATTATTCGAAAATAAAACTCTTATATCGTGCACAAATTGGAGGATACAGGCAAATATTTGATGTTTAAGATCTCTTTCGAAGTAAACAATCGTTTTACAAAAAGCTGCAAGATTTTAAAGCATAAATCCCATAAAGATTATTCGATATGTAAAGTCCTAATTTTGCAGAGTAATTCTAAAAAGACTAGTAATAAGTGTAAAATTGCTATTTTAGGATCATTGCATTTAGCGTCTAAGATAAGAGCCGTAATTTCTTAAAAGAACCAACTTCTTGATATTTTTAAAAATATGAAGAAAGCGATACTTTGGGTATTCATAAAAAAATAAAATAGTATCAGTTACAGCAACCGGTACATAGCTCGTACATAGCTTAATTTTTACAATTCTTTTTAATAATATTGATAATATGTCATAACTGTTATGGATACTCAGCCTCAACTTGATTGCTCCGACGAATCAGTACACTATCATTGTAATTTCAATTTGTGTAAGCTTACAGGTGTTGCAATTGTATTTTTAAATGTGTGTTCGAGTTTATTGTAATAACAATATTTTAAAGTTTTTGTTTAAATAATATTCCACTAAAAGGTATTGGATATAAATCTGCCACATTGATTTTATTCCCACTCGGGCGAATGATTATAAATATTTAAATTATTCTTATTTGTTCGCTTAACATGCAGTATCTCGATTTTAGGCGGAAAGCGGAGAAAGGACTGCCTTGTTTCTAAAAATTTTAATAATTTTTTTGAAGTAAAAATTTCTTTAGGGGCGTTGTGCGCTTTTTCTAATGGGAATAAAATGTTAAACTCACGTCAGGACACCTGATAGAAAATTTCAAAGACGTTGCAATAGTTCTGTGTAAATTTTTTATTGTTTTTCTTGACGTATTTTATACTTATCTGCTTGTTAAATATTATTTTGCCTTTCTTTCTCATATAGCAGGTTAGAGAGCTATTCTCTTTACCTCAGAGAGAGACAATAGACAATAGAGTTTTAATCATTTATATGATTTGCAATATTAGGTTGCGTTTTGAATGGCAAAACTCAACGCCGTGCTTTACTTTACCAAGGAGTGTTCACTTGCAGTGTTTAGTGTTGCCGCTCGCTTGCTTAAAAACGTTATTATTACATACTATACTAATAATTGTAAGTCAAAGTCTAAATTTCCAAACTGATGATTTACACGATAAGGTCGATATTACTTCAATATTCAATAGTGCTATCGATGAATACTCTTTTAATTTCTTATTCTCTAGTAGCTATGAATTAAAAACTAAGCGAAGAATGAATAAGAGGAATGAATGTAAGTATTGTAAGAAAATGTAAGTATGTAGAGAGAGAATGTAAGTATTGTAAAAAAGATATTGAATGTAAGTATATACATTAATATATAGGTAAGGTAGAATAAAGATAATTAAATAATTATCTTTATTCATAAATATGAAAACATATTTATTTAATAAAATTTAATTTAATTTCATACAAATGAGCAAATTTTTACATTGCTATCACTTAATATTAACAAAACAACATTTATATATTATGGCACATTTAATAATCATGTTTGGGGACAATGTGATGAGTGTCATACTTTACATCGGCATGGAATCTGGAAAGACATAAGATGGGAATTAGTTTTTAACATTAATTATTCTGTTTGATTATTGCTAACAAATTAAATTATATAGGATTTTAAGATTAAATATGGTAGTTCATTTTATTTCTACTTCTTACACGATAGAAAATATTGTATTCCCAAACGTGAATATCTCAAACAAATCCATTGGGCGAGCAATTGGTCAAACTAGCGTTGCAAAATTTTCTCTCATTAATAGATAGATTGTGAAACTAATAAAAGCTTATCAATAATAAGTTATTGCATTCTATGTAAAACGAAAATTAATGGCTCAATGTCATCATTATTGTTTCGATTTATACCTTCCAGTCTACCAATACTTAAGTACAACAAATCGTTTTACATTTAATATTAAGATCAATTCTAAAAATGTTGGTTTAAATTCAATAAAATTACGTTACAGCTAGAAAAAGTAATGCTCACCCGGTATGATGGTCACCATGATAGTGCACAGATCTCTCAGAGCCATCAGGCTGGTGGAGAGAGTAGTATCCCTTCACTACGTCACCGTCGCGACTCTCGTGCTGAGACTTGATGTCGCCAGTGTGGTGGTCCTCTACTTTGTAAGCGAAGTCATATTTGGGATGCGCCTGAAAACATATGTAAAATTCAGAGATTTTATAGTTAACAATTACATCGTTAAAATTATTATTATTTTTTTTTATACCACACGGTGGCAACAAGGCCCACCTGATGGTAAGTGGTTACCGTTGCCTATGGACGCTTGCAACACCAGGGGCATCACTTACGCGTTGCTGACCCTTCAAAAACCTAAAATGACTTAAAATTTGAATTGAAAGATTATTTTCAGTTTTTTTTATTAAGTGGTGTAGTAATATGAGAGTTTATACATGGTAGTCGTGACCGTGACCGTGACCGCCGTGCACTACTTGGGGATGACCGTCATGACGAGAGATGTGTTGTGAGGAGTAAGCCGAGCCATGTCCGTGCCCGTATTGAGCAGCAGCAAATGCAACAAGGGCGAAGACACAAAGTACCTAAAAAAAAAGAAATATTATTGATAACATTTAAAAAAAAAAACTATTTGTTATCTGTTTATTCTCATAGAAATGGTAAAAGGGTACATATATAATTACTATAATAAGTCAATATTAAAAAGTGACTTAAAGTTATTGAAGGTGGGCAAAATAAAAGCAAAGAAAAAATGTTTATATTAGGTTATTTTTATACATATTTACAAGAAATATATGCTAATGAATTTTACCTTAGCAAACATTATGATAATAAGCAATATTTTTGATTCTATGATAAAAACTAAACTGATACAGTTTGGCTACCACTCACGTCTTTTATATTAAAGCAACTGTAACCATGCGAGGTTTATTAGTTTCACTCTCCTTAATTGCTTGTTTAAATTATCAGTCGCAATGTATATTAAAATTTTTGTAAATGTGTCACAATCTATTTTTTAAAATGCTTAATGGTTAATAGACTCGAAGTGTATGAATATTTAAAATAACAAAGGCAACTAAATACGTAACGGTACTCTCTTAGAAAACACATAAATATCTAATGATGTGTTCCGGTTCGATGGCATGTAAGCCAGATTTTCCCCTTTCCCACCCATCCTTTCCCCAAAATGTGGTGGTTCTGATAGTGGACTACTACATTGTCCCCCCTTCCATCAGTATCCTCTAGGTTGGCAACGCATCTACAACATCTCTGGTGTTGTAGATGTCTAAGGGCGAAGGTAACCACTTACCATCAGGTGGTCCTTCTGCTCGTTTGCTGTCCGTTATCAATAAAAAAAAAAAAAAACATAAAAACTTAGGATTCTTATAAGCTTATTTTTAAGTACTAGACATGCAAAAAGAAAATAAAATATATAGTCATATGTGAATCAAAAAAAATCTTTGGACAAAAAGTATGGGTCGTATGTATGTATGCATTAGCAATAATTAGAAAAAAGTATAGACATAGGGTTTTTTTTATTATGACTTCTTATTATTACTCCTGTATTGTCAAAGTTGACAGTCTTTATCTAAACTTACTTGGCTTACTGTATTAATTTTCCATGTATGTAATCAAAATTTTTAAAAGTACGTCATAAATTTAATTTTATCTATGAGTAAACAGTTTAGACGTTTAATAGAGACAAAGACAGTATAAAATTATATTTTTCTATTATGAGCCTTCGGAGATAAAATGTTCACACAATAAATTTCAGTATTATTGTAATATTCTTATTTACGAAACTATATTTAGTATATATATTTTTTTATTATAATATATAAACCAAAATACTTTAACGAAATGTTGTAATCATTAGGAATTTGTATTTCATAACTACTTTCCGAAATCGTAAAAATAATATTCTATTAAAAGTTATAATAGATTAATAATCAGAGTTTTTATTTCGTGGTAGGAGGTTCGTCCTCCGTCTGGCTCGCGACCACTATCATGTCAAAGACGAACCGCCAAATATCTTATGATGTGTTCCGGTTCGATGGCATGTAAGCCAGGTTTTCCCCTTTCCCACCCATCCTTTCCCCAAAATGTGGTGGTTCCGATAGCAGACTTCTACATTGTCCTCCCTTTCCATCTGTATCCTCTAGGTTGGCAACGCATCTAGTACATCTCTTGTGTTGTAGATGTTCATGGGCGAAGGTAACCACTTACCATCAGGCGGTCCTTCTGCTCGTTTGCCATCCGGTATCCATAAAAAAAAAAGAGTTCCAGCAAATCCTTAAAAAATTTTTGATTTAAGAATAAGGACATGTTTTTTTTTTTTTTTTTTTTGTGTTGTGTCTAATATTATGTTTATTAATTTATTCTATTTATAATGTGTTATAAATATAGGAGAAGAAGTACATAAAGTTCTTCTACTCTATGTAAATTTTAATTGAGTATAATTAAATCTTCGTCCGTCCGCACAATATTCACAATATAGCTTCAGGTTGTATCCCGCATATAGCAGGGTAGGCAGAGGGAACCTAAGAACCTAGTGTTAAGACACTCCGTTTCCCACTTTCCACCGAATTGAGGCATTGCGTGCTGAGTAGCGGAACTTTACGCGCTTTGCGCTGTTACCAGGAAATAAAAATACTATCTTTTTACATTTCCTGGAGTGGGAATCAAACCCAAAACCTGTCGCGCTTACAGTCGCACTCTTGCGCCACTGCGCCACGACTGGCATCATATTCACAATATATTAAGTAAAAATGACGTAAAACTTTTTCTTTATGTTTTCTATTGATTAATGTATATGCAAATGATGAATAACAATGTTACTACCTCCCATTTCTTTTTTTACTCTTATAATTGAGAATTATATAAAAAAAACAGACAACCTCAAATAAAATATCACATCATTTTTAAAACGTTTGAAGCGTATATGTTTTTGTTATTATAAAAATAATAATTATTATATCATTGAAATAAAATTTTGTGTAGTGATGAGTAACTATTTGGAATTTGTTATTTATGTAACTATTTCTTAAGACTTTTTAGAACTATGGAAAATTGATGTCGATATTTTTATAGTTTAAGCGGCATTTCAAATATATGCATTAGATTTGTTTCTGTATAGAAGTGACAGAGTAGCTTCTGTCAAGACACTCTGCTTTCCACTTTCATACCAAACTCAAGTATCAAACCGGATAAATGAAAAGAAAGAGAAAATATTATCATTCCACCGAGCAGGGGGACCCGTCTCTGTGTTCAGATGTGAGTGGGTTGTTTACTTATTATATATAATTGACGTTTCTCATATAACGGTTGTCTGGTATTGATATTTGTTGGTGATATTGTGGCACATCTTCTACACTTACCATTTTACAAAATATTTATTTATACTATTAAACATTTTTGTTTAATTTATTATTAAATAAAAAAAAACCACACATGTCCGATATCGTTCATATTGCCAAATATTAAATAAAAATTGAAATCAGTGGACCTCAGAAGCTGGATTGCCTTTGGTTCATATAAAAAGCGTGTGTATTAGTTCTTCTACATCAGTTCAGTTTTGAAACCAAAAACAATAACTGCTTTTAAAAATGTTCTTCAAGGTAGTATGTGTAGATTTATATTTTATATAAACCATTTATTTAAAAATTTTTGAGAAATATTGCAAAATTTTATCTATACTTTTTAGGTGTTGTATCTTGTTTCGCTTTGCCGTCATCGCCTACTTGGCTGCGTACTGGTTATGAGACGTGCACTCGTCACCAACTTTTACATCTCCCGGCGACGGACGCATCCTGGTAGTACACGTATACTGGCAGTCACGGTTATGACTACGGTCACTTGACCACGTTGACTATTTTTGTAAGTCATATATAACTTGTTAATAATCATAACTTCAAGATGAATTTGAACACATTATGAAAATTTGGCTTGGCTTACTGGCCCCGTCCTATATTTTTCCAGACTCATCCTATATGTATCTCCACAAAATTTTGACTTCAGCACAAAAGTAAGGGGGGACCACCACACTTTGGCGCGACATCAGTCACAGCACGGGAGTCGCGACACGGTGACAGCAGTGAGAGAGGGGATACTACGCTCCTCCCACCAGCCTGATGGCTCCGTGGAGATCTGGTACACTATCATGGTGACCATCACACCGGGTACGTCTACATTACATCTCATCGCACATCTCTAATCACTCTTTCTCTATAATAAATTATGTTTACTTCTAAGATTTAAAAAAAAGTAATATGTATGAATTAATTGTTACAGCTTCCACGCCGACGTCAAATTCGACACTCATCATGTGGCCCCTAAACATCACTACTAATTAAATGCAATTATTTTTAATTGAAGAAAAGCTACCTGTGATCCTTAAAATAACTGCTTCTTTTCGATTATTCATATTTAAGAAGATGTTTTTGTTATTTCATGTCAATAAATAGATATGATATAAAATTATTAATTTTATTACTATTTAACGCCCTATCCTATAAAAATTCGGACTTTTTAATTTATTCGTTTATTTTTGCTTAAATTGACTTTGCTTGATCTATAAAATATTAATAATAATATGCTTTATTGTACACTAATATTATAGAGAAAAAAAAACGAAACATAAGTAAAAAATAAATGTACAGCAGGCGGCCTTATCGCTGTAAGCGATCTCTGCCAGGCAACCTTAAGGTGTGGGAGTATTAAAATCGGTAGGCGGTGTACTCGCTTTATATATACGTAAATAAATACATAGATACATACATAAATAGGAAGACATGATCAAAAATACATACATAAATACAAAGATACACACATAAATACATTGAATATATATATACCAAATAAAATAATATGTTTATAAAAAATATTCCTTTTGACGAATAAATATTATTCAGTATTCAATTAAAAATATTAAAATTATTCTTTACATATTTTATTCTTTTTCATAAAGTTTAGTATAGCATTTTGCTTTTAATTTTGGAATATTTTATTATACTTTTTTCTGTACTGCTAGTTATTTCTTACATGGATCGTATTTATATAATCAGCCTATGATTTTTTATCTGTAAAGAAATGTAATATATTCCATGCACTAACTGCAAAATAAAATTATAATTTATTATAAAATTAGTTATAGAAACTTGAAAATAATTAATACTTACTTACTTCATTTATTATATCACATTTTTTTAAACAAAATACAAAAATTTGACATTTTTATGTTACATTTCAATCCTAATGTACATCACTAGCTTATAAGTTCAACTGTTTAATTTTTAATAAAAAAAATTTTAGAGTACTGTTAAGCAGTAATAATTTGGCGAAATAATCGTCACTGTACTAAGTATGTTATTCACTAACCGATGTAATGCTTCTAAATTCAGGAGGACGTGGATAGACACTCACAAATCTTGAGATTTGGCGTGTAAAGATCGAAATAATGTATGTTTAGTCTATATATTCTTTTTGTTTAAAAAAAATAATTACAATACCACAAAGGATATTTTAAAGCGAAGTATAGCATACATTACAATTGAGCTTAAAAATCGCTAATGTCTGAGTTTTGAACCTTGGATATTTCACTAGGATTCCTTGTGTGCATATACATTGTACAGTGATTTACGGATTTTAATTTAATTTTCATACCCTATATTTCTTAAATAAATATATAATGTAGTTTTATATTAAGTATATAAATAAAAATAATAAATTGAATAAGTACATATATAAAATATTATAATATAGATGTATGTGAGTTTGCACAAAAAATAATTAAGAGTACCTATATATTGAGAAATTAAAAGAACAAATATTAAATAAATATTTTTATGTCATTGTCTAATTTATTTTCTGAATAATTTACTTTAAAAAGTGCTATTTTAAAAATTCTTTATTCTTTTCATCGATTATAGGTATTACGTAGATTAATATGACTTAATATCTGAAATAGAATCAAAAGAGAAAAAGTAACTTTTCTTGAAAAAAAAAAGATCTGTTCTTTTTTGTTAGATTGTGCGGTCAATATTGAAACGGTTTTGAAACTCAAAAAAAATAAATAATAGAAAATCGTAAAAATCGTATCATATCGTATAAAGACTTATTTCAGAAAAATACTATATTATTCTATTATGTTTTTATATGAGAGACAGTGTTATTAAACAAATTGATTATTATTAAAATGTAAGATTAAATATACCGCAGTCAAAAGTACAAGCAGAAGTAAAAAAGAAGCAGAGGCTTTTGGCCTGGTGGTCCATTATCGTTAGAGATCTAAAACAAGAGAAATTGCCTAAACCAACAACCCAGGATCGCACGTCATGGTGCAGAAGAGTAAGAAAACCCGACCCCAAATAATGGGATAAAGCCTAAAAGAAGAAACCTATTAAAATGTTAAGAGTGAGTTCCAGAACTCTTAATTAATCGTATTAAATATTGAGTGATAAAACTTAACGTCCAGTTTTCATCAAAGTGAATAAATGCAAAATCAATTAATATTCCCTTCATGATCTAAAAAGCTCTTTATTTTATAAGATTACGATATAAAAGGAGTTAAGCCCAAATCCATCGTGTTGATAACAAATGTGTCAACACAGTAACACTACGCCACGACTATCTTTTCTATAAATTCATAATGACAATGGTAATGTTCTGCGATAAAATGAATAATATTATAAAGATATTATTCAATAAAAGGAATACTTTATATTTCAAGCAAAGTCAAGTAACGTTAAAATTTAAAAAAAAATGATGGTATAGGGTGAGTAGTCTTAAAAAGTGATAAAACATTTTAAAATATATCTATTTATTGAAGTAAAATAACGGACATATCTTCTTAATTACAAATAATAAAGAAGGATCTATTATTATATGGATCACAGGTAGCTTTTGTCAATTTAAAGCAATTTTTTTTTATTAGTAGTGATGTTTAGGGGCCACATGATGAGTGTCGAATTTGACGTCGGCGTGGAAGCTGTAACAATTATACAAGAATTAATTAATAATAAATTATTAAAACTTTTTCATTTACTCAATTTTCTTTTTAAAATAAATCTTTTAAGCATGACATGGTATATAGAAAACTTGGCTAAAAATTAATTTTGAATTCGACATACCCGGTGTGATGAGGTCACCATGATGGTGTACAGATCTCTCCAAGAGCCATCAGGCTGATGGAGGAAGCGTAAAGTATCCCTTCACTACATCACCGTCGCGACTCTCGTGCTGTGACTTGATGTCGCCAGTGTGGTGGTCCTCTACTTTGTATGCGAAGTCGTACTTAGGATGAGCCTGTAAATATAGTCAAAAGTCAAGCCAAATTTTTTCATAATCTGTTCAAATTCATGCTATGTAGTTATGACATAATGTAATGTATGACTTACAAAATAGTCAACGTGGCCATGACCGTAGTCATGTCCGTGACCGCCATGTACGTGTACTTCTTCAGGATGTCCGTCGTGTCGGGAGATGTGTTGAGACGAAGTAAGCATGTCCCATGTCGTACTGGGCAGCCGCGGAAACGACGTGACGACAGCGAAACACAATACCTAAGGATTGTCATAAATAAAATATTAATGTTTAAGAAATAAATAAATAAGTTAATACAAGTGAATATAAATCTACTCATAATACCTTGAAGAACATTTTTAAAAGTAGTTATTGTTTTAGTTATTCAAACTAAACTGATATAGAATAGACAGTACACGCTTTTATATGAACCACAAGGGTAACTAGCCGAGGAATCCATTGATTTCACTCTATTTTGTATTTAGTAATATTGACGACATCGCGTGTGGTTATAAATTTTGATTTATACTGTAATACCAAGATGAAATATTTATTATCATTTTTATATAATAACTATTATTATTGTTAGATAAAATGTTTTAAACTTACTTGATAAATTCAGTATTTTTATATATTTACCAGAAATATATATTTTTTATAGAAATTGATTATTCTTTTAACATTTATTATTATTTATATTATATTTATTCTAAGTTATGGTTGTCTCAAAATAATTTGCGAGGTAAAGGATAAAGAAAATTAAAACTTTTAAGCTAACGCGTATTTTGACCGCCAACGGATAGACCCGTTGTCTTCTATCTACTAGCATAATGAAAATACAAGAATATTCTTAAATAACATATTTTGATGTGTGTAGTTAAGAAAGTAATTAAAACAAAAGGATTTAAGGATTAGGTATTTATATAATTGTTGTTACTTTAGTATTTTTTTCAATTTTAATAGCCTTGGCAGTAGCAGAGCCAATAATAATTATAACGAAGTTTAAATGTTAGTGGGCTTGTGCGAGATTCAATTTTATTTAATTCACATGAATAGATTTTGAAATAGTAGAGGTGGATGAAAGCGTGTTTCAAATTCCTGAAATATGTTGACAAAATTGATTGTAATAGTAAAGATTAATTGGAAAATTTAAACTCTTTAAAAGCAGTTTTTTTTATTCAGCTATCTAAAAAAACTATAAATATTCTTTATTTATTTTTGAAGTAAAAGAATATTTCGGAGTTCGAATTATTTTGGAATATTAAAAATATTGTAGTTGCATTTTTATAACGACTATAAAATAATAGTATTAAATAATTAAATTATAAAATTCATTCGAGGAAATGGAATTTTAATTTTCTGGGTCTATTAACAAGGCAAAGCGCGGCGTTGAGTTCCGCCATGGTGGCGGAGCTCAAGCAATACCTGGCATGCAGTTTTCGGCTTGCACTCACTTCGGCGGAAAGTGGGAACAGGTGTCTTAACACTAGATTCCCTCTGCTTTCTACCCTGTTATAAGGCGGGATAAGAGTGAAATATGTATGTATAATCTCTCCGAATTCAATACTATTTAATTTTTTTCCTCCTAAAACGATAAATCGCAAACTAATTATCAATAACTTGTTGACTAAAGAATGAATCGGGTTCTAAACCTAAATATTAAACTAAAAAGATCATAGATTTTTTATTACAAAAACAAATAATATTTTTTTGAAATATTTACGAAGTCGATAAAATTACCAAATATGGTAAAATAGAACGAAAATCAATGGACCGTGGCTAGTTACCCTTGCGTTTATTATAAAAAGCGTGTGTACTATCTATTCTACATCAGTTTAGTTTTGAAAACTAAAATAATAACTGCTTTTAAAAATGTTTTTCAAGGTATTTTAAAAGCATATCTTTATATTATTGTTTAAAATATATATTATATATATTTAATATGTCTGATTATTACTATAATATTTATCTATAACTAGGTATTGTGTTTCGCTTCCGTCGTCGCCACTCGCGGCGGCTGCCCAATTACGGACATGGACATGCTTACTCGTCTCAACACATCTCCGTCACGACGGACATCCTGAAGTAGTACATTACACATGGCGGTCACGGACATGATTACGGTCACGACCACGTTGACTATTTTGTAAGTCATATAATATTACATTACCTACCTAACATATATTTGAAGAGATTATGAGAATTAAACTTGATTTCTTTTATATTTTCAGGCCCATCCTAAGTACGACTTCGCTTACAAAGTAGAGGCCACCACACTGGTGACATCAGTCACAGCACGAGTCGCGACGGTGACGTAGTGAAGGGGATGCTACTCTCTCCGCAGCCTGATGGCTCTGAGGAGATCTGTACACTATCATGGTGATCATCACACCCGGGTACGTCTATATTCATTCATTCTTGGAGCAGTATTTAGTACATTATATTATCAAGATTTATGTTTCAAAGTAAATTAAGTGTCTTATTAAGTTTTAATAATATATCTAAATATTTTATAATTGTTACAACTTCACGCCGACATTGGAAATTCGACACTCATCATGTATTTAAAACATCACTACTAATTAAATCTGATTAAAAAATCTAAAAAACTGTCCATTCTTACAAGATTTCTTGCTATTTATTTATAATTAAAAGATATTATACTTTAATAAATAGACATACCTTAAAAATGTTTTATTATTATTTAAGAATACCCAATTATATCAATTTTTTAGTCTTTTCAAACATATTATTTATTTTTAACTTTGACAGCAGGAGGAGGCTATATAAAAGTTTCTAAGATTGTAATTTCGTCATCATTCAGGGTTATAACATTCATTTTGTAAATAAACCGTTAAATGACGAATGCTTTGAATAATGACGAAGTAACAATAATAAATTCTTTGAATAATAATATTAACGCATCAATATTACTATCAGTGGCGAAGCATCTATATAACACGGTTCCCACCGGCTTACTATTTGTAAATTTGAAAGCGGCTTTGCAAAAAAACAATGCAAAGACGAAGCTAAAAACAGTGTGAGAGCAAAAAGATCACCCAGAAAATTTTGTGATAAGAAACAGGAAAAAAGCTCTGACATTTTTTACATCTATAGCTTCTTAAAAAGGTCGTCAAAATTCGATAGTAAAAATGGTAAAAACTTGGCTTCACTAAATATATAGTGGGGTCCCTAAATCTACCGGCTTACCTTTTTAAAATTGTCACCCCTTGCCACTGATTATTATTATCTGAATATCGTAATATTTTTCATAAAATAAATATCTTTTAAAAAAAATATATGTTTTTGAAAAAAAAATAAAAAGATTTTCGGTATTACTTCAGTTTCAGAGCAAATACTTGTGTTTTTAAGTTCGTTAGAATAATCAAAAATATATTTAGTAATTAAATAAATTATCTCTTTGTCATTTTAATCGAGTAAATTTTAAATGTGTTTAAAGGCAAAAAATAATAACCTTAACATAAGTTTTAGTGAGAATATAGAGGAAATTGATTTTTAAAAATGCAAAGCTAAGGAAAGATAGGATTCATATTCTCTTTCTAGGCTAAATGCTTAAGGTTCTAAAAGGCTTATTTTACCTAATTTTAAGACGTTCGTACATACATCCCAGAGCGGTGTTTTAACTATACAAGAAAAAAATAAAAAAAACAATATGGCTACAATTTATTAGTGCGCGGACACTGAAGGCAGGTACATAGATACATTCGAAAATACTCGCTCTGTCTCGAGCTAAGCTACTGTGCAACAGGCTCATTGGCCACCGCAGCCAGAAGTTCGGGGCTTTTTATGTATGCGGACTCTCACGCAACGTCATATGTTCGTCTAGGTGCTTCAGCCTGGTTGCCACGTACGAGGTGGGCTTAATACTTCAAAACATTTGCACAACAATATTTTAATTTTTTTTTTAATGTTATTCATACACTATAAAAAAGTATTTAGAAGTGTACAAAAGTTTCATCGTAGTGGGATTCGAGCTCTTCTCCTAAATAATTAGGAATAGAGTTTGAAATTCAATATAATTAAAAATTATTACAATATTTAATAAATAGTGTTTTCCCTTTATATACAACTATTTTTAAGAATAATCCTTGGGTAACGGATATTTGTTGAAATCTTCAAATCTCAATCTCTAAAATAGATACCCACTAATGCAACAAAAATGAGTTGTGATGACAGTATATTAGATTTATGGTAGTCAAGATACTTTTTTTTTTTTGGTGGATAACGGATGGCAAACGAGCGAAGGACCACCTGATGGTGGATATTTTTTGCCTATAGCAACATCTACAATGACTGAGATGTTGCAATATTTTATACATTTTGATTCATTTTGGAGTTAAAAGTTATGGTGGTTCAATTAGTAATA
This sequence comes from Philaethria dido, assembly GCA_033558755.1. NCBI lineage: Eukaryota > Metazoa > Arthropoda > Insecta > Lepidoptera > Nymphalidae > Philaethria > Philaethria dido. Next base: position 199,604 of record JAKGSA010000273.1, read on the forward strand.
AAATATATTTAAAATGTCTCGGTTTATTTAAGTCAAATGAATCGAAAACATCTTTAAATTATCACCAACAAAGAAGAAACACCGTTACAAAGATTACAGGTAGCTTTGTTAATTAAATATAACTATATTTTAATTAGTAGTGATGTTGAAATACATGAGTGTCGAATTTCACATCCGCGTGGAAGCTGTAACAATTGAAATATAGATATTAAAAGTTGTTTGGTGAAACTTAAAGTAAGAATAGTGCATCATGGGGTAAATACTGGTGGACGTACCCGGTGTGATGGTCACCATGATAGTGCATGATCCCAGAGCCATCAGGCTGCGGAGAGCGTAGTATCCCTTCACTACGTCACCGTCGCGACTCTCGTGCTGTGTCTTGATGTCGCCAGTGTGGTGGTCCTCTACTTTGTAAGCGAAGTCGTACTTAGGATGAGTCTGGACATATAATAAAAGTAAAGCTTATTTTTCACAATCTCTTCATAAATCTATAATTAGGTAGGTATATTATAATGTAATATATGACTTACAAAATAGTCAACGTGGCCATGACCGTAGTCATGTCCGTGACCGCCATGTACGTGTACTACTTCAGGATGTCCGTCGTGTCGGGAGATGTGTTGAGACGAGTAAGCATGTCCATGTCCGTACTGGGCAGCCGCGAGGGCGACGACGGCAGCGAAACACAAAACCTAATGTAATAAAAGATAATTTTGATTTATTTTGAATTCAATTTTTTTTAAATAATAACAAAAGTTATTCACATAAAATATAGACAGAACGGAGTGTCTTAACATTAGGTTCTTTGGTACCCTCTGCCTATCCTGCTACGTGCGGGATACAGCGTCGAGCTAAATAATTTAAAAAGAAATAAAACATAATATATAGTACCTTGAAGAACATTTTTATTAGCTGTTATTATTTTTGTTCACCAAACTGAACTGATATAGAGAAGCCGACACTCACTGCTTTTATATGAACCGCAAGGGTAACTAGCCGAGGTCCATTGATTTCACTCTATTTTATATTTAGTAATATTGACGACATCGCGTGTGTCTATAAATTTATAACTTATATTGAAATAACAAGATAAAATAATCTTATAACATTTTATGACGTATAATTATGTCCAGATACTGCATATATTCCACAAATGTTGGTTTAGTTTAAGATTATAGGCTTAAATAATAATAAATACATAATTATTCGTTATTTTGTATATAAAATTTGTCAAATTTAATTATCGGAAAATATTCATTTGATCTGTCTAGACCTGTCGTGGCGCAGAGGCACAAGCGTGAAACTGTGACCGCGACAGGTCATGCTCCAGGAAATGAAAATATGAAATAATATTCAGGATTCTCATTTCCTCGCTCTGGTAACAAGTCAAAGCATAGTTTTGAGTTTCGCCATTCAGCACGCAAAGCCTCTATTCGGAGGGAAGTGGGGAACAGAAATTTTGAAAGAGAGCGAAGTGTCTAAAAACGTATGTTTTTCAGGTTTCCCCTGCCTATTCTGCTACCTGTGGGATACAGCGTGAAGCTATAAAAAGAAAAAGGAAACTGCCTTAAAAGTAATATTACTACGAATATCTCAAAAACTACTCGACTGATCTGAGTTAGATTTAAATAGGACCACATCAGCAGTACTAACTATTACATACATATAATAAAGAATCATCGAAATTGGTTTACCCAGTAAAAAGTTACACGGCAACACACCGCCTCCTTTTGTGAAATCGATTAAATAATTTAAATAAACTACGATAATATTTTTGACTCAAAAATATTTAAACAAATTATTTTAATTTATATTAATTTTATAAATAAGCATAAATATTACTTTTTAGTTTTCTGTAACAGTGAAATAAAAATTCCATATAATTACAAAATTTTTTTGAAATGTTATGATTTAAAGCGCTGTATATTAATAATTTAAGTATGTAGTTTCATTGAAATAGACACGCTCTGTAAGCCCTAAGTGTTTCAATAGTAACGAAATACTTTATTTATTATAGATCTTACTACGTATATTTATTAAAAGAAAAAAAAAAATATATATATATATATATAATGTAATGAACAAAAATTTATTTCCAAGCGGACACTTTTCTTGCTTAATTAAGAAATGCTTTTTTCAGCTTTATGCTTTTTCCCTCATAGCAGAGTAATTAGAGTCAAGCCACTTTCAACCATTCTCCACTTTCCATCCAAATCAAGACATTTCTTATAATATATGTCTTAAAGGAAGTTAATGCTGTGTTTTGTGTTACTAGAACAGGTAAATGAAAATACTTTAAATAGATTTAATCTTCCCCGTAGGGATCAAACCCATAAGCTATCGTGATTACAGTCACACACTGTTCTACCGCGCCACGATAGACTTGGGTAAAATAAATAAAATAAAATAAGATAAATTATTTTTTTATTTATATATTTATTAATTCCATTAATATAGTGCAAGTAAATATTATATATGGCGTTAATAAGTGGAGCCCTAAAAGAAATTCCTCAATATCTGTATATAATAACTTCAGTTCGAATTTCACCTCCACGTGGTAAAAGATATAACTCTGAGACCCAATTTTCAATGAAAATGGGTAGTTGGCATGACAAAGATCACAAAACACACACGAAAGAAGTTGAGGGTACCACCTAGTTTTGTAATAGAATTATACGCTAGTATAAATGACAAGAAGTAAAAATTAAAATGCAATCAAGCCTACCATTAATACGTTACGCATTTCAAATGTATTGAGAAACGCATGCAATTTTTTGAATATACATTGCGACCGCTAATTTAAACAAGCAATTATAAAGAGTGAAACTAATAAACCTCGCATGGTTACCATTGAAATAATTATAATAGACGTGGGTGATAGCGAAACTGTTGTTGGTTAAGTTATTATTTTACAAACAAAACGTTACCTTCAGTTAAAAAGAGTTTATGACTACACTGTTTTTAATATACATATTGACTTTCATGATTATTATTATTTCACTTCCAATATCTGTCTATGTAGAAATTTGACAAATCAAAGGAATTAAGCTTAAAATATAGCATTTTTTAAGAATAATTAACCGTAAGAAAATATCTTCGACTGTAAGCACCTTGCGTTCTGCTATTGAACTAATTATATTTGTCTAATACACGTGTAAAAAATATTTTTTTATCTATTTTTTTATTATTATTGATTTTTTTTTATCTTTGGATTTTTTGGCTCACTTTCTTATTGCTTGTTGCCTTTACTGCTGCTCAATATGGGCACGGACATGGCTCGACTTACTCCTTCTAACATATCTCAATGTGATGGCTCTGAGAGATCTGTACTCATTATGATGGCCATTTTACAGAGTGAGAGCACTAGAGTACTCTTTTTTTATTATATCTATACAGTGCAATAAAGTTATCATATTTTCATAGTAAAGGTACTGGAGAAGCCCTAAAATATTTTATTTCTTTTTAGTTTCCACGATAATGTAATGTTCCGTCTGGCTCGCGACCACTATCATGTCAAAGACGAACCGCCAAATATCTAATGATGTGTTCCGGTTCGATGGCATGTAAGCCAGATTTTCCCCTTTCCCACCCATCATTTCCCCAAAATGTGGTGGTTCTGATAGTGGACTACTACATTGTCCCCCCTTCCATCAGTATCCTCTAGGTTGGCAACGCATCTACAACATCTCTGGTGTTGTAGATGTCTATGGGCGAAGGTAACCACTTACCATCAGGTGGTCCTTCTGCTCGTTTGCCGTCCGTTATCAATAAAAAAAAAAAAAAAAATGTGAAGTATGGTACTCATTATATTGCTCCCCAACAAGACTTTTAAATAAACCATATATTCTTTAAAAATAAAATAATAGCAGTAAAAATATACTTATTTATTATAATGACTTGTTAATTAATTTGAAATCAGAAAAAATATAAAAATCATTTTTGTTGAATTCAGCTTTGCTCAAGTGACCAATTTATTCCAACTTTCAAAGCTATCTTATATTAGAGCTCTAACTAAGTTTCCTGATCAACGTGGTCATGCCAGAAAATAAAAAAGAATCCTACTTCTGTATTTATACAATGATTCGTAATGAACTAAAAATTGCTGGAAATGTTCAACAAAAGTCTCCATATATCTCTTATCAGAAAAACATATACTAAGGGTAGACCATGTATATGTTCGCAAAATGGCAAGGCAGAGAGGAAAGTTTTATAACAAGAATGTATTCTTTAAAGCCTTATTAAATTTAAAGCCTTATTAATTACTTAGAATTAAGAAAAATATACAGAAACATATAGAATCTTAGAAGCAAGCATTTCGTAGTAGGACTCGAACCGCTTTAATTGCTGTTGATAACCGTCCTACCCCACTAGACAATTAAGCTATACATTTTTATCGAACCACGTCGAAATGCTTATACATTTGTTCCTGTGAAAATAATTCTGACAAAAGACGTTTTGTCTAATTGTTGTAATGTGTAAAAAATATTGTCTACTAACTGTAAATTGTAATTACTGTTTCTGTGATATAAAGATTGAAAAAGTTTTGTATTTCCTGGTATGTGTTCCTGGTATGTGTCCTGGTATGTTTCTCAGATGTCCAGAAAAATTCGAACCAGTGCCATTAGATGATTAGGGACAAAAATTACTTTATTTAAGAACTCACCCAACTTTTTACCACGCTTATATTAATTTGATTCTTATGTATGTATATGGCTAAAAAGTAAAAAAAATAATTCTTTGTATTAGAATAAAATCATTGACGAAAATAAATGTTACTGTTTTAAAAACGTAGGTTCCTTCGCATAAAATTTTCAAATTAGTTTAACATTAGGAATAAAATTAATAAAAAATATATAACAATTGATAATTACATACAAACACTTAATGCTAAGCAAGTTAAATTATGATATATGTATATAAATTATAATTTTAAAACGATAGAGATTTTTGAATAAAAATAAAACATATGTTTACAATGTATCTATTTATTGAAGTAAATAACGATAATATCTTCTTAATATTAAACAACAAAGGAGATTTTTTTCGATTCTTCATATTTTCTCATGGCATTTTCGAGAAATGATTTGTATTCAACTAACAAGTTCTAAGCGCCATAAATAAAGAACTAAACTGAGTTAAGGAATATTCGTTTTATGGATCACAGATAGCTTTTGTCAATTAAATATAATATTAATTAAATATAATAATATTTAATTAGTAGTGATGTTTAGGGGCCACATGATGAGTGTCGAATTTCACATCCGCGTGGAAGCTGTAACAATTGAAATATAGATATTATTAAAAGTTGTTTATAAATTTAACAGTAAGAAAAGTATTTTATAGGGTATGATGTAATATGGACGTACCCGGTGTGATGGTCACCATGATAGTGTACAGATCTCTCTTTGTGAGCCATCAGGCTGGTGGAGAGCGTAGTATCCCTTCACTACGTCACCGTCGCGACTCAAGGTGACTTGATGTCGCCAGTGTGGTGGTCCCTCTTACCTTGTAAGCAAAGTCGTGTACTTAGGATGGGCCTGAAAATATAATAGGAAGTCAAACTAAATTATCACAATCTCTCCGAATATTTGCTAGGTAGGTATAGTGTAATGTAATATATGACTTACAAAGTAGTCAACATGGTCATGTCCGTGACCGCCATGTACGTGTACTACTTCAGGATGTCCGTCGTGACGGGAGATGTGTTGAGACGAGTAAGCATGTCCATAAACCAGGTACTGGGCAGTCAAGTGAGAGCGACGTGACGGCAAAGCGAAACACAACACCTAAAGTATAAATAAAATGTCATGATTTGTCAAATTTAATTCTTAATATATATTGCTAATAAACGTAAAAATATATTTTTTTATTAATATGTATATTTTTTAGATACCTTGAAGAACATTTTTGAAAGTAGTTATTGTTTTGGTTTTTCAAACTAAACTGATATAGAATAGATAGTACACACGCTTTTTATATTAACCGCAAGGGTAACTAGCCGAGGTTCATTGATTTCTCTTTATTTTATATTTGGCAATATCAACAATATGCATGTGTTCATAATATATAATTTATATTATTTTATCCAGGTAACCAAAGGGGCTTTTTAGGGTTTGTTTGAAAACTTTAAGAATTTATAATTAACGTGACGAGATTAAAATGGTACTTAGTCTAGAGGTTTGATGGCCCTCATTCATTGCATTGCAAGTTAGATTGATTAAAAATTTAGGCATAGACATAAATAGATAGATGCGTGTGGGCTGATAAGAGTAGTCCATCAGTGGATGAGAAATGGATAATAATCGATATTCCGTTGTAACCTTTATAATTTGATATAATTTTAGTTCTATATTTTTAACATCGGCGTACATATTTAGTGAGTGCTGTAAAATAATATAATAATATTAAAATACAAAAATTTTTAGAGGCATCGTGGCGAAGTGAGACAGTGGCTGATTGTAGACGCGATCGGTAGTGGATTCGATTTCTACTTGGGAGAGTGAATTTTATATAAATTACTTAAATTTTTCATCTGTGGTAAGACAAACACAGGCGGCGTTGAATTCCGCTACCCAACACGTAATTCCTTGAACTCGGGTGGCGAACAGAGTGTCTTGACACTAGATTCTGATTACCTCACTATGGAATAAGCCGATAAATTTTATATTTAATAAAGATATTTGTATTCAGTTGTGTGTAATTTATGCCTTTAAATGACATTCAATTGTTTTGAGGCATGATGGTGACAAACTATTTTATAAAAAAATTGTAAAAAAAATTGATTTTTTAAATATTTTCCTAAGTATGTAATCAATTTTAAATTTAATTAAATATTTTTTTCTTATGTAACACTTAGTAATTATTTTATCTTGCAACTTTAATAATTAATAATATACTATCATAATTAAAATTCATTTATATTTACAATTAAAACTTCAAGCATTTCAAAAATAGATTGAGACATATTTCCAAATTTTTAATATACATTCCAACTAATAATTTAAACAAGCAATTATAGAGAGTGAAACTAATAAACCTCGCATGGCTACCGTTGTAGTGATATAAAAGACTTCAACGGTCGCTAAACTGTATCAGAATATAATTTGTTGTAGAAACAAAAACATTACTTTAGATCAAAATGTTTGCCAAGGTAATTTTTTAATCCTTTTTCATTTATTTAAAACACTTTAAAAACATAAAAAAGTACAATATTAATATTTTTTATATAATAACATACATACATAGCTTAACGCTGTATCCCGCATATAGTAGGGTAGGCAGAGGGTACCCATTGTTGAGACACTCCGTTCTCCACTTTCCGCCGTATTGAGGCATTGCGTGCTGAGTGGCGGAACTCAACGCCGCGTTTTGCCATGCTACCAAACCCAGGAAGAGAAAAATTCAATTTCCTGGAATGGGAATCGAACCCACAACCTGTAGTGCTTACAGTCGCATGCTTGTACTTCTGCGCCACGATAGGCGTTAATAATAACCAACTATAAAATAGTTTCACTTTAAAAAGAGGTCATCGTGACGCAGTGGTATACTATCTAACAGTAACCGCGATTAATTAAGGGTTCGACTCCCCACACATAGAAATTATATTTAAACATGGCGTTGAGTTTCGTCACTTGATGCGCTATATCTTTAATTCCGGAAACCGAAGAACGGAATGATTTGACACTAGGTTCTCTCTGATTACTCTACGCAGGAATAAGTTTTATCCATTGATAGCTTGCTATCAGTGAAAAAAACGGTGTGTGCTCGGCTAACTCCGTTTTTATAATATTGTTTTAAGTTTTCCTTGCAAGAAAAAAATACATATTGTTAAATAATATTAATAATAATGACAACAATATTTCACATTTCAGGCACTTTGTTTCTTCGCTCTTGCTGCATTTGCTGCTGCTCAATACGGGCACGGACATGGCTCAGCTTACTCCTCACAACACATTTCTCGTCATGACGGACATCCTCAAGTACTGCACAGCGGTCCTGGAGGTGATCCACGATCAGAAAATCATTTCGACTATCGTAATGTACCCTTATAATGCGGTAGAATCTCTGTAAGTTATAGAGATCGAGGTTATAGGACAATAATAATAATAAAGTAGGAAAAAGAGAGAAAAATAAATAAAGTCCGGTGAATTTTTTTATAAGTAAACACTCTATTTGGCCACAGGCTAAGGTGTGTTAGAATTAAACTATTTGAACTAATATTTGCGTTAGAAGCGATGAAAAACACAAAAAAGAAAAAAAAAAAATTAAAAAGACTTTTTTTTTTTTGAATTTTCTTATATTTCTATATTCGAATAATTGCATTGTAAGAAGCGAATTTAAAGCAAAAGAAAGAAAGAAGTTGCTGGGGATTTAAGGGCAGAAAACACAACATTTTTCCTAGTTTGAGAGGTTTTTTACATATAAAGGATCGGTTTTCAAAGGTTGTGCCGTATATAGTGGGGATAGGCTAATAAAAGCAAAGTAATTTCTTAATGAAAGAACAAAAAGTTTAACTTTAAATCTTATTTATCAACAACAAAAATATTAAATCTCAATATTTCAACGAGGCTATGATGTGGTTTCTCAATTTAAATTCTTTCATTATTTTCAGGCTCATCCTAAGTACGACTTTGCTTACAAAGTAGAGGACCATCACACTGGCGACATCAAGTCACAGCACGAAAGCCGCGACGGTGACGTAGTGAAGGGATACTACACTCTCCACCAGCCTGATGGCTCTGAGAGATCTGTACACTATCATGGTGACCATCACACCGGGTACGTCGAAGTTAAAATTTAATTCTAGCTAAATTTTTTTATACCATGTCATGTTGTCTTAAAAGCTTTATTTTAAAAATCAAAATCAGCATATAAAGAAGTTTTAATATTATTTTTACAATTGTTACAGCTTCCATGCCGATGTCAAGTTCGACACTCATCATGTGGCTCCTAAACATCATTATTAATTAAATATAATTACATTTAAGTAACAAAAGCTACCTGTATTCCTTGTAAATAAATAATTTCAATAAATATTATCGTTGTTTCAATTTTTTTATGTTTTTATTAAAGATATAAAATTCGTCTTAAAATACATATTTTACAAAGAACTACTGTTCAGAAGTTCATATATTATTTATTTAATGATTTTGTTATTACTTAAATATGTACCACTGGCGAGGCGTCCATATAACACGGTTCCTACTGGCTTACTTTTTGTAAATGACAATAAATTTTCTGGAAAGATTTAGGAGCGATTTTCTAAAAATACAAGTATGAAACTTAAAAGAAAACACCGGGGGAATGTGGAGCTTAAATTGTAATTGACTTTGCGAAAACAAAGTCAAAAAAAGTGTCAGGGCTAAACAAACGAAAAATTTGGTAGTGAAATTACTAAATAACTTTATCTATACCGGCTTCCCTAAGTATATACCGGCTTCGCTAAGTTTACCGGCTTACCTTTTTAAAATTTTCAATCCTCAAGACTGATATGTACATATTCGTATAGCAAATAATAAACTACACTACACTACATACATGTAAAATTACAATGATGATACACTTTCTCCAATATATTCATAATAAATCAAAAATCAAAGGGTGTTGCCACTACAAAACACACACACAACTACAATTAAATCAAAATTCTTTAATTTAGATTTTGTTGTAGTTATAATATTAGAATTATTATATAATCATTTAAAAGTCATACGTAAACAAACGTATGCCAGAATCTGTTTAGCTGAACTGATTTGCTCGCTAATTACAAGCATGCTGCACACTGGTGTAACTTGTATTTTCCTAGTCGCCTTCTCTAAGGGAAATACTTTATTTGTTCAGGGCTTACATGCAAAATTTAATTCTATTTTATCATATAATTATATAAACCATTTGTAAGTTAGGACGGTAAATGAGATTAATTTTTAGAATAGCATTGGAATAATATCTATTTAATTCCGTATAAAATTACAGATTATGGATAGGCCTATAATTTTACTTTAGATTATCTTATTTCTGGGCAGGTGCAACCTAGTATCAACCCAGTCCTCAGAAAATCTAAATATTCTCTATTCAAATAGGAATATTACAAGCACTTTCGAATCGTCAATTTACAAAAAATGTCAGTAGTGTCAGTCTTAACGGAAGCTACCACCGGCTCGGAAGGCATTTCTGCTGAAAAGAGCCGGCAGGAAATTCAACAGTTGGTCTTTTCAAATAATATTTTACAATAAATTTACAACTACGGTGAACCTCCCAGATGAGCAACAACAGCATTTAATTCCACCCATTACCATCATTATAGAATTCTTGGATAGAATAATATACTTTTTTAATTATATGTTTTTAATATTAACTTTAAATTGTTAAAGTGGTAGGTCTGTAATTATTTGTGGAATTTTATTATACAAAGTTAAAGTCAAATAATTTTATTCAAAATAAGAAGTTACAAGCTTCATTTTTTGAACGTCAAATAATTTACCACCGGTTCACTAAATTTAATGCCTCAGACCTGAGAAGAGCCGGCGCAAGAAACTCGGCGGGATTTTTCTTTTCTTTTTTTTTATATTTGATAATGGTTTACAATTCTTTATTAATGACAATGATACCTTTGAAACAGACTGGAGCGAGCACTTCATTCCCAAGGTGAACAAGGTATACGTGCGTATACCTTGTGACAAAAATGATTTATTGACTTTTTCGAGGCGAAAACTAGGTGTAATTAGCTTATTTTGTATTGTATTGATACCGTGTCTGTCACAGGTCTTTAAATAATTGTGGATATTTTTGCACAAAAATAAAATGTTAGAGAGTACCCGTTTTATCAAAAACTTCTCGTAGAGAATCCTGAGCTCCCATGCCGTAAATATACCAAAATCGAGACGATTGCTTTTAATTTATTTTCAAATTCATAGTTAAGTATAAAGAACTCTGTTCTCCGCTTTCTGCCCAAATTTTACGCTCCACGTTTTTTACTAGTGTACCGTTTCTAGTCTTCAAAATCATTTATCCTATGTTCACCCAAATATGAAAGCTTTACAATAAAAATAATCATTTAAATCTTTGCAGTAATCCTGAATATGTACATATATAACCATTCTGATATTGTTTTTTTGTACTATAGAACTTAAAAAATATTTTAGGGTTTTTTTTGTTGAAGTTTTAAAGTGATAATCATACACTTCTTCTAAATATATCTTTTACTTTTATTAAAAAAATATGTTACTTTGAAACTACTATAGTGGTCTATATTAACGACTTGTTTTAATCGCTTATGTAATATGTAATTAGTACTGACATTTGTAAACGCAAATAATCTTATACAAGTATATTAAAAATATGAATTGCCATAAAAAAAGACAATGTTTCCAAACATCAATGTCCTCCTCTAGAAAATATATTGAAAAGCTAAAATTGATTATCTTAAAGATATCACGATGAAATTGCTTTTTTTTTTTTTTTAGTTAGATTACATCCACGGGCTCGCACTTGCCCGTGCCTTTTGTTTCTTTTTTTTTTTTTTTTTTTCGTGTGCATACTTAAATAGACTACCTTGTCTTAAGACTATGGTGAGATCCTCACCGACTGACAATTTTTTTTTTCTTTTTTTTTTTTTTATAAATTTATGAGCAGGTGTTGAAATTGCTTAGTATAGATTAGATATAGGTAAGAATTATAAAAGACGAAATACATTATTTTATATTTATTTAAAACATTTAACAACAATGTATTAATTTATGTAGATTTACAAATTTAATATAGGTTTTATGGCACAATTAGTAGTGATGTTTGGGAGCAATGTGATGAGTGTCATACTTCACGTCGGCGTGGAAGCTGTAATAAATAGGGTTTTTTATTATATATTATATATATAAGTACGTTGCACGTTAAAACAGTTCAAATAATATTTACTTAAGGACCAATTCGGAAACGAATTTGTTAGCATTTTATAATTATGAAATTATTGTTAGTGCAATCAAAACTACTATTAAAGATTTTCTAGACGGTTTTGTTCAAACTCGTCCACATTTTTGCGAACGGAGTGTCGCCATTCCGGTCTGAGACGTGCTCGCTCCTACCAACGCTCAGGTGGTACATTGCAAACCAAGAGGTTACGCCAAACGCCAGTTACGGAAGAAAATACTAAACCTAAGCTCTTCTACACGTACACGTATAACAGTGCTGGCCAGCTTTACTGTGCGCCCTGTAAGCGGATCTTCAAGGCGAAAATAGGATTCGCAAGCCACATAAGAACTCACCATAACACCAACGAAATTACGTGAAACATGAAAGTGAGACACGCATGGAATCGCCATCGCCGAAAACGGCGTGGATATTATTATTATTACTATTAAAGATATATTCATAACATTTTTAAGAATATTCTAATATATTTTATCAAACTCAAAAAAATATATATGTTATAGTTTTACCCGGTGTGATGGTCACCATGATAGTGTACAGATCTCTCAGAGCCATCAGGCTGGTGGAGAGAGTAGTATCCCTTCACTACGTCACCGTCGCGACTCTCGTGCTGTGACTTGATGTCGCCAGTGTGGTGGTCCTCTACTTTGTAAGCGAAGTCATACTTAGGATGAGCCTGAAAGGAATAAAAAAAATTAAGTTTCAATTAAGAACTATTGATGTGGTCAATTAAAATAGTGGTACTTTTTATTTTCTATCTGTATTATTTAAAATGGCTTATTTTTATTTGTAAATAATATACAAAATTTTAAGTGAACTTTTTGTTCAATTGAAATTTTACTAAATTAAATGGTAATTGATATTTACGTACATGATAGTCGTGACCGTGACCGTGACCGCCGTGCACTACTTGAGGATGACCGTCATGACGAGAGATGTGTTGTGAGGAATAAGCCGAGCCATGTCCGTGCCCGTATTGAGCAACAGCAAATGCAACAAGGGCGAAGAAACACACTGCCTAAAATTACGAAATTATTATATCGGGTATATATATTTTTTATTTTCATATGAACTATTTATAATTTACAATTTTTAGATGAAAAAACAAATAAAAAATTCATATCAAAATATGAAAAATAGTTTATATTAAAAGCATAACGAAATAAATATTTAATTTAATAGATAAAAGAAACGAAAATACTTTGTCATGAGCAGTACCTTAGAAAACATTTTGATTATTGCAAGTAGTTTTGGTGTCTATGATAAAAACTGGACTGATACATTTTGTCTACGACTCACGTCTTTTATATTACACCAACAGTAACTATGCGAGGTTTATTAGTTTCATTCTCCATAATTGCTTGTTTAAATTATTATCAGCCGCAATGTATATTAAAAATTTGCAAGCATGTCTCAATCTAGTTTTGAGAGGCGTAACGCTTTAACTTTAGACTTAAGGAAACTTTAATTCACCCTGTCATTTGATATTTATGATGCTATGAAAGTATTCGAATATTCGAAGTCGGTTACTATAGAGATATACGATTTTACGCTACAGAACTAGTCTAAAATATGCTTAATAAGTATGCATGGAAAATAACATACACAGTTAGATGCATTTTGTCTCATTTATTTATCTTATGGCAACGGATTTCTTAAAGGCTGGCAACGCTTCGGTAGTTCTTCTGTTGTTGCAGAGGGCCGTGTGCAGTGTTGTTCTGTTAGCATCAGGAGACCCAAAAAAAACAAGTTAGATCTCAATTAGGAGGGTAGTAATTTAATAATCATTTCTCTTTACCAACATTGAAACACGGAATAGATTTTGAAAACAGTATGAAGTCATCATATTTGTCCTTTTTTCGAAATAATTAAAAAAATATATCATAATAAATAAAGCAATATGTTCATTTACAAAGCATTCTTTTTCTTTATGTAATTATTATTACAGTATAAGTAAAATAATTAAACTACCTGTTTAATAATATCGTAATTATTTGGAATTTAATTTTGCTATTAGTCGTGTTTAATTTTTTTTTTTAAATTGCTCTAGTGATCGATCTTTGATGAAGATTTTTTTCTTTTCTGTTAGTTTCACCTTTACTACATGCCAGTATAGTCAGAGAGAACCTAGTGTCGAAACACTTCGTTCTCCACTTTCAATCCAAATTCGAGACATTATATGTTGAGTGGCGGAACTCAACATCGCGCTTTGTTTTACCAGAAAGGATAAATGTATATAATGGAACCCACAACAATCACATTTACAGCCAGATTTCTGCTAAATTTCCATAACTACATAACTTAAACATTTTATGAAAACGTATCTCTATTGATATAAAAAATGTGTTTCTATTCCTAAGTGTGTGATTAACACTTGTAAAATACGCAAAATATGTAATAAATAACATTCTCTCTTGCCAAACGTTTCTTCTTAGTAATAATCTTTTTGTAAAAATCTCTTTAGAGATGCTGACAACAAAAATAAGGCGTAATAAAGCGCACAAGAACTTCGACAATGTTTTCGCATCTCACCACGTTTCAACTTTTATGCGTTTTCTAAAATTTTGTTTTATTTATAACTGTGTTATTACTTTAAAAATATTCCATAATGCATTTAAATCAACTTTAAAAGGAAGTTTTCAATAAGTTTCATCAATATTTTCTTATATTCCCTTGCTACTGATAACAGATGCCTGGAAAGCCTTATATTTTTTTTGTTTTGATGGGAATACTTTCCATATAATGATAAAATTATCTGCGAAATATATCCCCCAACATCAGGTAATAATAAACTCATCAGATCATGTAGGGATCATTTACATTACATTTTTAGTTCAAATATGCCTAATATTTGAACCAATTTGGGTATTTTGTTTCTAGTGAATCGTTCAATTGGTTTTGGAAATCACAACATAGTTAAGTCAAACTAATGGATACAAAATACTTACTTAGCTACACGCTTTAGCCCTAGCGGAGTCGTCAACGGATCGAAGAAGAAAAATCTTACAATTAATAAATTCATCTATAAGTTAAAAAATAGGCCTTTCATTATAAAAATAATGAATATACAAAACAATAAATTGTAGGTTTGTATTGAACATCATAAAAATACAAATCATAAATTCATAAGACCACGCGATGTCGTTAATATTGCCAAATATAAAATAGATTGAAATTAATGGACCTCGGCTAGTTATCATTGCGTTTAATATAAAAAGCGCGTGTATTATTTCTTCTACATCAGTTTAGTTTGGAAACTCAAAATAATAACTGCTTTTAAAAATGTTCTTCAAGGTAATTTATTTGCATTAATATGAATATTATAATAAAAAAAAGTTAGATTATTATTTAGAATATATATTATTAAAACGTACTTATAAACATTAACATTTTATCTATACTATAGGTGTTGTGTTTCGCTACTGTCAAATGTTCCCTGCGGCTGCCCAGTACGGACATGGACATGTGCTTACCTGTCTCAACACATCTCTGTCACGACGGACATCCTGAAGTAGCATTAACGGCATGGCGGTCACGGACATGACTACGGTCATGACCACGTTGACTATTTTGTAAGTCCATTACATTATCTCATAACTACCTAACATAAATTTGAACAGATTATGAAAATTTGGTTTGACTTTTTATTTTTTTTTAGGCTCATCCTAAGTACGACTTCGCATACAAAGTAGAGGACCACCACACTGGCGACATCAAGTCACAGCACGAGAGTCGCGACGGTGACGTAGTGAAGGGATACTACGCTCTCCACCAGCCTGATGGCTCTGAGAGATCTGTACACTATCATGGTGACCATCACACTGGGTATGTTTATTTTTTGTATTATTATAAATATGAATGTAAGTACATATATTTATTACATAAACGAGTTATTAATATGTATTTGATTGTTACAGCTTCCACGCCGATGTCAAATTCGACACTCATCATGTATCCCCTAAACATCACTACTAATTAAATAGAATTATTTTTAATTTATAAAAGCTACCTGTGATCCTTCTAACAAGCGTTTCTGTCTCATTATTTAAAAGATGTTTTCGTTATATTTCGTCAATAAATAATTATCTTTTAAATATTTTTTTCTATTTATATTACCTTGCCATATTACATTTTTGCATTTTTAAGCATATACACTTTTATATAAAATAAGTAATAATATTTTTTTTTATTCATTTTTTGTGAAGAGAACTTTATAGTATTAATACTCAAATTAAGCAAAAACAGCTTTATGCTATGTTTCACCTAGCAGTTCCTTCGTTCTCCAGTTTCTGATAGAACTAAAGACATTGTGTAATCAAAATATTATCATTTC
The DNA here is from genome assembly GCA_033558755.1 of Philaethria dido. NCBI lineage: Eukaryota > Metazoa > Arthropoda > Insecta > Lepidoptera > Nymphalidae > Philaethria > Philaethria dido. Next base: position 215,859 of record JAKGSA010000273.1, read on the forward strand.
TCCGAACCTACAACAATCGTGTCTAAAATCAAAAGTCACCACTGCGACGCAATGGTCTCGTTGTATTATATTTCAATAATATTAATAATTTATAAAATCTAATATTAAAATAAATACTACTTTACAAAATACACAATTTTTTTTAAGCAATCATGATTACAACTATGTTTATCACAATTAGTGATCATATTTTTTACGATTATATTTTATATAGAAAATTATAGCTTATATAGATAAGGAGTGACAAATGCTAATAATGGGTTAGCTTTGAGGTTAGAAAGTAAATTGTCTCTTAAATGATGAAATGTCAAGAATTGAGCTATTATCCTTTGACATTTATTTAGTGAAAAATTAGGAAATTATAATCATAGAACTCTACACTCTTCAATAAAGAATTTTAATAGTGCAAATTTACTATGAAAATAGTCAAAAATTTACTACATCACTTCGAAAAATTCTATCAGCTTTTCCTATTCAGAAAGAACCTGAGACCGCTGTGTGTAATTTAATCGCTAAATTCGAGGCTCACGGTTCTGTTGCTGACAATAGACCGAAGCAATACGCTCGAAGTGGCCGTAGTGATCCAAATATAGCCGCTGTAGGAAAGTGTTGAGAGTGAGCCTGGAACATCAACTCGGCGACGTTCGCAACAATTGAGCATCACCCTCTGGTGGCCACAAAGCCGGTCAGACAATTCTATAATTGCATGAAAATTTCTTGGTGGTAGTTCTCTATTTGGCGATGACTATTGACTTTGTTCTTGTGATTAAACATCGCTGGCTTATTTTCTCCGGAGCTATTTAAAAGATCGGGTTTGCGTAAATAAACCACAAACAACTGATGCTATAAACGATAAAATTCGACGCTGCATAGACGAGATAAGCGAACATTCGTTACAAAATATGGTTAAAAATTTTGTAAAAAGGGCGAACGTCTGCCTACATGCTAAAGGTGGACATTTCCATTATAATTCCCACTTTTCTACTTTGGTATAAAAAAATGAATTTGTCAAAAAAAAAGTATGTTTTTAAACTAGAAGTATATGAGAAAATTAACAAAAAATGTGACAATAAAAGTAAAACCCTGTGTTTCACATTCATGTTCATATAATGTGGCATAATTATCCGTTGCTAAGGTAACATACAAACAGGGTCCCTATCTATCTGGGATCCAAGTAAAAAAGTGAAGTATATATAACTGAATATGCAATAATGAATACATGCAGAAAAATATATAATATATAATAAGGTTTATTATTATTTATGAATCTTGAATTTTAAAAAGTAGTCCAGTTCAGAGGTCATCTTGGCGCTAAGGGACAGCGTCTGAATATAACCATAATTGATTGTGGGGTTGATTCCCACTCGGGGGTATGTCTGATTATATTAAAATTGTCGTTCCTCCGTTCTGGGAAGACAAAGCGCAACTTTGAGTTCCGCCACTTAACTCGCAATGTCTTGAATTCGTGTGGAAAGCGAAGCGAAACAAACGAAGTGTTTTGACACTAGGTTCTATGTACTACCTTGCTTAGTTGTTTACTGGAGTCGAGCTGATTTTTTTTATTTATTTAATTCGGACTACAAACGAACCAGTTGAGAATAAGTCACTTCCCCCATGTCACGTTGTATGGACAGCACATGAAGGAAGATTGATCGGTAAAAATGATATAAAGTTAAATTACGATACTTAGCATATTTGGTGTGAAAATTTGTTGAAGGTCGCTGTAGTGTAACAACCCGTCATACATACTTAATCGAAAGCAAACATTATAAGAAATTTTTTTTTTTTACTTCAATATAGCTTGTAGTTTTAGAACAATCCAGGGCAGTGCCCGAGATAAGTAAGAAATCGATGGCGGTAGTTTATTATCAGTATTACACGTGTACAAAAACTCTGTACCACTTTTTACAAAAATTAAGCGGAGGAGCATGAAATTTGGCTAAATTATAGTTTAAGAAGGCAGTTAAGTGTATAGAACGTTGAGATATATCATAGTTAAGATATTTATTTTTTTGACTCATATTTTTTTTTCTTTTCTTTACATTCAATGGATCAATTTTTTCAATGTATGTTAATTTCATGAGAATCAGTAAGTTTAAATTAATTGGACCTTTTTTAGTTCACACTTGGTATAAATTAAGATTTAAATAGAAATGGAGAAGTATGAAGTAGGGTTATTAAGGTATAATTAAACGTATAAGAAATATTATATCGTATTTATTAAAAAATATTCAACAACATTGAAATTAATAAACATAGAAAAGAAAATCTTATTTTTTTGACATATATGAGTATATTTACATACTGCTAAAAGTCAATTTTTTCAAAGATCCACATATGGCACGTTTATTTAGTAGTGATGATGATGGGGAACGATGTGATGAGTATCATACTTCACGTCAGCGTGAAAGCTGGAAATAAATAATATGATTTACTTGTTAAGCTCTTATTCTAATACTGTTTCATATGTGCCTTTTTATGAAAATTTAAATAGCTTATTGTACCACATAGATATTAAAAAGTATTCTTACCCAGTATGATGATCACCATGATAGTGCACAGATCTTACAGAGCCATCAGGCTGGTGGAGAGAGTAGTATCCCTTCACTACGTCACCGTCGCGGCTCTCGTGTTGGGACTTGATGTCGCCAGTGTGGTGGTCTTCTACTTTATAGTCAAATTCGTACTTAGGATGGGCCTTAAAAAACATTGTTAAATTTAAAATATATATTATAAAATAATGGTTACATTTGAATATTGTAAGATTTTTGAGTAAAGCAGCAACACTATCAACTGAAATTGATTGTTAATTGTGTAATCATTAATAAATTAGAGTTAGATACATACATGATAGTCGACGTGACCGTGACCGTGACCGCCGTGCACTACTTGGGGATGTCCGTCATGACGAGAGATGTGTTGCGAGGAGTAAGCGTGGCCATGTCCGTGCCCGTATTGAGCAGCAGCAAACGCGACAAGAGCGAAGAAACACACTGCCTAAAATTTAAAATGTTGTTGATGGTTAATTGGGACAAACAAAAGAAATAAGAGTAAAGTTTATTAAAGTTACAATGATGAGTTTATCATATCTGGATTTCATAAGAAAAGCCTGTTACTAAAGTAACAGGTAACATTAAAATTCCCTAATTTATTTAATTGACATTCGCATGATTTAATAAATATTATTATTAGAAAATTTTCTATTTATCCAAAACAATTAAACAATAAATGTAAAGAAATACAAAAGCATAAAATCTTACCTTGAACATTTTGTTTGAAAATATGTTTTAGTTTCTATGATAAAAACTTAACTGATACAGTTTGGCTACGACTCACGTCTTTTATATTACTACAACGGTAACCATGCGAGGTTTATTAGTTTCACTATCCATAATTGCAATTTTAATGTATATTAAAAAAAAATTGCAAATGTTTCTTAATCTATTTTTCGAAATGCGTTACTTTTTGCAGTAGGCTCAAAAGAATGGTTAGGTGGTAGGAGGTTCGTCCTCCGTCTGGCTCGCGACCACTATCATGTCAAAGACGAACCGCCAAATATCTAATGATGTGTTCCGGTTCGATGGCATGTAAGCCAGATTTTCCCCTTTCCCACCCATCCTTTCCCCAAAATGTGGTGGTTCTGATAGTGGACTACTACATTGTCCCCCCTTCCATCAGTATCCTCTAGGTTGGCAACGCATCTACAACATCTCTGGTGTTGTAGATGTCTATGGGCGAAGGTAATCACTTACCATCAGGTGGTCCTTCTGCTCGTTTGCCGTCCGTTATCAATAAAAAAAAAAAGAAAAGAATGTTAATTATAGCTTTTCATAAGTCTGATATTGTATTGAGGTAATAACAAAGTTTTTTCAAAAATAGAAGCTTCACGCCTTATCCCGCATTGGAGGGCATCAGAATGAAACTACGGCCAAGACACTGTTCACTGCTTTCCACCCGAATTCTAGATATTACGCGTTAAGTGGCGGAACTCAACGCCGCAATTTTTTTAGCTTAACATTTTATCCCTAGCGGGGTAGTCAAAGAGACCAGAGAGCCAAACGTAATGCATTCTTTCGTCTCATCATTATCCTTTTCATAAATGCCCTGCGGGGGCCAACATGCGTTTTAGGCGATCTTCTATCACGATTATCAAAGTGTATGATTCCAAGGCGGCCCCTCAAGGTACTAGTGCGTCCCTGCAGGTGAGAAAAGTGACGACAAATTTGCTGCTGGGGACCGCCACCCAAGACGCTATGTTTGAGATAGCAGAAAAGAAGAAGTGACATGTAATAATACATTTATTTATGTAAAACTATTCTGTGTATTTTATACTTTGTCCTATTTATTAAGCATACATTTTAATCCAGCTCTATATTTATTATGTGCTTATATTATTATTAGGATCGAAATTACTAAAGTGTTGTAATTTTAAAGGCTTATAAAAATATTATTTCATAATTTAAATAAAATATTTTGAAGCAGTATGTAATTAATAGCAATTTATATGTTGCACTTACGTGGGTATTTTTTGAAATAGTAAGAGTATTCACGAATTTACACTAATATTAAAGTTTACTTCGAAAATGTAAAGATGTTGTGGACAAATACGTGTCTTCTATAATATATATATATATTTTTTAACTTCACGCTGTAACCCGCATATGGCAGGGTAGGCAGAGGGAACCAGAGAACCTAGTATTATGACACTCAATTCTCTTTCAACAATTCCGTTCCCCACTTTCCGCCGAATTGAGACTTTGCGTGTTGAGTGACGGAACTCAACGCCGCGCTTTGCCTTGTATAATAAAAATAACATCATTTATTTAAATTTATTTTTTTACAGCTACCCCCTTTATCCCGTTTAAGAAAATAGTTACAAAGAACCTAGAGTCAAGATGTACTTTCCGCTGCTTTCCACCTGAATTCGTTACATGTCGAGTGGGAATCGAACCCAATACTATTTCTGTTAAATTTCTCTTGAACTTCAAACATTTATTAAAAAATAACCTATATTTAACTTTATATATCAATATAAATTATAACATCATAAGCACATGCGATGTCGTCAATATTACCAAATATAAAATAGAGCGAAATCAATAGACCTCGGCTAGTTACCCTTGCGGTTTATATAAAAAGCGTGTGCATTAGTTCTTCTACATCAGTTTACTTTGGAAAACCAAAACAATAACTGCTTTTAAAAATGTTCTTCAAGGTACCTTACCGTTATAAATATTATTATTTCATATAAATAAATTAAAACATATCATTAAATTTATTTTGAAAACTGTAACATTTTATCTTTAGGTGTTGTGTTTCGCTGCCGTCGTCGCTCTCGCGGCTGCCCAGTACGGACATGGACATGCTTACTCGTCTCAACACATCTCCCGTCACGACGGACATCCTGAAGTAGTACACGTACATGGCGGTCACGGACATGATTACGGTCATGGCCACGTTGACTATTTTGTAAGTCATATATCGCATTTATGACATGTCTACCTAATATAAATATTTGAAAAGTTTTTATAAATTTTTCCTAACTTTTTACTATCTTTCAGGCCCATCCTAAGTACGATTTCGCTTACAAAGTAGAGGACCACCACACTGGTGACATCAAGTCTCAACACGAGAGTCGCGACGGTGACGTAGTGAAGGGATACTACGCTCTCCACCAGCCTGATGGCTCTGAGAGATCTGTACACTATCATGGTGACCATCACACTGGGTAAGTCTACAGTACATCATTCATTCATCATTCCATAATATATTTGTTTGGCTTTAGCATATAAATAAGTATGTATAATACTATATGTTTTAAATTGTTACAGCTTCCACGCTGATGTGAAATTCGACACTCATCATGTGGCCCCCAAACATCACTACTAGTTGTAAATAATCGTTTAAATGACAGAGCTACCTGTGATTCTTGTAAATAAATAATTTCAATAAATAGTTATATCTCAGATAATTGTTTCTTCTTTTTTAGTATTTAATATTTTTGATCACTTTGCCACGTTTTTAAATTTATAACCACTTGCATTTTACCATCTTGAAATTTAAAATTTTAAATATATTATGCAAAAATACTTAAAATTTACGCATACCTTTACAAACGTTAATTTCATAAAAAGGCAAATATATTTTTAAATAATATAATAAGAAATATTTTCATTGTCTTCCGTAAAAATATTATTGCTATTTAGGCTAATGAGTTTATTATCACCCACAGTAAATCTGACAAAAATGAAGTACTGAACAATATTATTTTGTCGACATATATTAGATCGTCGGTAATCGACACCAAGACCTACTTGGTGGATATTTATAGCATTTGTCAACAATACATCTTTTATGCATCTTCTATATTCATTCCTTCTCCTATACATTTGTGAGATATGGACAATATAGAGATTAAGCAAGGATTTTCTTTGAGTAATATTTACATTTTTCTAAAAAGATTGAATCTCACCCTGAAACAAAACGTGAATTTACGTATTTGACTCAAGTCAAAGCAGACTTGCAAATAAGCTTTTAAAATTTAACAAAGTTGATTAGAATTTTATAAAGTTTAAGGTATGATTTTGAAGAAGTATTGGTTGAGGAACATCAGGTAAGGAAAACTAATAGTGTAGACTAAATTTTATTTTTGATTTATATATATAAAGTATTAGAGAGCAAAGTAAATACAATAAATCTAAAACTATAATTATTAAATAAAACAATTTTGAATTTTTGTACTAGTTATGTTTGCATAAAAGAACTGATTACGACAGAAACTGAATATAATGTAATGAAAAAAATAAAATTTTAAAAAGTATATAGTAAATATTTATTTTCATGTGTCACATTAAAAAATCTCGATGAACTATTTCGCCTTGAAAAGGAAAAAATAAAATGCAAAGCAAAAAAGTTTGCCAAACTATGATAGTCAAATAAGAAGAAGAACACGTTTATTATAAACCATTTCTATGGGTATAATTTTAACAGGAGTTTTAATGGTAGCTGAACAATGTGATTCATCAGATATAATATTGTTAATATTATTATATAATAAAAATCTGGTGCAATAATATTATTGCACCAGATTTTTTTCCTTCGCAATTCAATAGCAGGCATAGCTCCAGTAGCTGCACTCTTAACTAAACTTAACTGTAAGAACTGTTGAAGATCTTCGACGTGATCCTATGAGACTGTGTACCCAATTAGAAACATGGTAAGTTCTTAGAAGCTCAGTTTCAAATACAGTTAGTTACGCTTATTTTTTTTAGGTAACGTCTTCTTATATATCAGGGTAGTTAAATAACCTAGACCTGTCAAGAAAATCCTTTCCATACTTTGCTACCAAATTCGAAACATTGCATGATGACGGCAAAAAATGAAAATAACCTAAATATGATCATTTCTCCGAGCGGGAATCGAACCACAGCGAATCGTGTTTACAGTCCTCTACCATTATTTTTTGTATATTATCGTTACCATACCTATTGTATATATATTGTACTTTAAAATATTAAAAAAAGAGTACTCAAAGCTAATTTATTTTTGTAATTTATTTTGGGTATAAAAGTATATACAATGCAATCCGCAACTCAGCATAGAATATCTAAAGGTTGTGAAATTTTATGGAGGATCCTTTATGCGCAAATAAAAAAAAGGAAAATTTCGACGTAGAATTTTGACGTGGAAGCGTAACAAAGAAATTTATATTCATTTATAATATTAGTAGGGACTTTTTTTTTACTTCTAATGTATAAATTTAGTAATTTAGGTACTACTTCTTCATATAAACTTAAAGTATGGAAAATTGTATGCACAATTTTCGTAACAAAAGGCACAATGATTTCCCTTCACGTATTAAAATATAGACATAATATATTCTTTAATGAAACACAACTAGAGATTGAAGATACCTAACATTAGGAGGAGATGGCGTTAGTGATTTATTATTGTGATTATTATAATATAAAGTAAAAATAAATATTATATTTAAGTAATAAGTTAAATTATGAAAGAAAAGAAAAGGAAATAGAACAAGCAAAACGAAAATTTTAAAAAGGTAACAATTTATTGTAAAGATATCAAAAGCATACATATATACAAATATCCATTTAAGGAAACTACTACACTTTTAATAACTTCTTCATAACAATTTATTTACATTTTTTTAAATTTGAAAACAACAAAACAGAAACGATCATAGCTGTTTTTTCTCTACGAAAAGTAATTATACTAAATTAGTAGTGATGTTTGGGGGCCACGTGGTGAGTGTTGAATTTCACATCAGCGTGGAAGCTGTAACAATAGAAATAATTAAAATTATAACAAAGAAAGAAAACGGGTTTCAAATTAAAAAAGTTAAAAAAGCTTTTTTTTTCGCTTCACGTTGTATCAAGTGTAAGTGTATGTGTTAAATCGCCCCGTTCCCTACTTTCCGCCGAATTGAGGCATTGTGTGCTGAGTGGCGGAACTCAACGCCGCGCTTTGCCTTATTACTAAACCCAGGAAATAAAAAAAATAAACTTTTACATTTCCTGAAGTGGGAATCGAACCCATAACCAGTCGCGTTTACAGTCACACGCTTGTGCCTCTGCGCCACGACAGGCTAAATTATTATGAATAACTCTAAAAATATTGATCAAAGCTTACTAAATATTAAATTTAAATGGGATCATAATGCTCTATAGCTAGTGCTTACAAAAAAAGAACCATCAGTATTGGTTCAGCCTTAAAAAATTATGCAATAACACATAAAAACAAAATACTGTCAAATTGAGAACCTCTTCGTTTTTAGAAGTCGGTTAAACATGTAATTACAGGTTGCCAGATAAATACAAAGTGATATTGACTGATCTCATTATTAAAGATTCTAATAATGTCTTAACAAAATCGTAATCTAAAACTCATAAATTATATTTTATAACTTATTCACTAACTAAGGTTGTTGATAATTTGCATACCGATCATACTCATACAATATAAAAAGTTTGTTTCATATATATTAAAAATAAATAGTGTTACATTAATGTGGATTTACCCGGTATGATGGTCACCATGATAGTGGACAGATCTCTCAGAGCCATCAGGTTGATGGAGAGAGTAGTATCCCTTCACTACGTCACCGTCGCGACTCTCGTGCTGTGACTTGATGTCGCCAGTGTGGTGGTCCTCTACTTTGTAAGCGAAGTCGTACTTAGGATGAGTCTGAAAAAACATACACGCCATCTTTAATTTTTTTTCAAAATATAAGAGGGTATGAATCTACAATTTAAGTCAAAAAAAGAGTTGTAACCGTTAATAGCTTTTTAGATGTACTGTCCTACTTTTTACAGTCTTTCAGATATATTTTAAAGTCTATAATATCCGCAATATGCAAATCGAAATGTATATTTTTCAGGGTAGGCTTAAAAATGCCTAAGTTTTAACTGTATATTTTATTTTTAAGCTATTTAAAAGCTTTTTTATTTGAAATCATTTGATTTTTTTTGCAAGTTATCATTTATATACTATAAAAAATCAAATCGGAATGCCTATTTATATTTAAAAAGTTATAAATGCAGGTAAATTTATCAACCTTGGGCCTGATATATTTGTATGTATATTTTTATACATAATACTTACAAAGTAGTCGACATGACCATGATCATGACCATGTCCACCGTGCACGTGAACGACCTGCGGGTGTCCGTCGTGACGAGAGATGTGTTGAGAGGAGTAAGCGTGGCCATGTCCACCGTATTGGGCAGCCGCGAGGGCGGCGAGGGCAGCGAAACACAATACCTATGTATCAAGAAATGAAAAATTTATTATAATTCAAAGACAATCCGTTCTCTTAACACTTCCGTTTCCCATTTTCCTCCGTTAAGTCGCGCGTGCGTGCTTGCTAAGTGGCGGAACTCAACGCCGCGCTTTGCCTTGTTACCAAAGCGAAGTAATGATTTTTTTAAATATAGGTTTAGGCTTAATGTTCACTCTAATATCAAATTCATGTTATTAACCTTTAAAATAAATTTTGAAAGGCTGAAAAATATATATTAACAACAATAGATTTAAAAATCGAACGGTTGGTTTTTAAAGTTGCAGACAGATTAAAACGAATTTGACACTCGAAAAAGCAATTAACAACCTTCAATATTTAAATAAAAATATTATTTATATAATTCTATGTACCTTGGCAAACATTTTTAAGTATAGTTATTATTTTGGTTTCCAAAATTCAACTGATATAGTGTTGCTTGTACTCACGTCTTTTATATTAACCGCAAGGGTAACAAGTCGTGGTCTATTGATTTCGCTCTATTTTACATTTGGCAATTTTGACGCCATCGCGTGTGCTGACACGTTAAAGCTTTGCAATGTATTATAATGATAAAGGGTAATATCACGAAAAAAACCGTAGAAGCCGTGAATAAGTTGATAAATCGAAAATATGAATTTTTAAGAGTACAAACTGTTTTTACATACATACATAGCTTCACGCTGTATCTCGCGTATATAGGTAGGCAGAGAAAACCTAGTGTCAAGACACTCCGTTTTCCAATTTCCGCCTAATTGAGGCATTGCGTGCTGAGTGGCGGAACTCAACGCCGCGCTTTGCTTTGTTTCCAAACCCAGGAAATGAAAAATTTCATTTCCTGGAGTGGGAATGGAATCCACAACCTGTCGCGTTTACAGCAACAGTCGCACGTCCGTGCCTCTGCGCCACGACAGGCGTTTGACAATTTTTTATTCTCTATACATTAAGTATTTTTTATTTAATTTTCATTAAGCCATTAATCACCATAGAAATAAAGCAATAACATAAAAATGCCTATTAGTATTTTAAAAGTTAGGTAGTATTTAAAAAAAAAATCGTATGGACTCCCATTCAAGTCTCGTCTGTAAACATAATAATTACTTTCTTTAATAAAAATTATGTCCTCATTAATTATATTTTTACTGAAGAACCCTTTGAGCCACGGAACCTATTTTAATTCGATATTTACTAAATGGGATGGAAATATATATGTTTTGTTAGTTTCTTGAGAATGCTTATATTTTTAAAGATTACACTAGTTTCAAAATTATTCTATTTCTTGTTAGATTAAATCCACTTATAGTGCAATTGTTTGGCATTTTTTATGTAACTACTTATTTATTGCGAAGACAGAAAGTCTTAGCCAAATGAAGAGTAATCAAGCACTTTTTTATCCATTCATTCCCTAATATTATAATCAATATGATTAGTATTGTTAATTTAAGAAAATATATAAAAAGGAAGTAATATTTTTTTAGGCACGTTTGTCCATTGTAATAAATGTAATTTGACACGAGTGGAATTCTTTAAATAGTTACACTTTGTATGTGAATATTTTTTTATACTCTGTTAAGCATATTTAACATTAATGTTACGCTTGAGTGCTCTGCTCGAGATAGCTGTAGCAACAGCTCTTGAAAATTTCATGAGCAATCGATAATTATACAATTATATCTCTAATCTATTCCTTCTTAATTAGCGTTCTTGCATTTTCAGGTTATTAAAGATTTTTATACATAGAAACTAATATTATAGATTAACTAAATTTAAAATATTTTTAATTTTTATATGACACTCTACGTAATAAAAATGATGTTATCCAATAAGCAAAGTGTACTAAGCACATAGTGGCTTTGAATTAGTCATACTATATAAGTAGATTTTCATTATATTAATATATAAACGAAAAACTTTGTGGCCCTTAACGTCAATTTCGCAAACACGCATGAAATTTGGCACAGATTATTTTTTTATGGGGAAAGTATGCCATAAATGCAATCACTTTTATAATATTGTATTTGAAATACAATAAACTAATAAAATAAACATTGCAAATATTACATGTGTTTGTCATACACGTTTTGTATAAATTGACGAGCACGTTGCTAGGCAACGCGTTCTTTATGCGTCAACTGGGCCTGATACTGTAAAATTACTTATAGGCGGAGACGGTAGATCGATGGGGATGGTAAAAATGTCGATGAAATGCGTTAAAAGTGAAATTCATAGTTGCTTACATTACACCTCACGGGTGCTTTGTTAGTTTTTTCCTATCGTAATTTTAATTACTCTTTTTTACTAACTCATTTACGCCGAACATACAATAGCATTTAGCTTTGAAGGTTATTCTAGCATGTAGTAACAATTGCTTTCAAAATATTTACCCATGATGAGGAAACTTTTACTTTACGTTATAATGATTTTTGATATTCTCAAGGGCAGCATTTGGTTCTAGAAAAACTAGATTGTCATACAATTTTGGCTTGTTAAAATCTACATATTACCATTTTCTGTTATTGTTACTTAATTATGAAAGTCATATTTAAACTTCTTGGGTTTGGTAGCAAGACAAAGTGCGGCGTTGAGTTCCGCCACTTAACACGCAATGCCTCAATTCGGCGGAAAGTGGGGAACGGAATTGTTGAAAGAGAATGGAGTGTCTTAACACTAGGTTCTCTGGTTCCCTCTGCCTACCCTGCTATATGTCGGTTACAGCGTGAAGTTAAAAAAAATATATTTTAATGCCACGAATATGACTATTTTTACTTTAACGGCGTCAGTAATGGAAAAAGACAGAAAAAAAATATGTACTCGTATATCATGAGTGAGTAGCCCACAACTTCATTTGCGTGGATAATAAAATTTAAAATTATTCTAGAGGCCATCGTAATACAGCTGGATTGTGTATGTAATGCTTATGTGTGTGACCGTAATTGATTGTGGTTTTGATCACTCAGGGGAATCATTATTTTTACACTGTTTTTATTTCCCCGCTTTGGTAAAACAAAATGTAGCGTTGAGGCGCGGGGACTATGGTCGAAAGTCGTGAATGGGGTGTTTTGATACTGAACTCTATTAATACCATGCTATGTGGAAAAAAACTTGAAGCGGCACGACTTTAGACTCCTTTTTTAATGCTATCCGAGGAAACGTTTTCAGCTTTCTACCAGTCATCAGCACTCAGTAAAATATTTTTTTTATTAATAATATATTTGTAGATATTTGACTAATGATTGGTATTTATTTAAAACTTTAACTGCAATTATATTAATTTAGATTTTTATTTCTGTATTTAAAAGAAATTTACTTTTGTTTACTCACATACATACAAACTATGATGATGAGCATAATAAAGTCGTTTAAAAAAATGTAAAAAATTTTACATTTGCACCAGTAACAAATATGCTTAACATGCGTTCATAAGACAAATTTATAAATCGATGAAACAGTATTAAAAATAATATAATATTTATGCATTTTTGGCACGATGCATTGCAATATAAAATTTAAAAACGCAGAAACGGCAGAAGTTTCGAAACGTTCGAGGTATGTTCTAACTTAATTTCATAGATAAAAATCAAAATAAACCATTTGAACGTATTAAGTGAACATTAGTATGAAATAATGAATACTTAAAAGGTTAAAGTTATTTTCTATTTTTATTAAATTTAAGTTAATTTTTATTTGGTTTAATTGAAAAAATGTAATTTATAGTTCATAATTTTATATTTGATTAAAATAAAATATATATGTTAGGGAATAATGACTAAAGAGTATTTATTATTTATATTGACTGATTCGATATTTGACATATGATGATGAATGACAATGTAAATAGTATGCGTCAGTAGAGCGGAGAGTACACATCTTGTTGGACTTTCACCTGTGCCACTGGAGCACACTGACCATGGCGTCCGAAGGTAGTGATTATGTCGCTACTCCTTTGGACTCGGCTTCCGCGACATATATATATATATATATATATATATATATATATATATATATATTTTGCAATACTATTATTGATGTACTAGTCTATAAGGCTAGCTATGGAAAATAAATACAAATATATTTATATAGATAATTTTATTTCCATAGAATAAAATATTTGTAAGATATAGAATTTATTGTTTTTTATTATATATAGATCATTTAAATTATATTTTTATAAGTTAAGGAACAATAACTTAAATCTCGGTATACTTTACTTATTTTGAAATATTAATGGCGATATTTTGGGTACAAGTGATTGATGCCGTACTTAACATCAGCTTGGAATCTGTAATAAATAATAATTATAGAATATTAATTAAAATTAAAATTCAGGGCTGTGGTGGCGTAGAGGCACAAGCGTGGCTGTAAACGCGACAGGTTGTGGGTTCGATTCCCACTCCGGGAAATGTAAAAGTTTAGTATTTTCATTTCCTGGGTTTAATAACGAGGCAAAGCGCGGCATTGAATTCTGTCACTCAGCACGTAATGCCTTAATTCGGCGGAAAGTGGAGAACGGAAATGTTAAAAGAGAATGGAGTGTCTTAGCACTAGGTTCTCTGGTTTCCTCTGCCTATCCCGCTATGTGCGTGAAGCGAAAATAAAAATAAAATAAAAAATATTAATTAAAACACATTTTTATCAACAAGCTTTTTTCACCATGTATTAACTTTTACATCTTAACCCTATAGCTTGATACCCATATTAGGTAAGTTACATAAACATATGTAAATGACTATTTTGTATCGGTAGCCATTTTAGATTTACCATGACATATTTAAATATTATCATCAGAAACGATGTGAACCAAATATCCGATCAATCTGTCAATTACTAAATTTAACCGAATTAAATAAACAAACATGGCAAGTTTAATAAAAGCTTGTAAAAAAGGTGTAGGTAAAAACGTGTAATATGGCATTATAATATTAATTTGTAATTGCACGGTGGTAGGAGGTTCGTCCTCCGTCTGGCTCGCGACCACTATCATGTCAAAGACGAACCGCCAAATATCTTATGATGTGTTCCGGTTCGATGGCATGTAAGCCAGGTTTTCCCCTTTCACAAACATCAGTGTCCCCTAATACTTTGCTGAGTATGCGTACTTGTGTGAAATGCTGCATTGTCCTCCCTTTGGAGAATCTGTATACGTCTATGGGAATGTTAAAGATATCTAGTACATCTATTAAGTAGCATACATAATAATGGGCGAAGGTATCCACTGGAGCGTATTTGGGAGTCGTATGAGCAAGCTGCAATTGTCGCAAGTACGAGGAAACACAGGGTCTGAAAATAAAGTTTATATTACACTTATTTATAATAGCGTATTAAGCTAAACCAAATTGCAGTTCATAAAAATCAATAATTGAGATAGAAATGACTCATATTTTACTAATATTCTTGTTAGTTTCATGCAATATCCATGCAGCATAACAGAGGTTAAGATGCAATAAAGACTGAAACCTGAAATGTTTAAAACGCACGTTTCATCTTACCTGATCGAAAAAATCTGATACGGGATATTTTTTTATTTCTCCGAATGGGAATCGTACCCAACGACATCGTCAGCATGATATACGTTCTGCTCTCCGCATGTACCGAACTAGGTTCACGTATAAGCATAGAATCTCTAAATTTCAGACACAATATAAGTCAATATTATTTTTCCTTAAAGTATCCAGTGTATTAACGTCAGAATACTTTATAAAAGTAATATGATTTAATATTTTGGAAAATGGCCTAATAAGTATGAATTATAACTAATATAATTCATTTTTATCGTAGCACTATATCTGTTATATATAAGTATGAATTTCCTTACCCGATGTTTATACAATAATTCAAACAAATTTGACACTGTCGAAAAGTGACTTTTTATTTATTAAGCAATCACTCAATTTTTAAATGATTCCAATAATAGTAAAGATTTACCTTAGCCAACATTTTGATGAGAATTTTCTTTAACATAGTTTTGGTAACAGATACAAAAAACACAACATGATACTGTTAGACAATTGATGCATCAGGTCTTATATATCATCTACAAGGGTAAATATTAGAGATTTATTCGATTTCACGTAATTAAATGAATGACTCGACTTCATTACGTAGCTAATACTTGTAAGCTATATATACCGTTGCTAAAGCGTTTCACACGTAATATTTAATAAACGTTGCTGAAGGTATTGTAATTAATCATCATTCTAATGAACCAATGAAAAGTCGATAATGAAGAAAATATATATAAGGTAAAAATTGTAGTGTACTAGGGTTTAGTATAATAATATATTGAACATATCGAATTTTAAGTTTTTTTTTTTTTTTTATGGATACCGGATGGCAAACGAGCAGAAGGACCGCCTGATGGTAAGTGGTTACCTTCGCCCATGACAATCTACAACACAAGAGATGTACTAGATGCGTTGCCAACCTAGAGGATACAGATGGAAAGGGAGGATAATGTAGTAGTCCGCTATCGGAACCACCACATTTTGGGGAAAGGATGGGTGGGAAAGGGGAAAACCTGGCTTACATGCCATCGAACCGGAACACATCATAAGATATTTGGCGGTTCGTCTTTGACATGATAGTGGTCGCGAGCCAGACGGAGGACGAACCTCCTACCACCAAACAAAAAGTTATTATAAATAACTTTTTTTTTTTTTAAATTATAAAAAAAGTTGTTATAAATAACTGTCTTTTTTTGTAAATAATATAGTGGCGTCACTTAGAAGCCTCTCTATCTAGTATTGTAGGCAGAAAATCTATTATTAGCACGATTCATTCACTATTTTCTTTCCAATTTCGAGACAGTTGCAAGATAAAAAAGAACCATTTTGTTTTACAAAAGCGAGTAATCAATTAGATTTTCTTTAAGCTTTACGCTATATCCCGCATATAGCAGGGTAGGCAGAGGGAACCTGAGAACCTAGTGTTAAGACACTCCGTTCCCCAGTTTCCGCTGAATTGATGCATTGCGTGTTGAGTGGCGTAACTCAACGCCGCGCTTTTCCTTGTTACCAAACCCAAGAAATGAAACTAAGCTTTTACATTTCCTGGAGTGGAAATCGAACCCACAACCTGTCGCGTTTACAGCCGCATGATTGTATCTCTGCGCCACGACAGGCAAAGACGAATAGAATTTATTTATACATTATTTATCACAGCATAGTTGGTTGTGGATGTGATTGAATCTCTATATCAAAACTCAACGTCACTTTTTTACTAAAGCAATGAAATTTCCGTAAGTGAAGTTACGGAAACGATTTCATTTTCATTTCTTCTAACTGCAACGATGAGTTCAGCTACTCCACACAAAATTTCTAGAAATTAAGCGTGAAGCAAAGAACGGAGTGTTTTGTCTCTAGGTTCTCTCTTTTTTTGTTATGCAGGAAAAAAACGTGAAGCTGGAAAAAATAAACGTTCTCTCGAGTAGAGATCGAACTCACAATCGTCGTATTTAATATTACAAGTATAATAACGCAATTAATTATTACGATTATAACTATGAAGAGAAAAACCAAGTTTCTTGACCTTAGGTTATCTTTACCTACTCTGCTATTCTAAAGCGTGAAGATGTTTTTTTTTTTAATTTTTTTATAGTGAATATCCTAGACTGTACGTAAGTAGATAGGCAAAATAAAAAATGAACTATACGAGATATTCAGGCGCTTTGAAGATAGTAAAGTATATCGATATGCTATAAAAATTAAAAGTATTTCCTAAACATTGTACCATACATATACATATACATACTTAAAAAAAAGACAGAAAAAGAAAAAACAAAGAATATAAAATGAATATGATTTCTTAGATTCGTGTTTATTTGACATCATTTATGCTCGTACGTTACTTCGGCTTTGTGCTGATACTTAATTAGTTTATTTTCAAATAATTTCTTCTTCGTGTGCTTCTTTTTATACAAGAAAGACGTGAGAAAAGTTTTCTATAATATATTTTTTGTATCGCTTCATGTAAATTATAATAACTAAAAAGAAATAATGTTAGACCGTTTAGTTTAGGCAGTAAATTCTTTACTTTTTATGATTAAGATTATTGTTATTAGAAATCGTTCTGGTCCAGAATCTGTTTATACGTTACAAAATATTTTTAAATTAAAGATATCTATTATTTCAAAATAAATATAAGTGAATTAAAATGAATACAAAACATAGACCTATGCACCTCGATGAAACTAGGACTAACTGATAATGAAAACCAATATATACTTATAACTTTATTTAAAACTTTTGAAATAACAACATCAACAACACAACAGTAATCGATCAACAGTTTCGATTACATGTCTATAAACATGATCATTGATATTTTGTAAATTAATTTACAATATAATATCTAAGTATACACTAAGTAACAAATAAAAATAATTTATTTAAGCACTAGTGGTGTTTCTTAGGAATAATGTGATGTGTGTCGAATTTCACATCAGCGTGAAATCTGTAAGGAAAAAGAAATTAATATATTGGGCTATTTTGAAAACAACAATTAAGATATATTTTTTTTACTTTTACGCATCTTTATATTTAACGGGAAGCAAAAACAATTTAGTATTATATACTACTTTTTCGCCTGTTATATATACATGACTTATTATACTTATATATTTATTATTGCATGGCAGAATTCATCATAATAAAAGCACTGAACTAAACTGATGGCAGAACCAAAGATGCGCTTTATCTAATTGATTAATTAGAACAGTTCTAAATTTTATACAAATAAAGTATTTAATATTTATGGTTATTTTTCCTTAATTACTAATTATTTAAATAGCTATGAGCTATTAATTGATGTAATCTATTAAAAAATAGTTTTACCCAGTATGGTGATCACCATGATAGTGCACAGTCCTTACAGAGCCATCGGGCTGGTGGAGAGAATAGTATCCCTTTACGTGGTCCCCATCTCGACTCTCATGCTGGGATTTGATGTCACCAGTGTGGTGGTCATTCACTTTGTACTCAAAATGATATTTAGGGTGCGTCTGAAAATTATTTATTAATATTATCTATTGCTCGAAAGAATTTTACAAAGTAGAGGAGTGTAGTAATATATATGTTGGTTATATATTAGATTTTTATTCAGGTAAATTATCTTATTTAAAATATTTTTTCCCGATTTAGTTAGACCAAGTCCGATGGTCGGTTTCGCCATTGCCAAATTTTCTCTATAAAAAATGTGTAGGGATAAACATAATAATATATTAAAAAAAAACTCTTAAACAAATTTAAATTATTCTATTTTAACAGAAATAGTATACGATAATTAAAGGGATATCAAAATATTATAACTCACATGGTAGTCAATGTGGTGACCGTGACCATGTCCATGAACATGTATAATCTTAGGATGACCGTCATGACGTGAAAAGTGTTGTGATGAATATGCCACATGAGAGTTAGCTACAGCTACGATGGCAAAAGCGATAACACATAATATCTGAAAATAGAGAAGAAGCTGAAACATGCTATAAAAAATATTTAACGTACATAATACTTGCAGATTCAAATATATATTTTAATATATACACGTGTATATTTATGGAGTACGTCCAAAAGAAAAAACAATTTAGTTTGCAAAAGAAATTGAAACAAATACGGTGTTCCGTTGAAAATTATCAGGTCAAATTAAAAATTTGTAAATCAGATCAAGTAAATCGGCCACAATCACGTGGCAAGATTTTTTACATTGTTTTTTTCTATGTAGTATAGATATGGGTAACGCCAATGAAAGCGTGCCATGAAGTGACTTTTTCGATTTTGTCATCTACTTAACGTAGATGGAAAGTTAGTCTATAATTAAATTATATCCCTTTATGTATAGATATATAAAATGCATAAAATATGTAATTTAAATAAAATTTTGAGTAAATATATTATTACAATGAGCTTATAATTTTAGAATTGAAATACCTTGAAGTACATTTTTGTATATATGCAAAATACTTCTTGTTTCTAAGGAATATGTTACCTGAATGATACTGTGGAACATTGTTTCGTGTCTTTTATATTAATAAATGCAAGGGTAACGTAAATTTGTTACAATATACGCAATTCTTATACATACCTCAAAACACTGCACGGTATTAGCAATCATTTCCTAACATCGGCACGTAAATAATATTGCTACCTTTAGTATTGATCACCATGAATTTTTTGTTTTAATCTTATAATGTCGTCTATCTAAGAGAAATGTGGCTTCAAATGCCACTCGCAGGGATATTTTTATTCATCACGTAAGTACATAAATATTTCTTTAGTTGATTGATTAGTATAAGTGTGGCTGGTGTATTGTTTAGTCTATGTGCAGCGTTGTGTTTTACTATCTTGAAGGTAAATAGGAAAGTAATTCGAATAGATAATAGTAGATTAAAAATGAGTGTGTGTGTCCGAGAGTCCGAGTGTCCGAGTGTCCGAGTGTCCGAGTGTCGCGTGTTGAGTGTCGAACGTCGTGTGTCGAACGTCGTGTGTCGAGTGTCGAGTGTACGAGTGTCGAGTGTCCGTGTATCGAGTGTCCAAAGTTGTTGTGTGTGTCCAGTGTCGAGTGTCGAAGTGTCCGAATGTCGGAGTGTCTGAGTGTCGAGTGTGAAGTGTCGGAAAAAGGAAAGGAAAATATTTCAAATATATTTTTTTAGTTACATCATCAAAAATATTTTTTTTACAATTATTAACTTATTTGCAGTTGGTATACCAATCGCGACTTCTCTCGCGTCCATATTTGGGGATAACAGTTTTGCAAAGTTGTTTGTCTCTTAATACAATTTATCTTTTCGTTAGAATAAATTTTGTTGGCATAGTTACAACATATCGGAAAGGACGGGATTTTTTTGGACATAATCTTTCATAATAAATGAAAATAATCCACGTTATATAATAAAATTATAACAATGATAGATCGTTCAGACACTATGGTATGTTATCAACTAAATGAAAAGATGAGAAATCTTGCGATTAAATCTTTAAAAGCTACAGCAATTGTAGTTAGGGTCATCTTGTTACTCTGAACAGCCCGTAGAGGATATCACACCGCCCTTTACCCCGCGACGTACCTTGCCGGCTCCCACCGCCGCCGGGGCTTATGGAAGATTGAAGTAGTTCCCACGGTCCATGCTAGAGGTGGTAGAAGAGGAATACCATGAGATTTTAGAAGGTAGTCGCCAGGCCTGCCGTTTGACATCTTAGGAGCCCCACATAACCTATATACGACCCTTAAAGCGAGTACCCGTACAGGTGGTTTCCTCACGATACTTTCCGTCATCCACTACACTCACCAAACCTTGCCCACCAATAACAAGGCGACTTTCAAGAGTTCTTCGACTCCCGAGATCCAGTCTTCTACGGCAAAGCTTACTTACGTACTTTGAATACATGGAAAAAAATGTACATATTTCGCATAGTTTCAGACTTGACAGCCTAATATAATATCTTAATATGAATAAACATGATTTTAGTTCTAAGTATCTACTGCTTAAAAAAGAAATTGATTTTCATATAAAAAAGTTACTGTATTGTAAGCTATTGGACAAAAACTATTCTATTTATTGCTAATGTATTTGTCACCTCACTCAGACTATATTTATCTAATTGTTAAAATATTTTTAGCAACATTTTAATTTAAAGAGAATTGAATTTATATATATTTATATTCTTAATATATTATGTGCTAATGTTCATACCGCCTGTCGTGGCGCAGAGGCACAAGCGTGCAACTGTGAACGCGACAGGTTGTGGGTTCGATTCCTACTCCAGGAAATGGAATTTTTCATTTCCTGGGTTTGGTAATAAGGCAAAGAGAGGCGTTGAGTTCCGTTACTCAGCATGCGATGCCTCAATTCTGTGGAAAGTGGGGAACGGAGTGTCTTAACACTAGGTTCCCTCTGCCTACCCTGCTATATGCGGGATACAGCGTGAAGCTATGTATGTACGCTAATGTTCATTATAAAAATATCTATAATATTTATTAACATTTTAAAAGGAATTTAAGACACGCTCTTACGAGATATTTGTCAATCACAAAAATTATCAAAACTAGTGAACCATAGAGGTGTAAAATGTTCATTTTCTTAGACACACTTTATTCAAAAGTATGTATACAACATACGTTAGCGTGAAAAATATTTATTTTATTAATTTAATATCTTTCTGATATATTACTATGAAAAATATTAGTTTCTGCATTTCATTTTAACAATTCTTGTAGTTATCTGTCTTCATAGTTGTTTTTATAAAAAGAGATAAAAAATAAAAATAAAAACTTAAACACACCTTTCATACGTTCTTATAGCAAGTAGAAAGGGTAAGGCAATTTACAGATAAACTAAGCAGCCCAAAAATACCCAAATATTGTATATATTTTTCAAATATTCCACTGATTGTATTTAAATGCATTTCATTTATGCGAAACATTTCATTCAATAAAACAAGTCTAACTGTAATAGCATTAAAAAGGAATAAAAAGATTAAAATAAATATTATTTAATTAATGATGCTCGAAAAACCACTTCGAACAAGTGACCGTGACCGTGGCCCGCAATAAAATTGCGTAGCAACCTAGTTTCGATCGTTCGAAATTACATTTTTTACTGTTTTTATTAGTCAAATCACCATTCATCTCTTCTAAATTGTGTGATTTATGCGGCTTATACTTTTTGTTATATATTTTTTAAATGAACATTTTTTAACAGCATTACTATAAAAAAAATAAAGAAAAAAAAATAAAGAAAGTTATATCTTATTTTATTTTTTAGACAAACAGAAATCTCGCGTATTTTTAGGTAAGGTAAACTTTAATTACCGTAAAAATTAAAATATTTTCTTTTTTATTAGCAAAATATATACATATTATATATTTTTATAGAAAAGGTAAGGTTGATCAATAATAATCATATTTAAAATACGTGAATAATCATTTATTCATATAAAACGTATAAAAATAATATATTTTTAATGTTTCGTTATGTCTACATTTGGTTTTGAGATCAGTGATGATGGGGGACGACATGATGCGTTCCATATTTCACATTGGCATGGAAACTGAAAAAAGAAATATAAAAATAAGCAATGGCTATGAAACAAGTGGCTATGAACAAATAAAATTAGTGGTAAAAGAGCGGTTTTTTTTATAGAAAATAAAAAAAAATCGAGTGTACCACTAATTTTGTTAGTATTATGTACTTCCCGTGCTTTGCGGTAGATGTGGAAAGATAAAAAAAGGAAAATGCTCTTATGGTTCAATTAGTAACTGTCTCACTGAATATGATAGTTGTGGGTACAATATTTCGTCGAGAAAATATTCGTTCAATGTGCAATTTGCAAAATGGGAAAAGAAAAATATATATTTTTTAATCTTATTTCATAATATTCAGGCGAATTAAAATATTTAAAAGTAAAAATTTGAATTAATATAATATATACATAATTTTTTATAAATATCCGATAGAAAAATATAGACCTCATGAAAATTTGACTTTGATACTAATAAGTTTATACATAGGTATATATGTATGCATTGACTTGTATAATATTAACTTTATATGTACGAATCATATAGAAACTGGTAATTGATTACATCATAAAAACAACAGACACGATATTTAGAAAATTTAAAATAACCAATTAACTTAATTGAATAATAACAAAACATATTAATAGATCCGTTGTGGCCTAAAATGTTCTGTTTTTACATTTTTTTAATATTTAATTAGTATTAATTTAAGTATGTGTAATCTTTACACTTTAAAGTATGTGAAACACATGATTGTGTGTGTGTAATTTTTTTTAATGAAACAAATATTGCACATGCTGTCGTGTGTCTTTATCGTATTTCTAATGCATTATTATTAAAAATACTGGCTTTTTTTCTTCTAAAGATAATAATTATATGTAAACTTTCTACCACACAAATTTAATCATATTTGAAGTCGTTATTTCGGCGTTCGCTAAACATGAAACATGTTGAGGATAACGTGTTTCGATCTACAGAAAAGAACATTTGTGCATACGTGTTACAAATATTGAAAAATTTGAATATTTTTTGGTAAAATTATAGTGGTATACTTTAAAATGTACTTCCTATCAGTGTGGCTTAACTTAGGCATATTTTTACTACTACTTACCCGGTGTGATCATCACTAGAGTAATGTACTTCGCGTTCAGAGCCATCGGGCTGCTTGAGAGCGTAGTAACCCTTCACTACGTCACCATCGCGACTTTCATGCTGGGACTTGAAATCTCCGGTGTGAGGGTCTTCTACTTTGTATGCATAATCATATTTGGGGTACGCCTGTTGATAAAAATGTATACTATTAAATATTGTTTTTTTTTTAACGGTAAGTGCTGTAAGTGGAAAGTAGTTTTGTATATTTTAATCTTATGATCCAGAGCAGAGCAGCTATTTCTACAAATTTTGCTCAAAATAGGTACTTTTTTTCACTAAGCAGTCGTTTGACAGTTTTTGTTTCATAAATTAATTAATTTATGAAACAAAAATTGTCAAACGACATATTAAACGTAAATTTTAAGTAAAGAATTTAAAATAAAGTATTTGACAAAAGAAAATAGTGATAAACTAATGTTATTATTTATATGATATTTTCGGGACAGGAATTTTATTGTTATTTTTTTTGTTTATATTGACTTCGTAACTTATGATGAAAAGATTTTCGAGTTACAAAGTATTAGAAAATTTAAACATAATATTTACATAATAATCAATTGCATGGCCATGTCCATGCTTGTCTTCTACTTTCACCAGCTCCGGCTTGCCATCGTGACGGTTGATATGTTGGGAAGAGTATGCGTGGCCATGACCGTCATATGCGAGGGCTACTGCCACTAAAGCAGCCAAACACAAGATCTGGAAAATTAAAAAAATATTTAATTGCAACAAAAAAAATCAGGTTCTACTGTAATTGTAACACATTTTCACAGCACTCTATAATTTCACGGCATTTGTAATTTTACTTTTATTATTATGATTATTATTATTAATTTTAGTACCTTAGAGTACATGATTGCAGTTTTAATTTCTGCTTAGGATTCTAAACTTAGTTTCGAACTGATAATTTTCGTTTGAGAATCACGTCTTTTATATTGATCACAAAGGTAACGCCCAAGGTAAAATTGATTTCACTAATATTAATTGTTAAAATTATTCAGTACATAGTATGCATAGTTCGTAGTTTTTTGTAATAAACAATTGTAAATAACTCACAATACGATTGTAATTTTATTACAGTTTTTTTGATTGTTTGGTGGTAGGAGGTTCGTCCTCCGTCTGGCTCGCGACCACTATCATGTCAAAGACGAACCGCCAAATATCTTATGATGTGTTCCGGTTCGATGGCATGTAAGCCAGGCTTTCCTCTTTCCCACCTATCCTTTCCCCAAAATCTGGTAGTTCCGATAGCGGACTACTACATTGTCCTCCCCTTCTATCTGTATCCTCTAGGTTGGCAACGCATCTAGAACATCTCTGGTGTTGTAGATGGTCATGGGCAAAGGTAGCCACTTACCATCAGGTGGTCCTTTTGCTCGTTTGCCATCCGTTATCCATTAAAAAAAAAAAAAAAAAAAATTGGAATGACGCAAAGTTTTTCGCTAACTTCTTATCAACTGTCGACAGTGTAAAAAGAGGTTAAAAATTATATAAATTTCATTAACATAAAAAGAAAGGAATGCTTATATTGTTACTTAATATTTTGTTCATATAACATTTCTTTTATTATTTTTGTTTGATTTAAAACAGAATATGATAATTAATTAGGTAATTTACCTGATTATGTTTTTTAATAATTATTTTACTTTAAAAAATATTCTTGGCATTATATCTCTATGAACGTTTTTTATGCCTTCTCTTGACAGTGCTGGTCGTAGATTGTGGTGGTTCTGATAGTGGACTACTACATTGTCCCCCCTTCCATCAGTATCCTCTAGGTTGGCAACGCATCTACAACATCTCTGGTGTTGTAGATGCCTATGGGCGAAGGTAACCACTTACCATCAGGTGGTCCTTCTGCTCGTTTGCCGTCCGTTATCAATAAAAAGATTAAGGGCCGATCTTAGGCTTTCTTTCCGAATGGTTACCTCCGTAATAAGAGGATTATTAAAGGCTGCGATAAATATCACATAGTCATGATATGTGGAAGTATATATTATATTGTAAAAAATGAACAAATGTTACTAACTTGTAGCAGATCACAGTCGATTATTGTCTTGGGCTAACAAAAATTTTACATTAAACAATCTACATAAATACAAAATCGCAGTCCTCACTAGGCTCAGTATCTATACTAAAATGTTGATTACAAATGATGGAAAAAAAATAGTTTTCCTATATCGAGCCGTTACAGGAAAAAATATATTAAATTATCTTAATTTATTCCTTAAGTAGTAGAATTTGAACGTGTAGATGACTATAAAATGATGATTATTACTGCATTAACAATTAATTTGCGGCCTAACGTGCTGTTCTTGAATCGCATGAGTTCTAATAAATGAAATAAATTAAAATTTGCTGTTTTTTATTCACATTGGGAGAAGAGACGGATCTTTAATAAGGTGTGATACGATTTTTTATACAATATATTTTTTTAATATAATTTTTTTTAGCTTCACGCTCTATCCCGCATATAGCAGGGTAGGCAGAGGGAACCTGTGAATTGACGTGTTAAGACACTTCGTTCCTCACTTTCCGCCGAATATTTTTTTTAGTTTAAATATTTGTTTCTTATTATATTTTTTTTATTTATACGTGTTTTTTATGGTCAGGTGAAGAAAATTCTCAGCTTTCTGCTTGTATATTATGTATTTAAGGTCGAAATTTAACGTTGTGTGTGTAACAAGACTGGTGAAAAATAATAACAATAATAAAACACTTTATTGCGAAAGGGTTTATGGCAAAGGGTATGTATGAAGAAGTAAATGACTGTAGACGAAACAAAAGAGGTATGCAGGAACCGTAGCGTTTGGCGCTCTTTTCTCCTTGACTACCCCGCTAGGGATAAAGCGTGAAGTTAAGTTAATGCAAAAGGATACCTTAACACTGAAAGTATTCTCTTCCAGGCAATTTATTGAATCATATTATAAAATAAATTAATTAGTAAATTTAAACATATGTTTTCTTATGAGGGTAGACTGAACCTACAGCTATCGCATCACCGGAAATGTTAACTACACAGTGTACAGTCATACACTTTCCAATTACGCCATGATAGCGTCATCATCAATCAATCATTGAGTGACTGGTAGACCATGTGCAGCCGAAACTACCGGACTATAGAAAGATGAAATTTCAAGTATAGATTTTGTATAGGAGTGTAGGGGAACATTAAGGAAGGTTTTCCTGGGTAGGGATCGAAATGGAAATTTACGTTATCTTGTAAAAAGATAGTATGGCAAAGGTTATATATAAAATCCTCATAAACAAAGCCACACGACAGCTAGTTTTTAAAAAATATATATTTAAACTTAAACAAAAAAGAAAGCCGGCTACAAATGTTATATAGTTTGTCCCAAAATTAACGCAAGATTTGAATTAAGTAGAAAATGCCATTTTTAGTCTTTATAGCGAATGAATAATGAATATAATAGCAAATGGCGGCAAAGTCAAATCTTGCGTTAATTTTGGGACACCCTTTATAAGAAATTCATTGAAACCACACTAGAAGTACTAGCTATCATATAAAAAAAATATCATCAAAATTGATTCACCCAGTAAAAATTATGTGGTGACATTAAAAAAAACTGTCGAACTGAGAACCTCCCCCTTTTTTTACATCGGTTAAAAATGGAAATAAATTAAACAAAATCATTGTATAGATTACATATAAGCAATGACATATTTTGACATAAGCAGAGGTTAATTTCGAAAATATTAACATAATCGTTAAGAAGAAGATGAATAATCATACATACCGCGATTTAAATCTGTTTCAAAGAAATAGTTTTTTTCAATATATCGTCATAATAAATACTATTAGGTCGTGCACAGATTCACTTTTTTTTTTCTAATATTGTAAGTAAATAGAAACTATCAAATCTAATACGCCACATTTGATCTGACTAGATCAACAAAAGAAAATAATCTTAAATGAAAGATGCCTATCGTGGCGCAGAGGCACACGGGTGCGACTGTAAAGTCGACAGGCTGTGGGTTCGATTCCCACTCCAGGAAGAGAAAATATTAAATAATACTTAATATTTTTATTTCTTCGTTCTGGTATCAAAGCAAAATGCAGCGTTGAGTTCTGCCAGCACGTTTCCCAGCACGCAATGCCTCAATTTCAGCGGAAAGTGGTGAACGGAAATGTTAAGACAGAATGGAGTATCTTAACACTAGCTTCTCTGGTTTCCTCTGCCTACATTGCTATGTGCGGGATACAACGTGAAGCTAAAAAATATAATAATGAAATAATTCATGTTATCTTAATGTACCTGTCTATTGATTATTGTGAAATTATCGACACATCATCTTTGTCGTCGTCATTATTTTTCAAAACAAAAACAAGCTAAATTAATCAATCATAGAAAAGAGAAACACTTTTCCGTTTAGATGTACTAAAATTTATTTGAATATAAAAAATATATATTAAATTTGATTTGATTGGCCTATAATGTTTTTAGCCGAACATATATTACTGTACACTAAAATGTTACTTTTCTCTAAAGTAGGACATGAATTCTTTCTGTATATAAATGGCCAAATGTACCAAAGTTTTGCGATCAAGCTCGTGATATTGACAGTATTTTATTCTATACTCGAGAAAATTTAATATTAGTTCTTA
>JAKGSA010000274.1:7320-22890 GCA_033558755.1 Philaethria dido
TATTACCGTGGAGTTGTTTGATTCGATTCCTGCTTTGGAGAAATTAATGCTTGTTGTATAGCTTGTTCCCTGGTTTGAATCTAGAAGGTACGTCATTGAGTTCAGTCAGTATACAGCTCATACTGCTTCCAAATAATTCGGATTTACCGAAAGTTATTAAAGAAAATGTAAAGAAAAAGCATGTAAAATTATAGAACAAGCACTGTTGTGTCAATTAAGTAGTAAAGTTAATTTTTTGGTGTCATTATAATATTTATCATATTGTATTACTGTGTTTAATTAAATACAACATAATATTCATATAATTGTTGCGAGTGAAAGGCATTGTTAAAAATTTTATGAACATATTTGAGTACTTTGAATTTTCAGTACTTTTAGTCAGACTGGATTAACAACCTTCACATTGGTTACGTAAATTACGTCACACAAAGAGTGCGCGTGCGTTGGGTTACAAATGTGACGCCCCAAGCGGTAACAGATTGATTCAGTTCTTTCTCGTAACGTCTCCAGTATATATTAAGGTTTAAACCAATGCTAATTCATCAGTTTCACTGCGGAAGTCTCAGAAGAAAGATCAACATGTTAGCTAAAGTGCGTTTAAAAAATATTCTTGTGTTAGAAATACTTTTAGATTCTTATTTTAGAAATTAACATTACTGTTTTTACAGATTTTGATTTTCACCATTGCCGCTACTGCGTGCTACAGTCAGGAACATGTTTACAAATACAAGCCTGTCCATCGGGAACAGCTTAAGGAGTATAGATATCCATCTATTCATAAAAATCTCGGCCTGATAAGCCAGGAACCAGCACCTATCCACGAGGAAGAAGCGCAAGGCGCTCCGGAGCCACAATATCACGGTCGTCACGAGTCTGCTGTTTCATCTCAAAGCATTGTTCATTATCAACCATCAGTTCACGAGGAATCGCAATCGCAAGAATCTTACGTGGGACACAATGAACCATCAGTAGCTTACAAGAATTACTATCAAGGCCAAGAGCAAGTAAAGCATCAACAGGGTGACCGTGCCAAGATTAATATTCAAGCTTTGCATTATCCTGCTGTGTCTCATGAGGCTCCTCAAGCTCCATCCCACAATGAGGGCCACTACGTCCGCGTCCCCGCCCACAACTACCATTATGCTCAAGAATCTGAACACCACGTACCCGCACACCATGAGGTGGAGCAACACCAACAAGCTGAATCCCATTCCCACGATGAGCCTATCGATTATTATGTAAGTTTAATCATCTCAATTTACTAAGTTAACGCATTTCCGGAACTCATAATACTACGACTTTCTATTTACTTAA
This sequence comes from Philaethria dido, assembly GCA_033558755.1. Lineage (NCBI taxonomy): Eukaryota > Metazoa > Arthropoda > Insecta > Lepidoptera > Nymphalidae > Philaethria > Philaethria dido. Next base: position 8,635 of record JAKGSA010000274.1, read on the forward strand.
TATTATAGATTATGCATCTTCATCATAAATAGATATCAAATCGTGCCTATATACAGTGTTTAATAGTTAATATTTGATTTTCCAGGCTTACCCCAAATACCAATATGAATACAAAGTGGAAGATCCTCACACCGGAGATAATAAGTACCAACACGAGGTCAGAGATGGTGACAGTGTAAAGGGAGTGTACTCTCTTCATGAAGCTGATGGCTCCGTGAGAACTGTTGAATACAGCTCAGACAAACATCATGGGTAAATAATATTATTTTGTATTTTCCTATTTCGTATATCTAATTTTGCCTAATAGCGTAAAGTATTATTTCACTCAAGTTCAAGTTATTAGGTTTTTAAAATCAAAAAATATAAAATAATAATTAAAAAAATTTAAAAAATAAAATATTTGAAAAAAATATTTATATAAAAATTTTTACTACATTTTTAAGTCAAAAAATATATTAGAGCTTGATAGAGATATTTGCGAACCAGCTAACTTAAGCAAAAAAATTCATATGATTTTTTTTTTATTTTACAGATTCAACGCAGTTGTAAAGCATTCAGCCCCTGGCCAACACGTTCATATTGAGAGTCACCATGAAAATTAATCTAATCATAATTTGTTGAAGACTGGTTGTCTAAATTATTTTAATATTGTTGTTGCTTGTTACTAAATGTGTAATTTAAAATTATTATTATTATTATAATTATAAAGCTTATTTAATTGTCAAACTTTTTTTATTCTTCTTCAACCAAAATTCAATATTCTATATATAAAATCGTTGAAATTGGATTTCATATTAAATGCAGTTTAAAAAAAAACATATCTAATATCTAAAAATCATATCTATTTTTACTACAATAAAGTAAATTTTTGTATTTTTTAAATTTTTATATCTTACAGAGATGTCTTACTTGTGTCATTGTTATATTATACCACAACATTTTCTCTTTTCAAACATATTTGGACTCAAGATAACGATGTTATTTAACTTTTTACCATCAAAAACCGTACAATATAAGAAATCCCATGTTAAAAAAATTATAGACGGTAATTTTGTTACGTGTTGTTTTCTAGTGAAATCATATAATGTTCATAAGAATAGTAAGAATATGCTAAATATCAGATTTATATTCAAATCACGAAGAATTAAATATAGGCATTTAGACACGAATAGTCAAGTAAAAAAGGTAGTTTATTTTAAAGACAGTGAAAGGACGAGACGGACCGCAGCATTTATTTGGGGTTAGTGAACTCATAAGATTGTATCATAAATGAAAGAATTGGCTGAGGCATTGTTTCTTTTCATTTATAATACATGTTTTAATTACACACAATCAGATGGACAATATTATTGATAAAAAAAAAATTAGAAAAGAAACTGTAATAGGAAGGAAGGAATAAGGAAGACACTTTAAATTACGTTTACATTATTTTGGCAAGGACATCAAGTTTTTGCTATGAAATTATTATATCGTCATAGACGTCACCCGGACGCATGTGCAAATTTTGTAAAAAATTGAACTGAGGGAAGTAGGTAAAAATAGCATTGCAAATTGGTCTTACATTTATAGATACAGGTAAAGCTAATAAAAACATGTTAAATATTAATGTTTGAAGATAGAAATATTAAAATGTTACAATAAACTCATAATATCTTATTAACAGCTTAGATCTTGACCTAGGTCATTGAAACAAGAATATAGAAAGATACACCTTGTGACTGAATTAGCGAACAACCCAATTACATTACAGAGTTAAAGATTTTCTTGGACGTCTTTTACAAAATAATTTAGTGAATTGTTATTAATATATCATGTATAATTATTTTATTTTTAATATCTGCAGCAAAATTAATATTTTATTTTATACATACATATGTATATCAGTGCTTTAAGTAGAAAACTATTGAATAAATAGATAGAATAGAACTATTGAAGACATGACATAAAAAAGAATAATATTTTAAATGAATAAACAATTTAATTGTTATTTTTCTTAATGACTTTCAGCGTGCCAGTTGAGCACATATCACTTTGCCAATGTCACATTGTTCGAAGAACACACCAAGGAACACACAAAGTTCGACTATGAAGAGAAAAGAGTTATAAGACTAAACAATTTGAAATTACCGTATACAAGATAATAACGGTAACTAAACGTTACCACATTGTATTATAAAATTCATTGAAAAAAAAATGTACCAAAAAAACAGATGAATAAAAGATTGTAAGCTGTAAAAAAATGAGCATAAAATTGACTTATATTATTTTATTTTTTTATAAAAGTATCACTATCATAGAAATGATTTAAAACTGTTTTTATCTTCTGGCATTTTCGGTTTTATAGGTACTTTACTACATTTTTTAATTATTATGTGGAAACTTAAAAAATCTGTAACATTTTTTTATCTAGACAATATAACTATGAAGCATGCATTTTAAATGCCTTTAAATGCATAAAAAGTTTATATCGTAAAGAAGCTCAATATTTATCTGAAAAAACACCAACAATTTTAAAATACTTGGCCATTGACTTATAAAATACGTTGCCTTAGTAACATATCAACACATGTCAACATCTGTTGTCAACAACATATTAGTACATGAAGGAAAACCTTTGGATCCCTTTTTCAAAAATTAAGCGGACGGAGGAGCATGAAACTTGGCACACTTATAGTTTATATAGCGAAGGAGTGGAGAATGACACCTAATATTTTTTCAAAATATTGCATAAAAATATATTATATTACTAAAATAAATGTTCACACATGTATATATATATATATATATATATAACGTTAAGGAACACTTTACAGTAGTCCGTGGTCACAACCACAATAAACAACAAACGTCGGGTTTCCAAAAATGTCTTTCCGAATACTAAAATATACGCGATTAATCCGGTTAAAATAATTTCATTTAAAATGTGAGTGATATTTATTTTATTAAAAATATTGGTTTTCTGCACTTCTTGGCCGTATACGCTATAGTATTTGTCTATTTTCATATTCTTCTGACCGTAAATATCGTTTTCTCTTCACGTATTATTATAATAAATACATAAATTAAATTATAAATCATAGAAATCAATCTTATTAATAATCGTGAATAAATATTATTTATAATTAATATATTTAAAATATTATTCATACTTAAAAAAAATATTTCTTAGCTTATTTTATCTTTAGTATAGTTTATATTCAATTATTAATAAGTGGTCAAATGCAGTTTAATTTTATAATATAAAAACTGTATAGCTACATATTTATTAAGCTCTAGTGTTTACCGATTCTTTTAATTTCTTTATGTTTCTTCGCTCTGGTAACACAAAGCGCGGCGTTGACTTCCGGCTCAACACGCAACATCTCCGGCAGAAAGCAACGAACGGAGTGTTTTGGCATTAGTTTCTCTCTAACTACCCTGCTATGCGAGTTAAAGCATGAATCTGTTGTACTGAGTATTTTTTAAATATTGACGAATTTATAAGGTTCAAGAAACAAAATATAAAACACAGACATTCTATTTAAATCAAAATTTATTAAGTTGAATCAATACAAAAAATTGGAACACATATTACATTACGAGACTAGACTCATCAATAGGTTGATTGATGGGTATACATGTTAACTTTCTAGTAGGAACAATGTTATTTAATTCAAATTCTTAATGATGAGCGAGAACGTATTGAGGGGCATGGTGTTCGGGTTGCACGTGTTGAGAGTGGCCGGAACGTTCTACTTGCGCGTTGAATCTGAAATTTTTTTTTTTAAATTAAATATTTGTGAATTTTGTTAATAATTCTGTAGCTGCTCATACAAGATTTCTAAATAAATAGATATTTGGCATAAGTAAAATTATCATGTACGTTATATGTTAAATACTCAAATTTAAATCTACATACATGAAACATGAAAGAAAGCTAAACTGCGGACATTATTGTCAATCGTCATAAGAACATTGATAGTTATCATCGTAATATCTATACTTCGTACATTTAAAAAGCTAATGCCATTCAAATGCCTGTAATGTAATAATAGCTTGTCTGAACGCGATGATTTATGATATCTTGAAGAAGTGTAAAAAAAATTAGAGAGAAATCTTATATATGTTATAAGTACTTTTTTTCAGCTTCACTCTTTTTCCCGCATGTTCGGGTACTCAGAGAGAGCCGGATATTGCGTGTTCAGTGGTGGAGCTCAACGCCACGCTTTACAAGAGCGAAAAAATGAAAATTTGAATATAATCATGTCCTAGGTTGATGGTACAGGGCACTGCGCCACGGCGGTCTCAATATTTATAGCATAAACCAAAAATATATTTTAAGTCTACAAAATATTAAAATACATCTTCTTACCCGCTATGTCCGTCGACATTGTAGTGTACAGTGCGGATGGTACCGTCAGCCTCATGGAGACTGTACGATCCGGACACGTGGTCACCATCACGAGCCTCGTGCTGAGACTTGATGTCACCGGTGTGGTGGTCAGCTACATTGTATGCAAACTCGTATTTAGGGTGAGCCTGAAATGCATAAATATGTTATGAAATATTTGCCGATTGAAACGTGATTGCAATTTCAAAACTATATTAAAATTAATTGATAAAATTTAAATATAAAAAAAAAATATACAAAAATATGAGCTTAATCTTAACTTACATAGTAATCTTGATGTCCAAGTCCAGACTCGTGTTGGTTATAATGAACAGGGGCGGAATGATGGACTACAGGAGAAATGTGTTGAAGAGAAATTATTGGAGTTGAGTGATGCGAGATAGGAGCAGAGTGGAGACTTCCGTGGCTAGCAAGGGGAATAGCATGGTGTACGATGGGAGCTTGGTGATAAGTTGCGGGGATAGCTTGAATTGCTTGGCCTTGGTATCCATGATTATGGCCGATATCGTGACGAATGATAGACTGAGATGAGGTGGCATGACCACTTAGATGTTGCTGGGCACTTGCTGCCACTAGCAAAGCTGATACAGTGAAGATCTAAAAAAATCACAAAATATATGTAAATTAAAATTATAGTAAACCAGAAGATAGAATAATTAATAATCATTACATAATTTGTATTAATCAAATCCTTTGTACTTACTTTAGAAATCATGGTTGTTCTGTATGTGTTATATTGTGAACTTCGCAAGCGAATGATAATATTTTTTTCAAAATTGGAGCTTTTATACTCAAAAATCACTTGGTAATAATTGTAAGGGATATAAATGTGAAACGGGTTTTTAATATTACATAATATATAAAGTATTGAAAATCACTTTATCGGGTAATAATGTCAGCAATACCTTCAGAGCAATGAAAGTACTTTCGAATGTACTACATTAAAAAATGCAATTAATATATTTTTATTATTTTAGTGTAACGAACAGAAGTTAACAGTGTAATAAATTGTAAGAAAGGAACGAAATTAGGTTTGTAAAGTTATCATATATATATTCTTTATTGCACTTTGTAACAAAAATAAATACAATATTAAAAAAAAAGTTGTTAGCAAAGATGGACTTATATCTGATAGAGATTTTTTCCAGTCAACCTATGGGTATGAATGAGAAGTAAAAGATTTGTGAGTGTGGAAGTGCGAAAATGTAACAAATACATATAAGCCAACATATAAACACGAGTACATATAATTTAAGTACATAAAACACATACCCATACAAATTTACAATATACATAAATATATATATATATATATATATATATATATATATATATATATATATATATATATATATATATATATATATATATAATACCATATATGTGTATTTTATATAGGTTATTAGTTACTGTATTTTATAATTTTGTAACTATGTATATAACTTATGTGATGAACAAATAAATAATAAAAAAAAACATAACTATATATTGAGTCAAAGGAATTTTACTTTTCAGAAATAGTTTATCTCGAAATCAACAGTTTTTTTTACTGAATACAAATTATTGACTAGCACTTATTATTTATAACTCAAGTCATTATAAGAATGTTATAAAAATAATTTTCATATCTGACTATGCGCAATAGTTATGAATGAAGTCGTTAAAGGATTATTTATATCCTTACTAATGACGATGTCCTCCTAGACATATCCGTCGACGGCGACACACTGATTTGCCAGGTGTCATCTGCGCGGGAATATGTTATAGTACGTAAGTGTGTGCGCATACACAGACGCACTCTCTCGTCCGCTCGTTCCTTATTCCAATGGAACGGACTACCGCTACGATCAGAGGAACGATTGGATGCAGTGTCTGGCCGACGGTAACTGCACGCACCCTCTACCGTCACCCTGGGCCATCCACCTTGCCTTGCTGGTTCGCTAACTCCGCCAGGCCGTTTTGCACTATCTGCGTTGGGCTGCCATCCTCGCCGCCGAACCAGACTTTTGTGTTTAGCAGGAGGGAACTGCTTAGTTGGACTTCTGCAATTTTTTATTGATCCTTTATTATCACTTTTATTAACTAAATCTTACCTTACTAATATTATAAATGTGAATGTAGGTTAGTTAGTAACATGTTATGCTTTCACGCCAAAACCATTGAACCGATTATCATGAAACTATACATACATATTCTTTGTAATATGGCCTTTTCCTTTGTCCTTTTACATAGAATCCATTTTATTTCAATTAGATTTTTTATTAAGACAAATATTTTTTATTACTGATTTTCGCAAAGCAATATCTAAGCGCACTATGAATATTTAACAGTAAAATACTCGTACGTCAATAATTTATGGAATATTTAAGCATCATCTAAACGCGCTATAAATATTTGACAACTTTAACTAAATTTCTTCTTCGTCCAAATGACTACTGCCATTTACATTTTTTTGTAAATTAGTAAAATAGTTTATTATTCAGAGCGTTACAGTTTTATAAATTTACAAAGCCAAGGAGACGATGACCAAGCTTACTTAGAAGTCAGAAAAAGGTGCGACAAGCTGCATCACTTTCTGACCACATAGATGTGCAATGAGAGTGAAATCAAATCAATACTGACACTGAAATCGATACAAAATTCTATGATGCCGCAGATTCAGGGCTCCTGTTACCCACAACGAATAGCTATAACATCATAGTATGTAGTTTGGAATGCCATTGACCACGCGCGCGAAGCCGCGGGCAACAGCTAGTCTATTATATATTTTAAGTTTGACATATACATATGAGATTGTAAAAATTGTACGTTCGTGTTATTTAAATCTCATCTTGTAATTATGAATATGTTCCTGAAATGATTTATCTAAAAAAGGAACAATTTCCACCACTAAGCTTTGCTCAACATCAAAAAGAATTCAACAATAATAGAATTATATAATAAAGATATAATCCCATGTGCCTGACTTTAACTCATTTTATGATATAAAGTAATACAATCGATGTTTTTAATGCAATATTAATAAAATTTATCATATAGATTCTTTTCATTTATTAAAATTAATATTACTAAATATTTAAACATGGTCCGCGAGATTACTACCATATTACATGGTATGGCCACCATTATTATACAGTTAGGCAGTCATTTCAGTTCATGATTTCATAGAGAAAAGGCTTGACCGACATCTCAAGTAGCTATCGTTAATTGGATCAAGAGCTGAATGCAAAAATCAGTGTTGCTTGAAATGGCGTGATATCGTAAGGAGGTTCATTGGCAAGATTTTTTATATATTTTTTCTTTGATCATTGTTCAAGATTGATTACTTATATTTTTTAGATGAATGAATAACTATGATACGGAGCTCAAAATAGGATTTTAAAGTTTTTTATTTTACTTATAAAGGATAGTACAAAATATATTCTTCCGCTTTCTCGATATCGAGACATCGACAAAATAAAAATAATTTATATTAAATTCGATTCTATCGCTACTATACGCTTAATAGTAAAGAGCAAGCTGTATGTGACTCTATTATTACATTTCAACTAGGCCTAGAGTGTCATAGTATATACAATACAGGATGTATTGAATACATACTTTCATACTCTTATTGTTTGCGGAAAATTGCGCTTTTTACTTATTTTTAGAAAGAGACACGCTTAGTATTATTTGATTAAGAAAATGATAATCATTTTGAGCATAGTTACCACATCGAATGGATCAAGCCCACAAAAACCATTTGTGTAATGGTCCCAACGCGTCAAGATGGAGTATTTATTTTATTATAAGAAAAATTATTGTATCAGTAAAAAATATTGCAATATTAACAAAAACATAATAGTATGTATAGGTTTAATATAAAATGAAAATAAATAAAAATGTTGGCTAGAACAAAAGGAATAAGCTATGAGTACGTATAGGAAAAAAAAAAGCACGTGTTAAAAAATTAAGATTTTTTCATGGCGTATTCTATTCTATGATTAAAGCCCTATTTTTTTCATAACCATATTAATTGAGTTATAGAAAAATATTTATTCTAGCATTTTATTACGGTGCTCGATTGGCAATGCAAAATTATTGTTTGATAATTCAAACAATATATTTTTTTTTAACTTCACGCTGCATCCCGCACACAGCAGGGTAGAGAGAGGGAACCCGAGAACCTAGTGTTAAGACACTCCGTTCCCCACTTTCCGCCGAATTGAAGCATTGCGTGCTAAGTGGTGGAACTCAACGCCGCGCTTTGCCTTATCACCAAACCCAGGAAAGGAAAATACTACATTTACTGGAGTGGGAATCGAACCCACAGCTTGTCACGTTTACAGTCGAACGCTTTTGCCTCTGCGCCACGATAGGCAACTAATTATATAATTGAATAATCATCAGAACCAAACGTACATTCCTAATTTCAGCTTACTCACTAGAAAGTCCGTCTAATAGCTGTAGAAATAGCTTAAAGGTTTGTCCCATAACATATCTACTAGAACACGACAAGTCCAATAACAGTTAGTAACAACAGCTTGCAAAACTTTTTGTTTTCTTTTTTTCAGAAATTGAACATCATTTTCAGATATAATTGATTTTTGGTATCCACTTTTTGCCATGAATCTCCCACAACTTTCGCTGTAGGTAGACAACAAAATAATATCATAACTCATATCTTAAGCTTAATAATAATATAGACATACTTTATATAAATTTTATTTACTAAAATTACTTATATTCTAAGTTTTACATTAAGAACTATAATAAAATGTTTACTTTAAAATTATTTTGAATAATGAGAAAGACCGTGTTGCGGAGCATAATGAACAGGTTGAGCGTGTGTAGAGTGACCTGAATGTTCCACTTGAGCATTAAATCTGAAAAAAAAGAAAATATTAGCATAAAAAAAAAACAAAATATTTTTTATTCAAATAGGCTGTTACAAGCACTTTTGAATCGTCATAATACTCATATTATCACGTTCATTTATTATTAAATGAAACAGCGAACGGAGTGTCTTGACACTCGATTTACTCCGACTACCCAGTATATAATAAAGCTATAAAAAATGGATAATGTGTATATTTATTATTATATATTTTAATTAAATCACGAATATAGTATATTTGTGATATTAGTACTAATTTACAATAAATTGTATTTATTCTTATATATTAAATAAGAATATATTTTTAGTTAGTAAAATTGAATGCCATACCCGTTATGTTTGTCAGCGTTGTAGTGAACGATACGCACTGAGCCATCAGGCTCGTGGAGACTGTAGAAACCGTTCACGTGATCGCCGTCGCGTGTCTCGTGTTGAGATTTAATGTCACCAGTGTGGTGATCTTCTACGTTGTATTGGAACTCATATTTGGGATAAGCCTGAAAATATCATATTAGTTAAAATTATATAATTCTGTATTTTTATATTATTAAAGAGTAAAGTTTGCTTCAACCGTGATTATAAGAGCTAGTTGATGATGGCAATACCATAGGATTTTTGTTAAATTAAAGGGATATTATTAGATTAATTGTAAACAAATAAAACGTTAAATAAAGTTTGTGACAAGCTTTTCAATTTTGAATACTCTATTCTTTCTTCAAGTAAAAAATCCACGTTGATATATTATTTTCATATAATTTAACATCTATCCAGCAAAATACTTGGATTGCATAAATATTGCATAACATTATAATATATACAAATACTAAGACATACAACAATAATAAACAATATTTAGTATTTTCTTTTCCACGCACTGGTAACGAGGCTAAGCGCGGCGTTGAATTCTGCCACTCACAACGCAATGCCTCAATTCCGCGAAAAGTGGGGAACGGAAATGTTGAAAGAGAACGAAGTGTCTATAGTCTATCTCTAGGTTCTCTGGTTTCGCCTGCTCAGCTATGTGCGGGATATAGTGAAGGTAATACATACATGTTCTTCATGTCCATGTTGATATTGCACTGCGTGATGTGCTAATGGTGCATGGTGTACAGACACAGCTGGTTGATGGTACACAGGCGCTGAGTGGACTGCAATAGGTTGAGCATGCTGGTAGGTAGGCTGATTATATATGAAGGATTGTGATGATATTCCATGGCCATGATGCTGAGCCTTTACTGCAAACACTGCCGCGGCGATAATTAAGACCTAGCAAAAGATATAAATAAATTATTAGTAGGTAAAATTATACACTTTTATATTTATAATAATTAATAATTTGTTCGCGGCGTTGTGTTCCACCACTCAGCACGCAATGCCTTAAATCAGCAGAAAATGGGGAACGGAAGTTTTAACACTAGGTTCTCGTGTTCCCTTTGCATATCTATGCGGGATATAGCGTGAAGCTAAAACAAAATTATTTCAACAAGAAACCTAACTAAAAAGCAATGTAAAAATACCTATAAATTGAAAATTATGAGTATTTCTCTATACCATACCTTTGAAAACATTTTAAGTTTATTGGATTACGTTTGTGATCAAAATGATACTTACTCGAAATAACTTCATGCTTTTATATATTTTACAAATGAACTAGTTTCAAAAATTTGGATTAAGTCTGATTACATATCCGTTTTAGGAAGCTTGAAATATTTTATTATATAATAAATAGGTGCCTTTCATTATTAAATAAATAATGATTGCAATTAAACTTGTTTAAAGCGATTGTTTTTGTAAAACCAGTTACCAGGATTTATGTGTCAATATATATTATACTTATTTTCTTCAGTTGTTGCGAGACGCTGAAATGATACGTTGCTTTGTCACAGCCTTTTGTTTCTTTCTACTAAAATATTAGGCTTAAGACGTGCTGGAGGAAGCCACCATAAAGTTTTTATCTAATGAAACTAGAGAATCACTTATATTAAAAATAAGTACAATTTTCATATGTAGTGAAGGATGGTAATAATTGTACACTAAGGTGTACAATTATTATTTTTTTGAAAAATGCTGGTACTTATATTTTCTATTTAATATGCGTTATATATAGATACGTGTTGTGTCCGATAATAATATGTAAGCCGTTCTTAGAAATATTAAGTATGCCTAAATTTGCAAGCATAAATGGACATTTTTTACTTCGTATACATATGTATATGCGAAAGCCATGAATGATTTTTATAACATTTTCTGTGTTATATTCATCAATCACTTCAGATTCTGTATTCATTATATTTGTCATTTACTAGAAATACCAATATAATTACTAGTTATCGTCATACAATTTATTTTATAAATTAATAATTCTGATATAACGCCTGTCGTGGCGCAGAGGCATAAGCGTGCGACTGTAAACGCGACAGGTTGTAGGTTCGATTCCCACTCCAGGAAATGGAATTTTACTTTTCCTGGGTTTGGTAACAAGGAAAAGTGCGGCGTTGAGTTCCGCCCCTCAGCACGCAATGCCTCAATCTGGCGAAAAGTGGGGAACGGATTTGTTGAAAGAGAACGGAGTGTCTTAACACTAGGTTCTCAGATTCCCTCTGCCTACCCTGCTATATGCAGGATACAGCGAGAAGTTAAAAAAAAAATATATATAAAAATAGAAAAACCTATATATCAGTTCTCAGGTGAGACAAAGCGCGGCGTTGAGTTCCGCCACCGATGACTCGAATGTTTATGTGAAATTACTTTTATACCCAAGCTTATTAGTTTTTGAACAAAATCCACCAGTTACCAGATAAAGTAAAATATATTTATATAGTTTTTATTTAGATCCAGTAATTAAACATATTTTGAATATTTAATTTCGTTTTAAAATCTGTCATAGTTGTTTTGCTACTTAAACATAAATTTTGAGACTGAATAAGGACTCATCTAGAGTGTAGTCGCCGTCATCGTCGTCGTCGTCGTCGTCAGTCGGAAGACGTCCACTGCTGGACATAGGCCTCCCCCATAGAACGCCATGTAGCACAACTGGATGTCTCCTGCATCCAGCGCTTTTCCGAATTTCGGACTAGGTCGTCGGTCCATCTAGTAGAGGGACGTCCCACGCTACGCTAGTGTGTAGTATTCTTAATATAATAAATTGATACTGAATCTCAGTGAGGATGTGTGTGTTAATTATTCATATATAATTTTATATGAATTAAATATAAAAATTATTATTATTAAACTCTATAGGGTCTTCTCGTCTTTTTATTTTATTTTAACTTTTTAATTAAAAAAAAAAAATTATTAATAATTTAGAGACCGTTTATATTTCAAGATAGTATTTTAGTCGCAGAAGCCAGCATGATGTAGTAGGACAGTGTTTGACTGCAAATTCTATCGGTTATGAGTTCTATTCAGTAGGAATAAAGCTCATAAATATACTTATATCGAGAGAATAGTCATATTTGAATTATTTTCATTTTTCCGGTCTGATGACATGAAGTGCAGCATTGAGTTCCACCACCTAAAATGCAATGTACTGAATTCGAGTGGAAATCAAAGAACGGAGTATATTATAAATAGCTTTATCCTCTCTGTATATCTCTCTTGTGAAGTGGGAAAAAGCGTGAAGCTGCTACTGTATATAATAATAAAAGATAGAAATATTGGACTAGTGGGCTAAAGCGACCAAATTCTTTTCCAAATTAGACATTTTTAATGGATAAGTCGAGTATATATTTGTATTAGAGAATATATTTTTAAAAACCTAAAGTTATGAGCATTTTACAGTTGTCCGTGGTAAATGCTCAATTAAATTAAAAGTACATTTTGATCATAATCTCCTCAATGACAACTGAAAAAAGTTGATATATAATATGGTTTTTATTTTTCGAACATTTTCCACCAAACTATTTTTTTATAATTTTAGCATTATGTAATTGCAAACTATTAAATAAGTATAGTATATTTTTGAAATATGCTAATGCAGGGGTTAATATGAAAACGCCCCTAAAAAATTCAGTATCCGTTTTTTACTATTAAACATATTGTGAAAAAATTGGCGCAGAGGCACAAGCGTGCGACTGTAAACGCGACAGTTTGTGGGTTCGATTCCCACTCCAGGAAATGTAAAATTTAGTGTTTTCATTTCTTGGGTTTGGTAACAAGGCAAAGCGCGGCGTTGAGTTCCGCCACTCAACACGCAATGCCTCAATTCAGCGGAAAGTGGGGAACGGAATTGTTGAAAGAGAATGGAAACAACTTAACACTAGGTTCTCTGGTTCCCTCTGCTTACCCTGCTACATGCGGGTTACAGCGTGAAGTTAAAAAATAATAATAAGCAGTAATAATTAACTTATAAATATTGTGCTCAATTGACTCGACCGAAGCGCCATAATTAAAGAACTGAACTGATTGAATTATAAAAAGCAATACTCAGTTTAAATTTCATAGAGATATGTAAGAAAGTGTTTAAAAGGTTTGTCTCTTCCTGTAAAGGTTAGGGAAGAAAAATTAAGTGCTTCGATACTTCAGGTCAAAAGTAATATTATTATGATAAAATTAACTCATTAACAGCTACTGCAGTTTTTCTATGTTTATTTATCCTAGACCGTTCCATATATAATATAATATATATTATAAATATTTTATAACATAACCATATTCGTGTGGTTTCATTCATTTATTAATTTAACATTAAAAGCTTCTTTAACACGACATATTTTGTTAAAAGACGTTCTATTAACAAGGTTTTGTTAACAGTAACTAACTATTAAATAAATTGTATATTAAATTGAATTTATTACAGTAAGGATCATTATAGAGTTTGTTTGGTGGTAGGAGGTTCGTCCTCCGTCTGGCTCGCGACCACTATCATGTCAAAGACGAACCGCCAAATATCTTATGATGTGTTCCGGTTCGATGGCATGTAAGCCAGGTTTTCCCCTTTCCCACCCATCCTTTCCCCAAAATGTGGTGGTTCCGATAGCGGACTACTACA
>JAKGSA010000274.1:23004-39003 GCA_033558755.1 Philaethria dido
AAAAGATTCAGGATTGATTTTTAAAAAAACAAGTAAAATACATAAGACTAGATTTTATTTTAAAATTCTAAACAATTGCTGAATATTTAACTAAAAATTTTTTATTACTTTACACATTTAATTAAGGAAAATTCTATTCTTAATGATGTGAAAGTGCGTAATGAGGTTCAACATGATGGGCGGGCTGTATGTGGGCTGATGGGGCAGAGTTGTGTACTTGAGCGTTGAATCTGTAAGGCATTAAAAATAATGTTATTAATTTAACTTATCTTAATAGACCATAGACTATATAAATATTAATTTATTCACAGTAACGTATTGTTGTAAATAAAAAAGAAACAAATATAAAATATGTGGGAATTTTAAATAATCATATAACAATATTTACCCGCTCTGCTTGTCAGCATTGTAGTGCACTGTGCGTACAGAACCGTCAGGTTGATGCAAGCTGTAGTATCCAATCACTTGGTCACCATCACGAGCTTCTTGTTGTGATTTAATATCTCCAGTATGATGATCTTCTACGCTGTATTGGAACTCGTATTTAGGGTGCGCCTGTGAAATAAATATTCATTAGAATTTTTTTTTTCAATTTCATGCTTTACTTCGCATATCAAGAAAGTCAGAGAGAATTACTAGTAATAATCCATACTCGAATTTCCAAATGAATTCAAGACATTGAATGGTGAGTGTTAGAACTCAACACAGAACTTTGTCTTATAAGACCGTTGAAATATTTTCATTTTATATTTCAATATAATTATTCCCTCGAATGGGAATTGAACTTACACAACTTACTGTCAGACGCTATCCTACTAAAAAAAATATAAGCTATTTTGTTTTCTTCTATAAGGTAACAGGAATTCTTACATAATATTCTTGGTGGCCGTGAGATCCTTCATTGTGATAATTATTCGAATGTTGAAGATTTAGAACAGGAGGAATATGATGTACGACGGGAGAAGCGTGTTGAACTGATTGAACAGAGTAATGATGGGCGGGAGCCGCATGTTGTGCCACTGGAACGGAATGGTACACTGATCCAATGTTATGAACAGCAGGGGCTGCATGGTGAACTATTGGTTGTATTTGATGAACAGAGTGTACTGGCGCTACATGCTGGATTTTAACTAATTGTTGAATTGGCGCTGCTTGATGACCAATTGATTGTAGCTGGCTGTATCCATGTTGTTCATGTGGGACATCATGGAGAATAAAGGATTGCGAAGATGTGGCAGGCTCGTGAGACCCATGTTGTGCGTTTACTGCTGTTAGTGCAGTTGCAAGTAAAATTATCTGAAAACAAAGTTAAAATATACTATTGAAGTCATTATAAACTTTATTACTTAAAATAAATAGAACACAAATAAAAAAAAATAGATAAAGTATATAAATGTATAATAATTATAAATATTTGTTTATATTTTGCTTACTTTGCAGATCATTTTCAATGTTTAAGATCGTGATGTTTGTAAGCAAATGATAATTTTTGTATACAGTATATGCTTTTTATATTCTGTTTAAGATCTCGTTTTGGAGTGACAACTCGTTAATAATTTACATTTGGTAATAAGTAGAGTAAAAATCCGGTTCAGAGATTGTCTTTTATAACCGAAGGGTTTTGTAAAAGTTGGATTTAATAAAATAAAACACAAGAAGTACATGAGAAAGGTATATTACATAATATAAGCAAAATCTGGAGCCTTCGCCAAGCACCCCTAAGGCATTGTCTAACGTTTCATAAAATGTATACTCCTAACTAAGTAAGAAAACGGAGAAAGACTTACAAACTAAAAGAAATTATAATACAAAAGCTAGCACCCATCGAGAACAGGTACTGATTGTGAAGTCTTGGGCCGTCGTCCCATACTATATACACCTTATGAAACGCTGTGCCTCTAAGCAGACCATCCGTTGTACCATTACCAGGAAGCATTCAAGTAACATTGTCGCATTCTGTCTTATCCTACGTAAATAAAGATAATAAATATGTCGGGTTCAGGTGTCTAGCCATGAAGGAGAGAGCCATGGCCGTAGGGCGCTGCGATAGCGACGGGAGCGTGAGCGACGGCAGCAACAGCAGGATGCGCGGCGTGGCCTTGTCTGCTCACTACAGCGTTGAAACTGGAATAGACAAATACTATTACTTAAATCTATATGAAATTTTCTTCTATAATGATCAAATTTTATTTTATATTACGATATTTTATCCAAACTTTGCTTTCTTAAC
Organism: Philaethria dido; assembly: GCA_033558755.1. Taxonomy (NCBI): domain Eukaryota; kingdom Metazoa; phylum Arthropoda; class Insecta; order Lepidoptera; family Nymphalidae; genus Philaethria; species Philaethria dido. The sequence goes on from JAKGSA010000274.1 coordinate 25,235, forward strand.
TTTTCTATATGCAATGGTGCCATAACGGCACAGATAAAAAAATTATAATTGTTCGTGACATTTGCAGGTTTGATTCCCTAATTTATCTAATAGGACACACGACACTGTTTAATACTAAAGTTCGCCCAAACAGGAGAAGCGATATTTAATTAAATCTAGGCGTTCATATGAATGAGAATCGAACTCAAAATTACTGTATATACAAAAAAAAATTATATATCAAAATAACTATATATAGAGTAATATCTTACTCGACATAAAAGAGTAATAGAAACTATTCTTATGCAATAGTCCAGTCTCTACATTGATAAAGAAACAGCATGACCTGCATCTTAAATATAATACAAAGCCCTAAACAGAACATAAATTTCAATTAAACTAACTAAGCTTCACTGTTACAAAAGCATTTTTGTGAACTTATTCTCCTTATAAAATGAATTTCATTTTATAAAGTTTATATTTTCCTTAACGCCTGTCGTGGCGCAGAGGCACAAGCGTGCGACTGTAAACACGACAGGTTGTGGGTTCGATTCCCACTTCAGGAAATGTAAGTATTTTCATTTTCTGGGTTTGGTAACAAAGGCAAAGCGCGGCGTTGAGTTCCGCCACTCAACACGCTATGCCTCAATTCGGCGGAAAGTGGGAAACGGAATTGTTGTAAGAGAACGGAGTGCTTAACACTAGGTTCTCAGGTTCCCTCTGCCTACCCTGCTATATGCGGGTTACAGCGTGAAGTTAAAAAAATATATATATATTTTCTATATACTTCACTATTAAGTTAATTGTGACTAAAAAGATTTTACCCGTTGTGGTCGTCAGCAGAGTAATTGACAGTACGGATGGTGCCGTCAGGTTCGACGAGGGAGTATTGTCCCTTTACAACATCTCCATCGCGGGCTTCCCATTGGCTCTTTTGATCGCCGGTGTGGCCGTCAGTAACACCATAGTTGAATTGGTAGCGGGGGTGGGCCTAGAGTTAGTTATATTATTGTAGATAAACAATTTAACTAAAAAATTGAATTATTATTAGCAAATTATTGCGTTCCTATTAAGAAAAAGCTATTGGGCTTATTTATGTTAAGGCAGGAAATATCTATATATATACGTGAAGTATAAACTAGTACTGAGTGTTTATATATCGAAGGAGTACAGAATGATAATATATTTTTAAAGTAATGCATATAAAATATATTAAATTAATAAAAAAAATGTTACACATAGTACCATGGTATGACATCCATGTTTATATAAAGTGACATATACGTTGCTAAGCAACGCGTTGTTAACGACTCAACGGGGACACTAGTTATAATAAATTGAAAAGAAAATTGATGCCATTGATATACTTCATATATATATGTACTTGGATGTCAAATAAAGAAGCTTACTAATATGTAATTCTCGTACTTTCTTTACTACAAGACTATTGCATCACAAGCTATGATTTTTAACTTTTATGACTTAATGTCAAAAACCTTTGATAATCCGAACATATCAGATCTATATTTTGTAATTTACATGTCTAAGCGGCTTAACATAGATTGTGTAATGTATCCATATCAATATGGAAAATATTACTTACATAAACCTCAACAGGGGCAACGGCGTGGGCCACAGGTGCGTGCAGCACGGGCGCGTGAGAGACGATAGCACCGTGACCTAATACAAGAAACAAAAAATTTTAACTTCTAGCCAATTTTTACGTATATTCTGCAGTTTATTCTGAATAGTGTATAGTCATTATGATGTATAATCGCTCATTTAACACAACTCAACTAAAAACTAAGCTTAAAACTTATCTTTCTTTGTGTAATAAGAAGGTAAAAACGAAGTTAAAAATAGAATTAACGATGAATATGATAAATTGTTGTTTATCATATATGGGATATATTTTGCTATGCTCTTTACGCTTGTTCTACAGACATTTCTTCTAAAACTAAACCAAAATCTGCAATTAATCTTACACTACCTAGTCCCAATCCATATGCAGGAGCAGCTAGTGCGGGAGCCACTGCATGAGCGGCGATGGCAGGCGCTGGATGTCCTAGAACTATGCTCTGAGACGAGATGGCTCCGTGAGGGCTTGCGATAAGACCTCCTTGAGCTACGACCAGAAGCGCGCACGCGACGATTGCCTAAGAATGAGAAAATTACATATTAATTTTGATGACAATTACAAATATTATAAATAATTTCAATAGCTTTAGTATTAAAATTAACTTTTTCTTTAGAACTTTTAACATCGATGTAATATTACCTTGGCGAACATTTTCTCAAGTTATTATTAGTTGGGGCGGTGGTTCCCTAAGCACTAGGATCAGATGTGTGCCTAAAACTGAGATACCTGGCGTTTATATAGAGACTGTACTAATACTACGTACTTATAATATATGCCCTATAGGTAGAACTAAGGTCCCGCCTGCGGTGTGGCAGCCACACAAAACTATGTGAGTATGTATGTATAAAGGGCGCTGCCCGCAATAGTCTAGATAACGAGAATAATGTGGATAGACCAAATATTATTATCCTTTTTTAATATTAGCAAATGAAATCAAATATTATGGTAAATATTTACATCGTTAGTACATATAAAAACACAATTTATAACATAAAGATCTGAGTAATAAGAATAATTTCATATGCTTTTGTTATATTAGTATTACATGAGGTTTTTGGTATTTTTTTGCAATATAGATAGAAAATATTTTTTTTTCTCAATAAAAGTAATTGTTAAGTATTAGGTACATCCATACTATGCTTTACAACGGCGCTACGACTTAAGAATTGGTTTAAGAACCATAAATTTATACACTTGTGAGTATATAACACAAAATAAATTTAACGTAAGTACAGTTGTGAAAATAATTGCTTTGGGTTAACTTACTTTTTAAAAATAGCATTTGATATACTAACCTATAAAATTTTAAATAAAAAATTAATTTAGTAAATATTCTAGTCCCTACAGACATCATTTTAAAAATAATAATGGAATCTAGAAACCAGAATCATGTCGATACTAAATTTATTAACTCGATCTTCCTAGCTTATTAATTTACTTACTATTTTATTTTAGTACATTTTAAATTGTTACATTAATTACTTGTTAAGATGATTTTGAAAGGTAATATACGTCATACATAATCATCAATATATCGTCATAATTTGTTTGGTGGTAGGAGGTTCAACCTCCGTCTGGCTCGCGACCACTATCATGTCAAAGACGAACCGCCAAATATCTTATGATGTGTTCCGGTTCGATGGCATGTAAGCCAGTGTTTCCCATTCTACCCATCCTTTCCCAAAATGCGGTGGGTTCCGAGAACGAAATACTACATTGTCCTCCCATCTGTATCCTCTAGGTTATAACGTGCATCTACAACATCTCTGGTGTTGTAGATGCTCAGGGCGAAGGTATCCACTTACCATCGGTGGTCCTTCTGCCTGTCACATCCGTTGGTCCATAAAAAAAAACAATAATAAATACTATTAGGTCGCAATACAGATTCACTTTTTTTTTCTAAAATAGTAAATAAATAGAAATTATCAAATCTAATACGCCACATTTGATCTTGGCTAGATCAACAAAAGAAAATAATCTTAAATGAAAGAGGCCTATCGTGGCGCAGAGGCACACGGGTGCGACTGTAAAGTCGATGGTACTGTGTCTGATTCCCACTCCAGGAAGAGAAAATATTAAATAATACTTCATTATTTTTATTTCTTCGTTCGTATCAAAGCAAATGCAGCGCTGAGTTCTGCCAGCACGTTTCCCAGCACGCAATGCCTCACTCGCTCAGAGTGCGGTGAACGGAAATGTTAAAAACAGAATGGAGAGTCTAACACTAGCTTCTCTGGTTCCTCTGCCTACATTGCTATGTGCGGATAAGCAGCGTGAAGTTAAAAAAATAATAATGAAATAATCTATGTTATTCATGTACCTGTCTACCGATTATTGTGAAATTTTCAACACATCTTTGTCGTCGTCATTATTTTCAAAACAAAAATGTTTTTAAATTAATCGAATCATAGAAATATGTAGTCACTTTTCCAGGGGTTTAGATGTACTAAAATTTATTTGAATATAAAAAATATATATTAAATTTGATTTGATTGGCCTATAATGTTTTTTAGCTGAACATATATTACTGTACACTCAAAATGTTACTTTTCTCAAAAGTAGGACATGAATTCTTTCTGTATATATAAATGGCCACCAAAGTTTTGCGATCAAGCTCTCAGATATTGACAGTATTTTTTTATTCTATACTGAGAAAATTCTAATATTAGTTCTTATCAAGCATTATGTATATAATTTTATATGTTCATGTTTTTCTTTCCTAATCTTTGCTATTTAAATTTGTTTCATCTAATAGAAAGTAATCTTAAGACATAAAATTACAGTTACTTTTAAACTGAAAATTCAATGAGTATATTAGTTTATATAAAATTACTAATTATAATTAATAAGCATAATTGATACAAAATAGTTATTTTGATTTTTTTAATAATGTTTCTAAGCAATCAAGTGAATTATACCATAATTCTTAAAACTATATAAAATGTGCTTATTATTGGCAAAGTTCGGTGTTAAGTTTCGCCACTCATCGTATGTTTGACATTAGCTAATCTCTGTCTACCTTATTTTTTTTTTAGCTTCACGCTGTACCCCATAGCAGGGCAAGCAGAGTGGAACCTGAGAGAGTGATAAGACACTTCGTTCTCTTTCAACAACTCCGTTCCCTGGCACTTTCGTCTGCGTTGGGGAAGCACGCAATGGCGTGCCGGAGTGATTTCGGAACCCACCGCCGGCTTTCGGCTTTGTTCCTTGAATCTGAAGTAAATGAAAATACTAAATATTATTTAAAAAAATTGTTTCGATTCCTATGAATGGAACTCACCACACCCTGTCGCGTTTACAGTCAGTGTGCCTCCCGCACCACGACAGGCACAAACCTGCAATCCCATTATAACGAACAAAAAGTAAAACAACCCATAAAGTGATAATTTTGCCTCTTTGATTAAACTTATCTCTCGTGCAATCGTGTAAATTTATAGTTAGAAGGGAAAATACAAAACATTAAAATAGATAGTTAGCATCAAAAAGGATAGATTATGGGATTTGAAATCAAACTGACAACTTTCTTATCTTATTACTAACGTGCTATCAGAAGTAGAGTGCTTTTCTAGCCTTTATTGAAGCGTGATTCTAATAATGCGGATAAATTGTAAAACGTCAAATAGTAACTTTAATTTTTTAGCAAATTAAACAACAATTCCTTTGAGAAATATTTAGACATTTCATACATACGGTAAGGATAAATTCATATGCATTTTCATATAATTTAGATAATTTAAAAAGTTGAAAGAAAAAATTGCTTTGAAGGTTATGTTATAATTGGCTTGACATTATGATATACCAAACACTGTAAATTCAATTTCATGGCGAAAACACTTTTTATTAAGAGTACATTGACAAATAAGCAAGCGTAAGGTTAAATATTTTTTGCCGTCTCTTTAAAATGATGGGGACGCGCCTAGAAAATCTTAATAAATTTTAACCAGGTGCTTTACCATAACTTTTAAGCAGGCAAACTTCTGATATGTTATTTCTTCTCATATGGAGATTTTATATTTACAATCATGATGGATTGACACTGATGGTTTTTGTTTGACAATCTAAAATATATCTTTAATCTATATACATGGATACTTGACGATATATGTTATAATTAAAATTACGCTTATTAATGACTGTCAACACGATTGGCAGTGGTCTGATTCTCACTGAGGGATCGATGTTATATGAAATATTTTCTGTATTTGTCTCTAGTGTGACAAAGCGCGGTATCAAGGGCGTTAAGTAATATAGTCTTGAATTCAAGTGGAATTATGAATGGAGGTTTAGACACCATTACCACCTACTACTATACTAATGCCCCACCTGGCGAAAAGTGGGGAACAGAGTGTCTTAACACCAGGTTCCAACTGCCTACTCCTGCTATATGCGGGATACAACGTGAAGCCATGAAGCTAAGTGTACTATACTACTTTCGAAAATGAAAGCAATTTTTAAAATTCCACCTTAATGTAAATATATTAAAGCCTATAATACTATCATTCAATGATCATCGTCATTAACCGGAGGCGCTTTGGCGTAAATCCTTTTCTTGTAACGAGTTATGTTTAATTATTCCATCGAAGGTCGACTTAAAATTAAGCTAGATGTTTTCTATTTCAACTGCCAGAATGGCACGCGAGTTTTATTTTGATCGCGTCGTTAATTTGCGATTCAATGAATGCTTCATTAACACGTGTTACATTAATCTTCTTATCTTGGGTCATTCGCCGGCAAATATCTTTTTAGTTATAAAATCCCAGGAATGAATGCGAAATATTATGAGAATGTATATATATATATAGGTTACTTTTTCAAGCAAGAAATACTGAACGGATGTAGGAGAAATTTTAGTGTTTTTAGTTTCTGGCTCTGGTTTCTACACCAGATAATCATTATTTTAACATTATGGTATACAATTTATAAACATTTATATTTATATCTATAAGCATTTAATATAATATAAAAAGTGTTTAAATGCTAAATCATTACTTTATTTCTAAAGCACTCTACTATTCTATATATTTGTATTTCGAATAGAAACAGTTGACGCTTCAGTAGGATCTGAAACCTGCTATCATCGTCGTAGTTAAGTATGTCCTTAATGTAATTACTAGCATGTCCTAATTGCGCGTTGTTAAATCCCATTTTAAATAAATTAATTAAACATATCCACTAGTTTTTTTTTTTTTTTGTTTAGTTTCTGTAACATGGCGATCTGTGAGGACACAATAAGCCAATCGGTTGAGAAGTATAAGGTTGGCATGGAACTATGAGTTGACTGGTGGCTATTTCCGGTCATACTCTCCAGTAGTTATGTGAATCTCTTGGTTAGCATAGGCACACTATGTCGACGCAGTCGGGTATGTAAGACACTCCCCGTTCCCTGCAGACTTGAAACAAATTTATTAATATGGGTTGATATCCTGTTTTGGTAACACTTGCTATATCTAGCAATTTCTTGTTTGACTGTATTGATGTTTAGATTATGATGTATATATTTGTTGCTCACGTAGTATGGTATGTCTAGCATAGCTCTCAATGTCTTACTTTGAAATCTTTCTAAGATCTCTATGTTGCTGGTACTAGCAGTTCCCCACAATTGAATGCCATAGGTCCATATTGGTTTTAGTATCGTTTTGTATATTGCTATTTTGCTTTCTTTTGTCAGTCTTGATTTCCGACCTATCAACCAATACATGGATCTAAACTTTGTGTCTAGATGTTTGCGCTTTGACCATATATGCTTCCGCCAGGTTAGCCTGCGATCAAGATGCATTCCAAGATATTTGGCATCTTCCGCTTGTGGTATATACTCATTGTTAAGTTTAATGGGGGGGCAGGTATCTTTTTTGAGAGTAAAAGTAACGTGAATAGATTTGGTCTGATTAGCTATTATACGCCATTTGTCAAGCCATTTCTCTATCTTATTCACGTGAGATTGTAATTTAGCTGAAGCCATTATTGGATTTTCATGGACAGACAGAAGCGCCGTGTCGTCTGCATATGTGGCCGTAAGGGTGTCGCTTTGTGTTGGTAAGTCTGCGGTGAAAAGTAAATAAAGTATTGGACCTAAAATACTTCCTTGTGGCACTCCTGACAAAATTTCGTTCAAAGGAGCAGTGTCATTGTTGACTTTAACCTCAAAGCACCTCTTGTCTAGGTATGATTTTAAAATCAGAAAGAAGGAGTGTGGGAGAAGCTGTTTAATTTTAAATAGGAGGCCATTATGCCACACCCTATCGAAGGCCTGACTTATGTCTAAAAATATGGCTGAACAGAATTGTTTACATTCTAACGTCTTACTTATAGTGTCTGTTACACGATGTACTTGTTCTATGGTTCCATGCTTCTCTCGAAAGCCAAATTGGTGTGGAGGAATGATGTTTTCTAGTGTCTTGCGCATTCTGTTCAGCAGTATTTTCTCTAGAAGTTTACCCATAATTGGTAGCAAGCTGATTGGTCTGTACGAACTTACTTCGTGGAGTGATTTTCCTGGTTTAGGTATCATTATAATCTGTGCAATTTTCCACTGGGCAGGATACATGCCAAGTCTCAAGCATGCGTTAAAGATTGCTGTTATTTGAGTTACACCTTTTCTGGGAAGTTGTTTAAGCAGTTGTGCGTCAATTAAGTCGTAACCTGGAGCTTTACCATCCTGTAATTTCTGTATTTCCTTCCATACCTCTTTAGGACTAGCACTATTTAGGGGCAGGCACATTTGCAGGGGTGCACCCAGATATTCACTCACCTCTTTGTCATGACTAGGATTTTTACTAGGAAGCGTTTGAAAAACGGATTTCAAATGCATAGCGTATGTGTTAGCCTTTTCAGAATCAGTTCTTGCCCATTTGCCGTCACTGATTTTTAAAGGTGGTATGTGAGTCTTTGGCCTTTTTAGCCTCTTTGTTATTTTCCACAGCGAGTAGTTAGTGTCCTTATGTGGTGTAATATTTGCTAATTGATTTTGGAGGTATTCATTGTTTGCTTCCAATATCATACATTTCAGATCTTCCGATGCTTTGTTAAATTCTTTTTTGTCTGCAGGATATTTTGTGGAATGCCATATTTTCCGCAAATTTCTCCTTTCATTAACCTTATCTTTTATTCGTTTAGAATATGATGGTGTATTTGTGGTTTTTGATTTTAACAATCGTGTTGAATAGTTTGCAGCCAGATGAATAGTCTTATTAAGGGTCTCAATAGCTTCTTCCACTGACTCTATGTTGCTTAGTGTCGGGTTTGTATTTAAAGATTTCATAAGTAAGGTTCTGTAACTGTCCCATCTAGTACTTTTAGAGTATATTCTGTTAGGGGTTTCAATTGATACAGCTGTAAAATGTAAATTTATTATAACTGGAGTATGGTCTGACGACAAATCAGTACATTCCTCGACATTGAATAGGCTAGGTGATACATTTTTTGTCAAGAAGAAGTCAAGCAGATCCGGCACCTTCTTCGGGTCGGTAGGCCAATACGTAGGAAACCCATGCGAAGCACAGTGTAGACTAAGATTATATATAGTTTTGTATAGCTGTCGACCTCGTGGTGAAGTTAGTCTGGAGCCCCAAAATACGTGTTTAGCATTCCAGTCACCACCGCAAATAAACGTATTGCCTAATGTTTTGAAATATTCTTCAAAGTCGTTTGTTGTAATAGTATGTCTGGGTGGACAGTATATTGAAGATAGTGTAGTTTCTGTTTTATTATCTTCAATTTTAATCGATGTTGCTTGTATCTTCTCAGTTTTATATTCTTCTAAGACATAATGTTTTATATTTTTCTTTATGAGAACTGCAGTTCCACCATGCGAATTACCAGAGGGATGGTTAGTGGTGTATATCTCGTAGTTTGGTAGAACGAAATTGGATTTTAATGTAAATCGCGTTTCTGAAATAAGAGCCACGTCAATCCTTTCAGTTTTAAGGAAGAGTTCAAGCTCCAGTCGGCGTTCTGTCAATCCGTTGGCGTTCCAAGTGATTATCCTTAGATTTAGGGGTGTTTCATAAGGCTCGTGACTAGTTGGATCATACGATCCATCATGTTGTCTAGCATAATGTTCATTATGTTTTGAAATTTGTCAAACATAACATCTAGTACTTCAACGAAATTGTTGGGATCTTTGATGTCAGTTTTTTCTCCAGCTGTTTTATTTTGTTTTGTTGCTTGTGCATACGTCCAATTGTTGTTTGTTTGTATGTGATTTTTGTTTAACCTTGTATCTTGTCTACTGGTAGTAATGTGTGATTGTGCACTTGTTATTGCATCGTTGGTTTTGTTACTTTTATACTTGTATTTCATTACTAGGTCCTTGTACTGTTTGTATTTTAAACAACCCTTATAACTTGCCGGATGTTTCTCTTGGCAGTTGGCACAAGTTGCATCAGTATCAGGCTTCTTCAAGCAAGTAGATGTAGGATGTTCTTCGCCGCATTTTACGCATCTGAAGGGTCTATTGCATTGATTTTTAGCGTGTCCAAATCTTTGGCATCTTTTACACTGAAGAACATCTGACTTTTTATATGGAGCTTCGAAAGTGACTTTGGTATGATTCAGCTGTTTAATTTTAAAAATGTCTTTATTGTTATGCTTTGGTTCAAGGTCTATATAGAATAAGGGTAGTGGTTGTTTAGTGTTTTTATGTTTTATATTTACTATAGATCTAACTTCATGTCCCAGTTCACAGAGTTCTCCCTTTATCCTTTCAGTGTCTTCTGATGGATGATGACCACGTAGCACAACTCGGTATGCTCTTTCACTTTTAAGTTTGTACGTGTAGTGACTAATGTTTTGTTCTAGAAAACTTGCTCTTATGATTTTGTATGTGTCTATATCTTTTGGCATCACTTTTACTATATGTCCTGATCTCAAAGTTGTGATTATGTATTTATCAACGTTAACAATTGTGGCGAGGATTTCTTTTAGCTTTTTTATGTCAATAACTCCTGTGACAAAGATTGGTTCGGGTTTTGGCGGCTTAGGTTCCTTGTGGCGTTCTAATTGTTCGCTATTTTCGGTTTCTAAAATTTGAAAACTATTTTGTGTACTGATTGCATATCCAGTTTTAGTAAGCTTATTGTTTTTATTTGTTAGTTCAGGGCTTGTTTCAGCTTTCCGCTTTTTAGGTACCTGATCATTTTGCCATGTCAAGTTGGTTAGTTCATCTTCATTGTCCTTGGAAGAAAGTTTTCTCGTGTCTGTGGTTATTTTTAAGTTATTGTCTTTTTCTATATTTATCTCAGTTGGTAGTGTTCCAAGTGAGTTACTCCTTATATGTGTAAACATGGTTTTCTGTAATGTTTGTTGGGTCATTTTTGTATTTTTATTTAGTTTTTCATTATTTATATTCATTTGATTCCCACGAGTAGGGTCGATATAACAGGTCACTCAGGGGGTAACGCCCATTCCCCCAAGAAGGCTTCTACAGCGACGTTTGCCAGGTCCGTCGAGGTTGGCGCTCGTGACTGATCTCCCATCAGTCATGCATTCTATTGGCGCGTATCCCACCGTAGAATTGGGGTAATTTTTTATAGAGATTGTCTTCCTCTTAGTCCGGGCAACTAAGCCAAGACTCCCGATCGTTTGAGAGCGGTTGCGGGTGTGATTATTAAATTCATAATAACCACGGGTAGCTGGCTGGTTTTGCCAGTAATATCGGGTTAGTTAGTCGCCGCCCGATGCTCGGCATTGGGGTTCGTTTAGCACCACCCGGGGGGCACGTGTAGGGTATTTTTTTAAGGTAGTTTCCTACGGACGCGAACCACTCCACCCCCCAAACGATGTTAATTAAATTATTTTTATGCTATGCTCTTGTAAGAAGCGTGGCGTTAAGTTACGTCACTTAACATAGAATATTCTGATAACAGAAGGAAAATGAACGGAGTGTCTTGAAACTTGGCTCGGAGAAAAGCACAGTATACGATATTAATAATCGTTTTAATTATTTTTCTGAATGGTGTGACCATATTTACTTATTTTAAATTGTTGAGTATTTTATACAGATAAACTTTTCTCATACAGTAAGGTAGACAAAGAGAATCCAGTATCAAAACGTTCTCTGCTTTCTTATATAGCATTCTAAATATTTAAAGCTATTCCAAGTTCGTTTATTCGTTGAGTTCCGCCTCTCAGCACGCAATTCGGCAGAAAGTTGGGAACGGGGTGTCTCAACACTAGGTTCTCAGGTTCCCTCTGCCTACCGTGTTATATGCGGGATACAGCGTGAAGCTATAAAAAAAGCTATTTCATGTGTTCTAACAATTCAGAAGAAATGAAAGAACCAAAATTGAAACATACAACATCCAAAAATTGTAATCAGTGTAGTCGATATCTGTAAAATTGCATTCTTAATAATACTATGCCTTACAGAGGAACGAAAGTCAAGTTTGCAGTAGTAAGGTAACAATAGTTGAAACGCACTGTGTAATCTTTGGTACTTTAGTGATTGAGGTTTTTAACCGATTTCAAAAATGAAGGTTATCAATTTGACTGTATTTTTTATAAGGTGAACCAATTTTGATTTTATTTGATTGTTAGAGTTTATTATGTAGTCCCATTTAAATTTAGTAAAGATCTGACGAATAGTTTTTGAGATATCCGTAATAATTTTTTTCTCCATTTTAATTAAGTCTGCTTTCTGTTTCTTACTATTTTTGTAAAAATAATATTACTGCTTCAGGCTTTATTAATAGTCAAAGTAAACCGAGACTGTTCGTTCTTCAGTTTCCATGTGCGAGTTAAGTGGCAGATCTCAACGCCGGCCTTTGCAGATCAGTGATTAGCAAAATTTAAATGAGACCACATCCGATACACTAGCTATCAATAAAAAAAAGGATAATCAAAATTAGTTCAAACTAAATAAAAACATTGAGAAAACGGATTGAGAACTCCTTTTTCGGAAGTCGGGTAGTCTCGCAAAACGCTTTCAAGGGTTACGCCTTTTAACACAGACGGTAAATGTAATATGAGCTGAGTAGTATTCATGCGATCATCTGAAAATTCCATATTATTTTCCATAAAGTCAGATTGAATCTTTTGACTGTTAGTATTTATTACAACAAAAAATATCTTTTTTAATATCACATAGAACGATTTCGCCGCAAAATATTTAATATTAAATTTCTCTGGACTAAGATATTCGTAATAAGAGAAAGAATGTTACAATGGTTTTCGCAATATTTTTCAAGTGTACTATATTAAATAGTCGCGTTATTACTATACTAATATTAGAAATGTGTATGTATGTTTGTAAAGCGCGGCGTTGAGTTCCGCCACTCAGCACGCAAAGCTTCAATTCCGCGAAAGATAGGAAACGGGGTGTCTTAACACTAGGTTCCCTCTGCCTACCCTGCTATATGCGAGATATAGCGAGAAGCTATGATGTTGTTGATGTTTAATGTTGCAACGAAGCGATGTTATGTCCTCTTTCTACCTATTTAAGAAACGAATAGATGATTCGAAAAACGGAGTGTCTTAACACTAGGGTCGATCTGAAACTCTGCTATGCTAGAAAAAGCGTGAAGTTAAAAAAAAACAAAGAATTTTACCAACTTAAAAAAAAGGAAGCGGTTCCAAACGTTTTTTTATGTGTGTTATTGCATAATTTATTATTGAATGAACCAATTTCGATGACTCTTTTTTTATAATGCGGTTCTATTTAAATTTCATTAAGTTCTAACGAGTTTTAGTTTTTGAGCTATTCGTAATAATATTACTTTTTATTTGAAGAGGGTTTTCTTTAGTTAAAATAGTAAATTGTATATAAATAAAGCGGAATATTATTTTTTATGATGTGCACTTTAAATTTATTGTTAACTAACTTCTGTATGTAAATTGTCTGCCTGAACTTCAGAATTGGTTTCAGAGAGCAATTAAAATATATTTCTGTTTTAGTATAAAATACGGCAGTGGTTAAGCAATTTCGTGTACCACAGAAAAGAGTATTTTATTAATAATATCTGAATAAAAATATTTAAAAAGTGTTAAAGTACATTTTTTACTCTAGCTTCTCTTTGACTCTTTCGATTTTTCTGCAGAAGAGTGCTAAAAACGTAAAGCTAAGAAAAAATGATTTTAATTTTGAAAAAGTGTTGTATGTTAGTCGTATATATACATACATATATACATAGCTTCACGCTGTATACCGCACATAGCA
>JAKGSA010000275.1:7110-81115 GCA_033558755.1 Philaethria dido
TAAATTATTTGACGTTCAAAAAATGAAGCTTGTAACTTCTTATTTTGAATAAAATTATTTGACTTTGACTAGGTTCTCTGGTTACCTCTGCCTACCCTGCTATATGCGGGATACAGCGTGAAGTTAAAAAAAAATGTAATTATTTTTTGTTAATACCAATTTCATGCTTTATCCCGAGCGGGGTTAGTCAGAGAGAATGGAGCGTCAAATGCTATTGTAAATTTTACTATTCTAAAATATTAAAATTTAAAATATTTAAATACAAACATCTTGTTCTCAATGTTTGGTTAAACAAGATCAAGTATATGAAGGAAAAAAAGAAAAAGACATACAGTATATCAATTATATTTTACACGGATGATATCATCAAATGTGTTCATACCGATATTGTTTTTTAAATAACCAAACGATCGCTTGGTAAAATATTTTATTAGCAATCTTTTTTTTAGTCTCGCTCGTAATACATATGGTCGAGCCGGGTTGTATCAAAATCTGGCGTCTCGTTCATATATTTACTATATGGGAACTGTTGTATTGAGAAATTGGGACAGCTAATAAGCATTTAAATAATATATTAGTTAGAACATTATGGATATATTACATAATAGTCAAGTTTATTCTGTTTTGACATTTTTCTTTATAATTTGGACGAAATTATTTAAGATAAGAGAAACTAATTGTTATATTGTTTATTAGAGACATACACTAATCTAAGCCAAAATTACGTAAATCATAATAATAATCCCCAAGTGAGATTCGAACCCAGTATTAAAAAAATAATAGCAATTCTTGGCATTACTTAACGTGTTCCATACATCAATTAGCGACTATTAGCATATTATAGTGTAAAATAGTTTAAGCGTCCTTGTGAAGTAATACATAGGCTACACACCCACTTGCTCCAGTTTCTTTACTTTCACTATCATTGTAAGATCCGTTGCGCAAACGCATTTAAAAGATATCGACCCGTCAAAAATAATTACTTGTTGTATATTTACACCATTCCCTACCATTCTCTCCTTTTACGATGTAGTATTAAAAAAATTAGGCTATAATTTTTTTAAGAATTAGGTAGGTACTTTGATAATTTATACAAAGGTATTAAAGTGAAGGTATTTTTGAAACAAGAGAAAGTAAAGTTAATTGATTTCTGAATAAAAAGCGGTTGATTTGGGTTTTATATAATTTTAAAATATCTTAAAGCATTGCTTTAAAGAAATTTAAGAAATGACCAAGAATAATAATAAAAAAATCTTTATTAATCCTAGCACTGATAAAAAAAGAGTTATTAGATCAAAGAGTATTTAGGATAAAATTTGGATACTTAAACTAGTTTGTATGTTAAAAATTATTATTTAATTAAATATTACTTAAATGTCGAATATATCTAATAAGTTTATAGCAGGTTTCTTTTTCTTAACAATTTTTCTTACTACTTCCTTATGAGTAGGAGATCGCGGTGGCTTACGATATCGGTCATCATCAATATTTTCATCAAATTCATCATCTACTTCTGGTTCGTATTCAGGTTCTGCCGCTCTGGGAGGTTTCTTGAGTTTCCTTTTAGGTACTAAAATATAATCATCCAGGTCTTCAGCGGTATAATGTTCTTGGTTCTTAAGAGGCTTGTATCTTTTTTTAGGCCGATGAGGCGTGTAATCATTATATGAGCTATCAATTGGAGGAGAATCTGATAATCCTGAGTAACTGTGTTTAGTAGAGGACCAATCATATTCGTCCGGTTTTATTGGTGCATATTCGTCTGTATGCTTATACTTATGTATCAATTTTTCCATATTGGATGAGTCACTAACGTATTTATCATATCCATTATCGTAAGAATCCGATGTCAGTGACGGATATTTTTGCCTTCGAAAGTCTGTGTTTCCGGTATTATATGAATTATTTTTAATCTTTTTTTGTTTGCTTTTGCAATTTGGATCAAACTTAAATCCAACGTGACTTTGTGCGCTTGCTTCAGGCTCTAAGTCATCTCGAGGATGAGTTATAGTAAAACTATGAGTATATTCACTGGGCTCCGAGTCCAAAGGATATTTGGGTCGTTTTATCAATGCATAATCTTTGTATAAATTTTCGTATGGATGTCGATTTCGTTTTCTTTCACTGGCTTTATAAGAGGTATCGCTATAGTCATCTTCCGAGAAATCGTAATATCTATCGTAATCTCTTATAGCTTTATCTTCAAATTTACTTTCTTCGGCAGTTGCTTCAATCGGAAAATCATCATTATTAACAGTTGCAGTGAATCCAGATTTCGGTCCAGCAGAATATTCTACAGTTCTCATGGACCCATCTGGTTCTATTACACTGTAATGACCTTGAAATTATACAAGATATTAGCTTAATAAAATTTATCATATGGAAGAATCCATATTTTCGGCAGATAAAAGTATTTATTATAAATAAAAAGAGAACTTTTTTGAACTACATTGATTAGTTTAAAAAAAATCTTTCGGGTTCGTAAGTAAGTGATAAGCGTTACATTATTATGAATTTTTACTGTGGTACTGTAAGTCTCATAGAGGTGTAAAAATCACTTGAAGTAAAAATTCCTTATATTATAGAATAGTTCTGAAAGATCTCACCATTGACAGTGTCACCTTCTTTAGTCTCCCAAACAGTTTTTACATCGCCAGTTTGTGTATCCGCAACTCCATAACCAAAGGAATAAATAGGAGTTTCCTTAAACATTAAATTTAAATAACTATCAATAACTTTCAACAATAATTAAATACTAAATAGTATAATTGTCTCCTAATTATATTGTAAGGATAGAAAAAAAACGAAGAATGTGTGAAATGATACCTCGCGTGTGTTGACTTCGTAAGTTACTCATTATGACAATATATTGCATGTTAGTTGATTATACTTTTATATTCTGAATAACCAATGAGTCTTAACAGTTTCCATAAAGTTGGAATGCACCTTGTGTAATCAAGTTGAAAAGACGTGAGAGTAAATATGTTATTTCGTATATCTAGCAAAACACTTTCCACGCTTTCCTTCGATACGCTTCTTGAATACATTCTTAGTTTTTTTTACTAGCTACTAAATTTTATGAGCCTCTTTATTGCTTGCATGACATTGATGAATTAAACTTTCATGATAATCAATTGCCTTGTGAGCACAATCATTTAAGAAATTATTAATATAAATTGTAGAAATTTATAAAAGAATATTTATGAAAAAAAGCTGCGATAGGTAAGATATAAATGTTTAATAATAATATATGTCAATTTGCATTACAAGGAAGGAAATATTTTAAAGAAAAAAAAAATTTAGATTGTTATCATATTTTTTATCGGTCAATGCTCGCGAAACGGGTTAATGTTTGTAAACAGAAGTCGCTAAATGTCACTAGCCCGCGGCCATCTTCTCAAGTTCAAGATGAGCGAACGTGCGCCGGCGCATCGCACTCAATGTCAATGACAGATCGTTTATTTTTTCTGAACAATTTGTATAACTCTTGTTACTTTCATCGATGAATTGAATTAAGTCACAAGTCACATGATTAGTAAAGAAAATGATTTTAATTTATTCTTATCATGGATTGATATTGGTGACATTGTATATATCTAATGGACCGCATAAAATTATTTAATAGAAACATAACAATTTGTATAATAATTGTGTCACGTTACATATAAAGTACAATATTTAAAAGAAGGATATAACTGGCAATGGCAATTGTACTTTTACCCACATAAAACAGGTTATGGGGAAAAGTGGGTGAACGATACCAAAACTGGTCCATTATGTTACAACATCAGCTCACTTTCAATATTTGCGTACTGTGCGACATAACATAACGAGTGTTTCGTAAATTAGCGCGCTCACTAAATTGCTTTGAGTTAAATATAATCCGCCTTGTAAATTAATTTAATCTATATCCTTATGTTGTTATATAAGCTTACATAATCTGTTGTTATCTGCTGATCATTATTGAACTATTATTTTTTACTGAACTTATTTTAATAGAAAATTATTAACTATTTTTTTCAACTATCTTATCCAGGTGTATAATCATTATGAAATATAAATTTAGAGCGTCGTATAACATTGTAAAAACGAATGTACTAAAGTAACTTAAAAAATAAAAATATAACTTTAAAAATACATACTTCATTCGGTTGTTGCTGTACTCCTATGGACTCATCAATAAAGTGATTTTGAGCTATTACAAAAAATACTTTTCCCAAAAGAACCTGTAACATAATTTAGGATAGGTACTCTAAATAACTATAATATTTTAAGTTAAACAATTGGTTTTCCAACCGTAGTTATTTGAATAATCATTTTAAAAATATATATTTAGGAAAATTAATATATTTAAAATTATACTTACACATATTGTTAGTAACTTAGCCATAGTCCACCACGGTTAAAGCCACCATATAGCTGCGCCATGCACTATTTACAAAATTATTACTTGTTTTAATATTTATTAAAAAATAGTATAGACCTGTCCATATCCAAGGTTGAGGCTACGCGAAGACGGCATGCAACGTGCATCACTTACCTATTTATAAACGCACACTGTCCTACCTGTACTATGCGTATTCATACACACTAACGCATATATTAATGACTGTTGTCACGTACCTACTATGTTATCTTTAATTACTTTATTGTCTATGGCCATATGGTATAACTACCCCACCCCGGATAGAAAATATAATTAATTTCCTTAACTTTAAAGAAACATGGGCACTTATTATAGTTTCATATCTTTACATATCTGTATTGAAAAGTAAATGTATAAATATTTGTAAATGTAAACAGATATGTTTTAAATTTCATCCCTAATTACAAATCTTAAGAAATCTTCATTATGAAAGATAAAGGTATGCTCAGACTTATATTAAAATAGATAAAAAGTTGTAGTTATTTTTCTGTCATATTATTAAAGACCAGACTAACTATTCAACGTTATTCCAATCTTAGGACCATTATTAAAGATTATACAATTCACCTTGAATGCTTTTAACGATTGAAAAATTTATATAATGTTGCTAAGATCGAAAAATCGACTCGACTCGATCGCCTGTTTTACTACTCTACTCAACCAAATGTCAAGACACACCAATCTCTGCTACCTTTAATACTGAAAAAATACTTCTTCTGTTACATACATATATACATAACTTCACGCAGTATCCCGCGTATAGCAGGGTAGACAGAGGGAACCTAGTGTTAAGACACTCCGTTCCCCATTTTCCGCCGAATTGAGGCATTGCGTGCTGAGTGGCGGAACTCAACGCCGCGCTTTGCCTTGCTACCACCCAGGCAATGAAAAAATCCATATCCTAGAGTGGGAATCGAACCCACAACCTGTCGCGTTTACAGTCGCACGCTTGTGCCTCTGCGCCACGATAGGCGACTTCTTTTATGAATATTATATTTATTTACTACCATAATGAGATTGTCTCATTTCTTAAAGGAGGTTGAGTTTAAAGCAAACCTATGTACTTAAATTTTCCACCTTACAACTTTAGTGTACAATAACATTTGCCTAAGTAACTAAATCGTTTATTTAAAATTTGCAATTTTGAATTCACAAACTAAATAACGTACGCTTGCTTTTATCACGCTTGTATTAGCTTGATCTGTATGATTGATTGATATCTGGGGTATTTATGTATGTAACGGAATCTTTAAAGCTTTGAATAATTATCAAGAATCGATGACAACACAAGATTAAAAAATATATATAGAGCTTAAAACATTTAAAAAGTAAAAAGAATATATAATACAAAAGTCTTAGTATAAGATTAAAATTATAGACGAAAATTAATGGTATTGTTATATATGTAGCATAACAATTTTTTTAAACTATTTCTGCATTTCGGAGCAAAATTAGTAAGTAAAAAGCCACAAAATTGCATTAATGAAAAAAATTAAAAGAAAATATATCAATAAAGTTACGATTCGTAGTTTCCCTCATCTTTGAGTTCATTTGTAAAATGCGTCTAAAATATTCTTTTAAATCATACTAGAGTTGTGAACAAACATACAATTGTATATATTTTCATACATATTTCGAACTATAAATAATAAATGTTATCAAAAATGATTGATTTGTCTCCGCCAGCGTTACAAACGATTTTCTTTTTTGACCATTTGTTATTTTGTAAGCAAACCTTGCAGTATATGTTTTAGAATCGATTACTGTTACAATTGATGTTGATATTTCAAAAACGCAACTAAGCATGCAAATCAACGAAAGTGAATGCGTTAGATGTAATAATTGCGTGTGTACAGTAGTACAGTTAGTGCATACCGTTCTAAATTGCTATATTTATGTCTAACTGTCATACTGCTTATATTTTATCTCGGATTGCCTAATTTCATAGTACTATATTTTTTTTACTTCTTCAAGGCTCAATTTCTTTTAATTCTTTAATTAATTTGTGCTTTAAATGAAGCCATGCTTTTAAAACTAAAATGCAGTAATAATTTTAAAGTTTTTTTTTTATATTAACAATAAAAAACATAAGCAAAATCTTTTTTGTGCTCATTGCTATATTCAAGTACATTGAAATTAGCAATTTTATAGTAAATGTTATTTTAAACTCTTTAAAGTAAATAAGAAATTAATACACAAACAAATATATACATATTTTATGCGGACCATTAAAAGAAAAGGCAATAATAAGAATCAATTGCTTTTTTAAAACAAAAACGCTACAAGTATTTTACATTTATAACACTTAAGTAAACCACATTAGTTCCTAATAGTAGTTTCATAGAGTTTTTATAATATCCATAAATGATCAATTCATTATGTTTCATGCTCGAGCTCTTTGTATAACGATGATGTATTAGGTCAGGAAGACCTGAATATTAAAATTTCCTTATTCATTTCCTTTTAATATATCTTTATAATATGTAAAAAATAATGTTGTATTGTAAAAAGTATTGATTTTAATTTATAAATAAGTATTATTATTTGTAATTTTTGAATTTAAGTCAAACCTGATGATCGCTCCTAACCAGTAGCGACATCTCTTACATATTTGTTTAACACATTCATGTACTAACGCCATCTATTTTTTTCAATATGTACTAAAGAAATGAGACATATATTGCCAACAGCGCATATGAAAATAAGATAGGTATATTATTACAATAAAACAAAAATAAACAGAGAATCATGTAACAAAATATTTATTTTAACTACAATAATAAATTACTATTTACGAGTATATACAATGGATTATACTATAAAAGGCATTATATAATATGATGTTTTATTTTTTTATTTGCGCAATATCACAGTTCCTATTGCTTCAGCTAATGTTTTAATTAATAGAGGTATTAAAATATGTTACATTAGTAGGCGACATCTAGTGGTAGCCATAATATCTTGGAACTTTGCTGTACACTTGAGGGTGGTACGCTTGGCCAATTCGCTTGACAATCGCATTGAATCCATTGTGTTTGTCAGCAGTGTACTCCACTATGCGAGTAGTACCATCGGGCTCAGCGAGAGAATAAGCACCTATAAAAACATAAAAAGAAATATATTGACACCATCATAATGCATATAATGAAATAGTTTTTTTTTTATTAATTCTAAGACTATTACAGTAAAACAGTGCGTAAAAAAGGTAAGCAGGATAAAGAATGACTTGTTAAAGAACTGTATAACTTATTATCATAATAATTTTATTAAAATTTATCTATAAATATTTTTAGATATTATAATTACCTTTGACAACATCCCCGTCACGAATTTCCCATTGTGACTTATGGTCCCCGGTGTGAGGATCGTTAACTGAATAATCAAATCCGTACTTAGGATACGCCTGAAAAATATTAAAAGCAACATGAATAACTTGTAAGGTTGCTATGATTTATTTCATTTTAAGTTGAGTATCATGAACTTAAGGGATTTCATATAGAGTATTATTTAAATATACATACATATTATAACATCATGATAAAAATTATTATATTATTTGTAAAAAAATAAAATTTACAGCTTTTTAAGCCTTCATTTTTAAATAGTTGCGATATTCTCAGTTACACCATAGAAAAGACATCAACGAGCTCAGATCGCAAATATATGCTTAATATTATAATATATTGCAATTGTCATTTAACAACCTACAATTTCTTTTTGAGTAACATCCTAAGGAGTATTAGGTTAGAACAATGTAAATGACGTATAATATGTCTCGATGTCGCAAACAAGGTCTTGTCACGGTAGGTGAGCCTTCTTCAAAATTGTGGATTGACTTGACTTGATTGACAAAGACAAGTATACATATATGTATGTAAATATATATGTAAGTAGATATATAAGTAGATAACAAAGTTTAAAACAGTGGTAATTTAAAGTGCTTTTTCAATTTATTCCATACAATTTTTTTTTAAATATCCTGTATCATATAACATAGACAAATAGAAATTACGATATAAATTACTGTTTCTCACTTTTTGTCCACTGATAGTGCCGTTGGCCGGATTAAGTGGAAACCTTTAATGCCGCGTGTATAAAAGATTAAATTATAAGTATTAAAATTTCTGTACGTACAATTACCATCACATATATTATATAGATGTCATGAAAACTTTAAAACAGACGTTTATTGTGTTTTAAAATTGCATTCGAAGGGTCTTTGTATTGAAAATATGTATAATTGTTTATTTGGACAAAGACATACACAAAATAGGAGAATTACATCAAAACAGAACAAAATGGTAAGTAAATGTACTAAAAGTGTACTTATTTATTTAGAATATTCAACTGAACTAACTTAATATTCAATATATTCGGTTAGTTCAGTTGTTTCTATAAGGCTTCAAATAGTATTGATAAATACAAGTCACTTTCCCCATACTAACTATGAGTATATTTATGACGAAAAACTAGTAATTTTTTTCTAGAGGTACAAAATTTCGTTGTGCGTTATAGTTATTATTAGATTAAAAAACAATTATTACTTACATAATAAGATTCATAACCGCCTTTATAGTTGTCGTACCCGTCATATCCATAGCTTACATAAGCAGGATATGCTTTATACCCGCTGTAGCCTGCATAGTTAGGATAACCGATATACCCTGCTTTAACTGCAGTGCATAAAGCTACTAAAAAGCAAACCTGAAATCAAATGTACATATATAACAAGCATCCGAATTTCAGTTGAAATGTTTCAACATGTGTATTTGATATTACTGTGATAAAAAAATCAATAAAAATTTTTATGTTAATATATTTTATAAATTTAAGATAATTTGATAATTTATTGTCTCAATTAGAGTATTAATCAATTCAAAGTTTGTTCTGCATTATTAAATAAAATACAATTGGCGCCTAAATAACCTATTGAACATAAAGAAAGCCCTATACTAACATGATACGTTTTGTTATGATTTATTTAAATTGAATGATAATAACTAGATATATTTTCTTTATCTGTAATTCATGATTGAGGCCATCGCAGTGGAACAGCGTTTTAATGTAAACACAAGTGATTGTGGGTTCCATACCCACTCGGAGGAATAAGAAAGTGCTGCGTTGAACTTTATCACTCAACACAAAATTTTTCGGATTCGGGCGGAAAGAGGAAGACGGAATGTATAGACATTACATTTCATCTGTCTATGCCAACAGAAGCAATTTATTTATCTAAAGAGTAATTAATTAAAATATAATAGCATCTTAGTCAAAACAGCACAAAAACATAACAGAAGTAATACAATAAGGCCACATTTGCAAATATATGTTAATGAATGAAAATAATAACTCGTGAGACACGCTACACAATGTACGTATGTAACAAATGATTTAACGTTTAATCTTCAATTTACTTAACAAGAACAATACTAAAAAAACAACCGCAGGAAGTATTGTACTAATATATGATAAATTATATAACTTCCGCTACAACGCTTCAGTTACAACGATATCTAATATATTACGTAGACATTGCGGTTAAAGTTTTATCAATGAGTCCGTAGCGTGTTAAGTACAGTTGATTTTATAATACAAATCAATATTTACATATATATTTGCAATCTTATATAATTATTATGAATTTAATATGATAAATATATGACAATAACTCTTAGTTTCAAAATCTCATTTTTATAGGTAATCAAACTAAAAAGTAAAAAATATTTTTTAGTATAAGAATATAAAAAATGAAAATAGATTTAATAGATAGAAAGAATATGAAAATTAACGTTACTGTTCTAAAACATAACTATAAAAAAAAAACAAAAACTCGACTGCAAAAAAAAAAAAAGCAAGCTTTCAAAAAAAGCAAGCCACCCAAAACAGAAAATAGAAGAATTAACAGTCTAAACTCATAAACATATTACAAGTCTTTTTAGTAAAATTAGGATGAATTTAATTGTTGGAAGAATTGATTGGTTGATGAATGTGGTGAGTGCCTTAGATTTGAACCCGACGACTTTTACTATCTGCGGTCACACAACTGACACAAAATACGGAAATATTGTATTTCCGTAAATACAATCAAAAGTAAAGCCTTTATATGTATATTTATATTTTATATTTGATTTTAGTATCTATGTCAAACCGGCTTTTTATTTGCAATATTTGTATGTGTTCCACATATACTTTTTATTTTTCATATAATTCATAACCAGTGACAGCTGTCACTACGAGTTAATCTAGGTATTTCAAAAAATATACAAGGCACCGTAATAATTATATAGCTGATTATAACACCATTTTTTTCGCATTTTTCTTACGTAGCATTGTGTTTTTTACTCTAACTTCGTGATTATATCATGGCGTACGCATAACTAAAGTTAACAATACATTTATATAAATAATAAAGTAAAATAAATGTAAGAAATCCATTCTTTTCTTTTTTTGTTTTACGCATTTCCATTTTATGGGAATAATTATAATTAAAACTTTTTTTAAATATATCCATTCTCTATTCATTCATCATTACCTCGAATTCGGTGGAAAGCGGTGAACGATGTGCTTGACAGTAGGTTCACCTTAACAATCCTGATATGCGGGATAAAACGTAAAGCTGTTTTGTATCTACCACATTTAGCAGGGTGTTTAGATATTCATTTTAAATAGCGGACCTGAATGCTGCGTTTTTTCCTAACATATCGAAAAAATTACAACAACTTAAATAGATCATTACTCCTGGTCGGGATTTAAGTCAGAGCAGTAATAACGTAACGTTTACTGTCAAAGAATATCACCTTGCGCCACCATGTAGTAGACCAATAGTTTTTGCATTTAAATAATATCTATTATGTTTAGTCTGTTTCTAATAAAAAATATAGGTTTATCATATGGAATAGAAAATCTGTCAACAATATAAAATTTCTTTGCGTGGTTTAAATAGTAATTGGGAAGTTTTTTATTATATTAATAAAAATATGTTTATAAATACATTAACAGTTTGTTAGTTCAATGCAAAGGTATCCTGGAAACACTTTATATTTTCTCATAAATTTTGATTGAGTTAATTCAATATTTGGAACTTGAGGTAAACGATTATGTTTATATTCGTAGTTAAAGTTATAATAGTTACAAGCAAATTGCACTTTATGTATGGGTATTATGTTATGGATATGAAGTTGTTGAAGACATTTTGGCATAAAAAAATATCTATTTTTATTTCAATGTTTTTAATTAATAAAGCTTGAATTAAATTTAGTTTTAATGTAAACATATTTTAAAAAAATGTACATTTTACTTGAATATTAGAATAAAATCCTATAGAACAAAAAATACAAAATCACTAAACTCATAAAACTATTTTGGGAATATTTTTGAAATTTATGTATGCTTATCTATTACTAAAAGAGATCATATTGGTAATAAATCACAAATTAATTAAACAAAAATCATATCAAATAGATTTACTTACTTGGAGTCCACGCATTTCTCACTTATTTTCCTACAACTCTACAATAACACTGATTTGCTCGAACAATAGCCCTGTATTTATATAAGCCTCGGGTTGCACCACTGTGTACTATACGTTTGTTTACAACAATACCTTAAGGAATCAGTGATTAAAGGATTACGACTGTTAGCTATTTATATATGTATAATAAGCTTTGTTTAAAAAATTAATATATATTTTTTTTTGTATATACTCATGACATTTTCTTTTTTTTTATAAAAAAAGTGAAGTACAAACTTAAATAATTCGATCTTACAAATGTCAAATGTTTGACGAAATGACTGTTTCTATGTTTCTAAATATAACTGGTAATATTATTAAAGTATGAGTATGTCTATATATACATTTAAACACAAATATGTATATGAGGCTTGTCATGGCGCAAATGCACAAGCGTGTGACTGTAGGTTGTGAGTTCGATTTCCACTCCAGGGAATGAAAATATTAATAATATTTAGTACTTTCATTTCCTCGCTCTCGGTGTTGAATTCCGCCACTCAGCACGCAATATCTTAATTCGGAGGAAAATTTTGAACGGAAGTGTTAAAAGAGAACTGAATGTCTTAACATTAGCTTCTCTGGTTCCCTGTGCCTACCCTGCGGACCTGCAGATAGTAGGGTAGGATAGCGTGAACCAAAAAAACAGTTATTATTTTAAATGAATTGTCGAATCCAATATAATTTACATAATAACAAATAATAGCATCAATTGTAGTAATTAACGTTTGAAATTGGCAATTTAACTCAACTATGTTAATAGAAGGAGGTTATTAAAATATAGTAGTTATGAGGTACTGTATATTTTAGATACTAGCTTCTATTTATGAGTTTTATGAAATTTAACTATGAATTGAGACCATTACTTATAATACAAAAAATACTTAAATATAATGAATCCGTCAAAAATCTATATTGCATATAAGTGTACTTGCTACTTAAAATAAGTAACAAAAGAAAGAAAAAAATCTTTTAATAGTATACCATCACACTTACTTATGATTTATTTAATTTGATTTATTTTTACTTTTTTGAACACCGAAATAAAAATACATAGAGGCCGTCGTGGTGCAGTGAGTTGTGGGTTCGATTCCCACTCGGATGAATTAATATATTTAAATAATTCTCATTCTGTGCTCTGGTAAGGCAAAGTGCGGCAAGGAGTTCCACCACGTAGCACGCAAGTTTCGAATTAAGGTGGAAAACGGAGAACGGAGTGTCGCTACACTAGGTTTTTTCTGACTATTTTATTTATTTTTCTGTTTATTGGTCCACAAAAATAACGATAAAATTACAATTATTGTATAACAGAAACGATTGCATTTTTTTCTATGCGGGATAAAGCTGAAGCTGAAAAAGAAACAAGCAATGTACATAATACCAAACATTTTTGTATTTGATATTCGGCCTTATAGCCAAAAAAATAGTAATAAGTTGTTATAATAGGTCAAAGTATGTATGAGACGATATATACGAATAGACAATAGGTTTATTGATGCATAATATATAAATATAGTGTTATGATGCTATAATATTGATTTCATCATACCCACAATGGATATTTTTTATATATTCTTTAACTTTAAATTATAATCATGACTTCAATGGTTATAACAATAACTTTTTAAAGTAATACTTTTTTATTGTAAGTGGGAAAAAAGTTGCTAAACTATATTTTTTTTAAAACTTAGAATAAGATCATATAAGTTTTATTATACCGACGATGGGACACCTATAAGAATAAATATAATGTATACATACATAGCTTTACGCTGTATCCCGCATATAGCGGGGTAGGCAGGGGAAACCTAGTGTTAAGACACTCCGTTTCCCACTTTCCGCCGAATTGAGGCTACTACTGAGTAGCGGAACTCAACGCTGCGCTTTGCCTTGTTACCAAACCCGGGAAATGAAAAATTCCATTTCCTGGAGTGGGTATCGAACCCGCAATCTGTCGCGTTTATAGCCGCACGCTTGTGCCTGTGTGCCACGTCAGGCGTAAGAATAAAAATTGTTAAAAAAATGAATAGGTAATAAAATAATATTTTAATAAAACGAGAATAAGCGTAAGTAGTACGACCTATTTTATTCCTTGATGGATTTATTATTTATGTATAGCTAATCCTTACTTAGACTTACGCTTTATCCCTAATGGGACAGTCAGGTAGAATGGAGCGCTAAATGCACCAGTCCCTACATACTTCTTTCGCCTTGTCTTATAGCTAATGCTCCCAAATAAATACTCTAATTTTACTATTGTAATAATTAAGTATAAAAATAAACAGTGCTTATATTTAAAAAAATCGTGCGATGTTAACGAGGAATAAAATACACCATTTAGTGTTAAATTGCAAGACTCATTTGACGCAAATATCGATCGGATATTTATACTGTGAAACTAAATTCAAGATTCATATAAACATGATAGACACATGAACACCGGTCAAAGGAAAACTGTAATTATACGTTTAGTCAATATTCAAGGCTTACCTTTTCTGGATATATCGTAACATCGTACGTATTAGAGATATATTTAAAATTTCAAAGCTAATAAATTATATAATATATATATTAAGAGCTAAACTTCAGCAAAGTTATGTTATTTATTTTTAAAAAAGAAAATACTAATTTAAGTAAAGTAAATATATACTTAGTAAGATATAATCTGTAAAGAAAAATATATATAGAATTTTTCTATATGAACGTTAGTGAAGTATTTATACTCGTATAATATAACATAGCCAGAATAACTAAAGGTGTGCAATTCAGAACGTAGCCGACATAGAGTTTAAATACCATAGCTTTCTTAAATATCAAAAATGTCTACTTTATAATAATGTGAGAATAATAAAGGAGTGATTAAGTTGATGGTCAGCCTATATCTTTTACGGTATGCTCCCTGAATAAGTACAATAATAAAGAATTTTTGAATTGAAAACTTCTTTAGCGGCATTGTGCACTTTATGTGATGAACAAAAAATGCTAAACTCGCGTCAGGACACGAGACCTGTAGGGCAAGCACGACAACTTACGACAAAGTATTCGTATCGTTATCGAAAGCATTTTGTATGCAACTTTAGTCAAAGTAACCTTTTACGAACGGTAGGGGCGCTTTTCAATTCCCATACAAATTCTTTCGATAACGATATAGGCGAAAATTCGTAAGACGAAACATCATATTTGTGTACAAAAGTGCTCTATTTTTTCATAATAAATGAACTTAATATTTTACCACATACATGATAGGACTTTTATATTGACAATTAAAGCAATTATTCCCTAACCATTCCAAAGTATCAAAAATACACAATATTAATCTTATAGTTTTGAAGCCGTTATTTTTTTCATAATGTCTTTATAGCCAAACATCAGTAACATAGAACAAATTATTGAATTTTGACATTTATTTAGAAATGTATATAAATGAATGTTGTCAATTTTATGGAAAGCAACAAACGTCTGGAAAGAATTCAAGTTCAAGAAGTCAAATTGAAAAGAGCGAGTAACAATAACTATCTTTACAGTTTTAAAGTATTATATTTATAATTGCAAATTATTTGTTCTATGTTTATCACTTAGCGCCTGTCGTGGCGCAAAGGCACAGGTAAACGCGACAGGTTGTAGGTTCGATTCCCACTCCAGGAAATGTTAGTAATTTCATTTCCTGGGTTTGATAACAAGGCAAAGCGCGGCGTTGAGTTCCTCCACCCAACACGCAATGCCTCAATTCGGCGGAAACTGGGAAACGTAATTGTTGAAAAAAAACGGAGTGTCTTAGCACTTGGTTCTCAGTTTACCTCTGCCTACCCTGCTATATGCGGGATTCAGCGTGAAGTTAAAAAAAATGCTTATCATATTGCTCTTTTTATAAGATATATTTACAAACAATTATATTTTAGGTATGTATACTTAACTTTGAATTGCTGGTATAGAACTGTGTTATAAGTCAGCTCTAGTGAGCTAATTTACACTATGAATGAAACATATTATCGTAAACGGAATCATTCTGTAATACCCTTGCTTCTCATTACGTGGCAATGTAGAGCACTATGTACCTATTGTTTTTAGATATTATTCAACAATAACCTGTTACTTAATTCCATATATTTATCAAGTATTATTATTTCTTTTTATTTACTATAAAATAATATATTAAATTCTTAGTAAGAAATAATTTAATTTTTGTATAATAATCTTGTATATTATAGCATATTTTTCAGTATATTTTTATATTTCTCATAAATAACGAAAAAGAATCTATTTAGCCAACCATTTATAATTTTACAAATTATGAAAACTTTCCTATAAAAAGAAGGTACATGGTAAGCATATTTAAAACTTTTATTATATTATAATCTATAAAAACTGTATAAGAACAAGGTAATATTCTGTAAAAACTCGAATTAAATCGGTATGACTGTGTCTTTTCCTAGAGGATACTACAGATGGAAAGGAGATACAATGTGTAGTAGTCCGCCATTTGAACCAATTCTCCTCACATTTTGGGGAAAGGATGGGTGTGGGAAAGGGGAAAACTGGCTTACATGCCATCGGAACCGGAACACATCATAAGATATTTGGCGGTTCGTCTTTGACATGATAGTGGTCGCGAGCCAGACGGAGGACGAACCTCCTACCACCAAA
The DNA here is from genome assembly GCA_033558755.1 of Philaethria dido. Taxonomy (NCBI): domain Eukaryota; kingdom Metazoa; phylum Arthropoda; class Insecta; order Lepidoptera; family Nymphalidae; genus Philaethria; species Philaethria dido. The sequence continues at coordinate 23,688 of JAKGSA010000275.1, forward strand.
CAGAAATTATGAACGATACATCAACATCGCTATCAAAGATCAATGGACTGAAAGTGGGTACTAAAGAAATTAGCAAGTTCACACGGTCAGAAGAAACAAAGTAATTGTAGGTAGATAAATTAAGTTCATTATTTAATTGTAAAGCACAAATAAAAATAATTATTATATTAATTTATATTTGAAAGAAAAATTGTAATACCTTTAAAAAAAAATATACTGGATTATAATCATCCGTATGAAAATATGAATATTCAAACATTACATAGAGAAGAAAGACGACATTATTAACAATAATGCCTCAGTAATGAAATACATACAAATAAAAAAAATATTACACGACCCCGCCATGTTTGTGACACACACGTCATATTAAAGTGACGAAGTATCAGTGGCGAAGGATGAAAATTTTATTCAGGTAAGCCGGTATCTTATTCATATTCAAGGTATAGATTGTTAAATTTTTGTCGAGCTTCTTAATTTTTTTCGATCATGTTTCTTTTTTGGCGTCCCTTATCTTGCAAATAGTTCCACCTACTGAGCCTGCTATTTAATCTGCATCTGATTTATTGTAATTTACAAAAGGAAGCCAATACGGATCGTGTTATATGGACGCTTTGGCACTGCTACTTATATACTTTGTGAAGGCATACAACGCTACGCCTATTTTACGCGTCAAGGGATATAATAATAAATTTAAATAATTTATTTTCATATTATATAGGTCCGTGCATATTTTCATATTTTCTTTAATTGTTTTTTTTTTAAATAGAACCTATTAAAATTACTGAAATATTTTTTTAGCTATATTACATATAATTTTAAATAATACTCGGAAATGTTTTATTGTAAATTTATGTCATTTTTAGTATACTATCAAACAGCTTTACAATGCCATCTATGAAAATGTTCATATATCTTAAGGCGTAAAGAACTACTAGGTTCCTTTCACTAATATTTAAGACTTTTCGTATTTACGTATTGTTTTGTTATAAGTTACACAGATGTCGCTATGTGGTTAAAGATTCTAAAACCCCTAACTTAAAATTGTTTATATGATTAGAAAAATATTATTAATTAAAATTATTATAATGGGGAACGAAAATTCTAATATAACGGAGTGTCTTAACACTAGGTTCTCAGGTTCGCCCTGTCTACCCTGATGTGTGCGCAATAACAGCAGCGTGAAGCTAAAAAAAAAGTATTAAGTAAAAAAATATTATCAAGTAAAATTTTTAAATTATTTGATTTTGAACTAATAGCGACAAAACACCACACCAGGTTCATTACGTTGCAACAAGAAGCAGAGCATGGGATCATTGAGCTATGTAGGCTTATGATTATTATGGAGTTTTGGCCATACCACTTCGTCTGCTATTTAAATGTCTTTTTAATACGTTTTTGTTAGTTTCACCTGTATCTTTGTAATTTTTTGTAAGAAGATCTTGTAACGCTTTATTGTTGAAATTCTTGGTGACCAATTTGTGTGAAAATTTATACTCATATCCAGAATTTAAATTCTATAATAATACAATAGCATACATTGCATAAATCTGATAGCCTAATTGAATTTCTTTTTTACTCAAATTCAGATATTTACTGCTAAACTTAAAATCGAATCTTGTACTATCTTGTTCTTTGCACGAAATACCATAAGATGGAAAGATCTTACTTTTTTACTATTGCTTCCTCATTGTGACTATTTTTACATGTTTCCGGCACCTTGGCTACTTCTCAGCTGTGGCTAAAAATATGTTGAAAGACAAACGCACAATATCCTGTATCCATATTTTTAGAATTATTTATTCTCATAATTTAATGGATTTATTGATATCGAAATGTTATTAAGGGTATAAAATTTCAGCAAAATGATATTACTTATTTACTTTCATGATAAATTATTTAGCATATCTTAGAAACTACTACTGCGCCCGCGGCTATGCCCGCATAGTATGGTAATAAAAAATAGCTTAGACATCTATGTGCTTCATATCAAACTTTATCACAAACGCCTTAATTAGATTAATCGTTAAATATACATTTACACAATTAAGCAAGCAGACGAACAAAGAATTCTAAGTTACTTTCAGTATCATAATGTCAGATAAATTAGCAACAATCAGTAGTCGACAGGCGGCAGTCGGCAGTCTGCTGACGACAGTCGGTAGTCGACAGTTGGCAGTCGGTAGCCGGCAACCAGCAGACAGCAGTCAGCAGTCAGCAATGTTCAAAGAAGACACTAAAAAACAAGTTTTGCTACAATACAACGCATTTAATACGTCGTATTGTAACAAAATAGACGAGCTATAAAAATATTCAGTATGTCCAAATCCACGAGACTGGATAAGCAGGACAGGGATAAGGTAGATTATTAAGGTAGATTAAGGAGATTGATTTAAGCTTTCTATTCCCAAAAATGTCCACAATGCATTTTTAATTAATTGTTAAATAAATTAAACATTTTATGCAACTGTTGAGTTTTTTGATGGCTCCTCACCTTCGCAGAAGTTCCATCCTTTGGATTTACTTGACTATTTCGAAGATTCTTGTAAAAGTCTATTTGTAGAATATAAATAATTTCAATTATAATAAAAGTACAGATATACTGATTACCTACGCAAAATTTTCATCAATAAGGCACAACAACATATCACGTATATGGTTTATTTGTTTTTATGATGTAAATGTAGGAAACGAGAATAAAGTAAGGAAAATATCCTTAGTATAAGCTTTAAAATTATCCATTTTGACTTGTTTATGTTGTAGAAAATAAATAATATATTTATGAGACTACTTTTATAAAAATAAGTTAAGTGATGCAATATTGAAAATAGGTTGCCTCATGCATATTTCATTTATGACTTCAAAGAAGGCAATATGATAACAACAACACTTAAAGCGTAAGTAAAATATTTAAAATTAATGCGTTCTATAGAGACATGCAGGGTCAATTACCTATGTATATTCGTAATGAACTATAAACATTTCTCAATATTTAAAACTGTTTGTCAAAACATCGTTCTTCATTATGAAAATATTTTAAGTAGGTGCCTATTAGCTAATTTTTAAACGTTTTTAATTATTATGGTAACTTTGAAAACTTGGAAAGCCATGGTATGGTTGTGGGTTCGATTCTAACTCGATCTCTTTTGAAATATGTAAAATGAATAATTTATTTTTTCTATTATTCACTTAGTGATTTTTTAAAGTAGGAAATTGATTCTTACTGTAAAACTAATTTCTGATAAGTACAGATCAAGAGACTAAAAACAAATTAGTGTCAAACCATTAACCATCAGATGCAAGTATTTATCGACCACGACAATGATATACATCTATAATTCTATAATATAATCTATGGCAATGACATTTCTTGCTGCAATAATGACATCAATCTTACGTTTAGGCATTTCAACATACGTTATTGAAAATTATTTATGTACTAATTATTAAATTGCTGTAGGCTCAGAACGTTGTTTGAAGGATAATATACTAAATTAATCTATGACGAACGCATTACAGCGATGTAATGGTAAGCCCGATTTAGCGGTATTTAAAATGCCTGTTTTGTACTTATTGGGTTTTTTCATGTCACTGCCGTAGTACTGTTCTTAGTTGAGATGTACATATATTTATAAGACGTATATTCTGCACACAGTAATTGTTGGGTAAAATATCATTCGGGAGAATGTTAAATAACATATTTCTATTTGGTCAATATGTATCGTTTAGTCTTGTCGCTCGATACTATCTATATATCTTTCCAAAATTAAGCTATTGACTTTCCACACTTTTCCCTGTAGAAACTTTAAGTCTCCCAAATTTCATAATTCTAGATCTGCATATTTTTTGTCGAAAGACATAATAATTTTTCCTTTGCCATAATAAGAAAAGATATACATATATTTTTTTTATTATTACTGAATTATAATGGTCTTTTTTATATCTAATTATATATCTAAGGTGAGTTGGTAAATCAAGAAGTTGTTCGGTGCTTATGATAAAAAAAATATACCTAAATCTACAAATTTCCTTTATTATAAATACATCTTCGATGATACTAGGTAATATCCATTATATGATACGGAAGAAATATATTTTATAACTAATTCTATAGACACATATAAATATGTATTGTAGATCCAAAATGCTTATTGGACCTTTCGTTAAATTTATATATTTTTTCCGTTTAAGTATATCGGAAAAATAATTATTTGTGCCCTCGTATAAAGCATATAGATTTTTTTTTTAATTTGACATAAATTACTTCTCAGAATTTTCATGTACTATCGATAATTTCAGCAATTTACATTCTTTTGAATTTAAAAGGAAGATGTCAGTACTTCGACAGGTAAATTACTTACTACAATTTAAGCATTTGGTTTTATTGACACAGAGTATAATTATGTATAATTTTAGGCAAGTTAACATCATACCTGCATTCTACAACTTCATTTTATCATGATATTTAAGCTTTTTTAAAAATACCCAAGGAAAACGGTTTTTTTTTAAGATACGATATAAAAATCTAGTAACAAAAAGTATATATTGAGATGTTGATTTTACCTTAACTTGTCTCTATTTTTGCATAGTAGATAGAATGAGTGAAAATATTGAAAAGGTAAGCCGGTATATTTTGGAAAGCCGAGCCAAGGATAGAGGTAAGCCGGTATATGGTATATGGATTATGGTATAGGATGCTTAGTTTTTTTAGCAATGTCACTCAAATTTTGCTGGCGACCTCTTTATAACTCTTATATTTTGTCGAGCTTTTGCAATTTTCCCTTTAGTCGTTTATTCTCAATTGCTATTTCGCTCCCACATTTTCCTGACTACCATTTTTTTAGCTCGCATGGTAATCCTCTAATTTGCTAATAAATCCGCCAATGATTTATTGTAATTTACAAAAGGTAAGCCGGCGGAAATCGTGTAATACGAACGCCTTGCCACTAGTAGATAATACAAACTTTTTGTTCGGTTTTTGACTACTAAGTCCTCCAATTTATCCTGAGTAAGTAAATGATGCTTGAAAAATATTAAAAACTACAAATTTTTCACGGAGTTTAGATAATATACGGCATTGGATTTTGCTACCGTGTACGGAAACGGAACAGAGTGACGGAACTTTAGGACACAAATTACAATTTACATTACTCTATAGTATCACTTTAGTGATAATACCTTATTTATATTCAACGACGTGTGCATTTATGTACAAATAAATGAAGGCTAGATAAGGTGAAATTTCTTTTACATGGCATTCTGTGCATGCCTCATTAAGCTTAATGCATAAATAAAGTAAAAAAATATTAATTAAACCGTGACATAACCAGGATTTCGTTCATCGCTTGTATATGGTGTTTAGGTTAGGATAGCTTCGTGCGTACGAGGGTATTGCCTCATACGGATACCACGACGGAATAAGGAACGAATGGAGAAGATTCATCGTTTATTTCTTAAAATTGAAATACTTAAAAACTACCTAAACTTAAAAACTACTTAAAACAGGTTGTGGGTTCGATTCCTACTTTAGGAAATATTTTTTTTTATTTCCTGGGCTTGGTAACAATGCAAAGCGTGGCGTTGAGTTCCGCTACTCAGCACGCAATGCCTTAATTCAGCGAAAAGTTGGGGACGGAGTGTCTTAGCACTAGGTTCCCTGCCTACCCTATATGCGGGATACAGCGTGAAGCTATGTATGTATGTAAAAAGTTATTGGGTTAAGTATTTTTACATGTTAATGCTATGAAATAAAAAATAATAATATCGCTCGAGTAAACTATAAAACAAGTTAAGCTTTAAACACTCTAACTCTAAAATTTAATTTATTATTCCATTTACGTTCTATTTAAACAACTTAAAATAAAAAAGAAGTAATAAAAAAGAAGTAGCATCAATGTTCTTTTATCAATGCAAAATTGCAAAGTTTATTTAAGGTTTTTAGGTTCCGATAGCGGACTACTATATTGTCCTCCCCTTCCATCTATATCCTCTAGGTTGGCAACGCATCTACAACATCTCTGGTGTTGTAGATGTTCATGGGCGAAGGTAACCACTTACCATCAGGTGATCCTTCTGCTCGTTTGCCATCCGTTATTCATAAAAAAAAAAAAAAAAAAAAATCAAACAGGTTAGAATAAATGGCGAAGAATATCCAAGTCTTAATCCTTTTAAAGTTATAGTACAACGAGAAAAAGAAAAATATTAATTGTTTTTGACTGTGTTACAAACATAAGATGACCCTTAACAATAATATGAAAATGACATTAATAATATTTTTACGTCTTTTTTGCAATTGATGGGTAAGAATTGATAGATAATAGGTTCTATGCCATAATCTGTTCGTCCTACCTACTTATTACTATTAGGAAACAAATACACTTTGGGTTCAGCAAGATATACCGTGCAGTAAATTCTATATTTACTATCGGAATAACTGATCAAAGTACATTATACTATATCTACTATCAAATAAATAATTGAATATTTAAAGAGGATAAGACCGATTGAGTTTATTCACCACCTTCAAAAAAAAGAAAAGATGAGGAAAAGGAAAAGATGAAGATGCATAAAAATTAACTTAATACTTAACTTAATACCTTTACTGCATGGACAAATATTGACGATTGTTTGTGATAGCTAGTGGTTCTGATGTGGTCCCATTTAAATTAATTAAAGTTTGGCTAGTTGTTTTTGAGTTATTCGTAATAACTATATACTTTGTACTCTTTTTTGCTGCATTTTGCTTGAAATCAGTTTTCTTTTCCTGATAAAGTTTGAATTATTCGCATTGATTTCATCTTTTAAGTTCAAATTCGTTAATTTATACTATAAATACATTACCTTGACTCTTCAATTCCTTTTGAGAGGATAGAATAGTTTAAAAGTATAAATTTGAAGTTCGAAACGTATCGAAAATTTTGAGAAAATTCCGTAAGAACTGGGGAACTATATACGTTTAAAATTGAAAAAAAAAATACCCTTATTACATGTTAGTACTGAAAACCTTTTACTACAGTATGGTACAGTACTTTTATTACATTAGGCGTTATTTATTACACTGTCTTATGTGATGATATCGGAATTGAATGAATAGTTTTATAATTATCTATGATTGATGCAAGGAAAGTAAAACTATATTTCCTTCCTTACTACAAATGTTTGTTTTGTAACTTTCTCATCATTATTGATAAGCAAATAACTATAATAATAAAGTATGCTATTACATATTATGTGAATCTTTTATAATGTAAGTTCTCATGTTGGACATTAGTTGATTCGAATATGAGTAATATGGTTAAAGAAATATTGTCATATTATTATAAAAGACATTCTTTGAAGTTTTTTTTTGGATTGCGGTTTTTACTGTACATATTTTAGCAAAATTTAATGAAGTAGTTGTTATTATTGACCAATACGTATATACGAAATGTCAAAATAAAGAAAATATATCCAATGTAAACAACACAATTATTAATAAATTATTTTTTTAATATTATTTTTATCGCAATTGAAATAAAATTTACTGAATATAAGTAATACATAAAAAATCACAGTATTCGTGGAGATTTTTATTTTCATTCCGTTCGAATTATATTTTGCAGTTCCTAATTTTTTTTTCTATAGATATTTTATTGCTTTTATCAAATCATGGTATCTATAAAAACAATCCATCGCGAAAGTGGGTTAACATTTACATGCGATTTAAAATACAGTGTCCAAATAGTGATAGTAAAAGTTATGTTACAAAGTCACTGAACTCAATTGTTATTTTTATATAAACACTGATTAAGTCAGTTGCATTATTGGACTTGCACTTTTCTTATAGAGTTACGCAAATTCGGTGATTAACTATCGTTTTGTATCGCAATATAATGATGTTGAATTCCATGTAAAAACAATGCAACGGAACTTAAACCCGTATTTTTTAAGATCACCTTCAGAAGTCTTGTAGCTAACTGAATTATATCTGTATGTCTAGTAACAATGTTTCATTTTTCAAATTTCTTAAGAAATTTCAGTATTTCATGTAATAGTATAGATAGGCCATCTTGGCGCAGAGGTTGTGGGTTCGATTCCATCTCCAGGATATGAAACTATTATATAATATTAAGTATTTTTATTTCCTTGCTCTGGTAACAAAGCAAAGCGCGGCGATGAGTTCTGCCACTCAGCACGTAATGCCTCAATTAGGCGGCAACATAAAAAAAAGTTGAAAGAGAACGGAGTGTCTTAACACTAGGTTATCTGGTTTCCTCTACCTACCTTGCTATATGTGGGATACAGCTTGAAATAAAAAAAAAGAAACAAAAATAATAGCAAAATTATTCTCTGTTCCCTTATAATTTTAATTAGAAGTACTTAATGGGAAGAAACTCCTTAGCATTCTACAGATTCACCGCGTAGGTGCCAGTCTCATTGCGTTACTAAGCTCCTCTAGCTTCGAGGGGAGCCTGGGACCCTAATCCGGGCTCTTCTTCAATGTCACTATTATTATATAATAACTTTTTTTTAACTTCACGTTGTATCCCGCATATAGCGGGGTGGGCAGGAACCAGAGAACCTAGTGTTAAGACACTCCATTCTCTTTCAACATTTTCGTTCCCCACTTTCCGCCAAATTGAAACATTGCGTGTTGAGTGGCGGAACTCAACGCCGCGCTTTGCCTTGTTACCAAAGCCAAGAAATGAAAATACTAAATTTTGCATTTCCTGAAGTGGGAATCGAACCCACAACCTGTCGCGTTTACAGTCGCGCGCTTGTGCCTCTGCGCCACGACAGGCATTTAATAACTTATATTATAATTATAATATAATCGCTATGCCATCAACAAATTAGTTCGGTTTTTTAACAAAATTAGACTGTGGAGGTCCTAAAGAAGTAACGAGGAAATTGTCGGTATTTCAGTAAAGACAGAATAACTAATAAACTGCCGTATACTAGCTTCACACTTACGTAATTTAATATATGTTATAATCATTATAAATGCTATAAACAAATTAAACCGTATTTAATTAAAGGTCAGCTAGTAGAAGACACATGGTGGCCGTGGAGCAAAATTCTCGTTTCGGTCCATCACTAGTCCTTTTATGTTTGTCGTCTAATTATGCAACGACGCGGCCGGACCTTGTACTCTTTTCTATTGTGCGTGCTAACGATGCTTCTTAGCCTTATCTGGAAACACGTTATGGTGATTTTATCACTTAATACAGGTAGCTATCAGATTTATTTATAAGTGAATAGGAAATTTAAATTTATAAATAGTGATAAGTCTCGAATAAAGAAATGTATTTAACATGTTGCTTATGGATTATTATATATTCATTTCAATCGTGTAAATATTATGATGGTTCAGTTTCTAATTAGACAATGTGCAAAATAGATTTCGTCAATTGACGATTGAATATTGATGTTCAAAAACTGAGCAAAGTATAAGAAAGCCACTCACTACCTTTGAGGTTTGTGTCGTTCTGTCGGTATTTGTAGAATAAGCATCTATATAAAATATTTGATATTACCTTGAGAATATTTTTGATAATATTTTTATTTTCATCACTGAAAAAAAATTTTTTGTTGACCAAAAAAATTATTTTTTACATTTAAGGGCTTACTAACTTCTAAATTAAGTATCAACTATGTTATGGAACAATGTCACTTTCTGAGTATAAAGATCAAAGCACCATAATTAAAGAACTGAATTGAACTGAGTAAAAAGACATATATATTTAAGAACAATAAACCTTAGTGACACTAATAAAGCTTGCTATAATAGTACAGTAATACTAAAAGTTTCCTGTAGATACGACAGGAATACCTGTATAAAATTTGACGCTACAATTTTAACAAAGCGATAAAAATCCAATGCTCTATTTTCTTATTTTGAATAAAGTGGGGAACAGTGTCTTAAGACTAGGTTCTCTCTGCCTACCCTGCTATATGCGGGATACAGCGTGAAGCTATATATGAATGTATGCTTAGTCTGCGCTCAAGAAGTGACAACATACTTGAGATACCACTGTGCCGTACACAATGTTACACAAAATCCTTTACTATCCATGCAGTGAAGTTATGGAATGCACTACCACGTAGTATAAGACAATCCGAGTCTATAAACATATTTAAATACAGAGTCAAGAAACACTATCTCCACATGTAGTATATTTATTATAGAAATATATGTATGTATATATTTATGTATAATTGTATGTATATATTATATGTATGTATTCATTCATGTATATTTACTATTATATTGGAATATATGTATGTATGTAGGACTAACAGTATGTTAGGTTGATTTATTTATTTAGTTATATCCGTTATATTTTTTGCACCGCATTATGCCCGCTTTTATCTGTAAATTCTTTCAGTTAGGTTGCCTGGAAGAGATCACTTTTGGTGATAAGGCCGCCTTTGTGCATTTGTTATATTATTTAAGATTTTTTCTTTATGTATAATTTCAAGTGTGCAATAAAGTTTTTCTATCTATCTATCTATAATGTATGTATGTATTATTGAACAAATGTTTTGGAAGGTCAGGTTCAATTACATTATTACTGAAAGTGAATCCGAACCAGTTTTGCGTTTCATATAACATTTTATGTAACTTAAGGAAAGGTTAGAAATTGTTTAGGTAATCTAATATTATCAATTATAAGATATTGTATCATTATTTCTTTGTTTTTGAACTTGAGAACCTAGTGTTTTTTTTTATGACCCATTGTCCCTTTGGCATGGCCGGAGATTTTTTTATATCTTGATTTTATTATTATTTTTTAATTAAATACTATGAGATAAATACAGGATGTTTAATTTTTCCCTACCTACCTAATTATACTAATACTTAGCTTACTTTGAAGTTTTTCTAATAGTTATGATTCAACTTATTATTCTACTTATATTTTACTCATTTTTCTACTTTTGTAGTTTTCATTCAACTTTTCTGAATTAGAATGAGAGCCTAGAGAACCTAGTGTTAAGACACTCCTTTCTCTTTCAACAATTCCGTTCCCCACTTTCCGCCGGATTGAGGCATTGCGTGCTGAGTGGCCGTCAATGCCGCGCTTTTCCTTGTTTCCAGGAAATGAAAATACTAAAAATAATTTAAAAAAATCATTTACTGGAGTGGGAATCGAACCCACAATCTGTCGCGTTTACAGTCGCACGCTTGTCCCTAAATAACATCACCAGTTAAAACATTTACTATTGCATTGTTTACTAATTGTAATCTATGTGTTAAATTACCTTTCTTTTCATTAATTTCCAACAAACGTACTACATTACTAACGAAACGATTAGAATTCTTATTAACCTCTTTTAGTTTTCTCTGTAAGGCGTAAGAGAATTTTTTATTTATTTATTTATCCACCAACGTTTGTTTACATCATTACATAAAAATAACATATTCAGTACACAGGATTTATTCTAGGTGTAACAAGCACTTACAGGCCGATACATCATGCTTAGTAAAAATTAAAATAAATTCCTAAGTGCGACATAAGACAAAACAAAAGAACACAAAAAAAAAGAAATTAAGCAAAACCAAAAGTATGACATTTAGAATTTTTTTAAGATGACCGGTATTTTAAATTTAACATTACTCGAATCTTGTTGATTTCATTACAGGTATATTAATATTCAATAGGTCACTGTACTCGTTAACCAACTTACTTACTTTTATAACAATCTATATACTCAGTCACTCAGTAACTGAAGAGTTCTAAGCTTCAGTTACTGAGTAACTAACAGTCAAAATACAGCTGAAACTACTTGCCATAGAATTTGGCACTTAGATTCCTTTGAAAATGAAGGCAGTAGAGTACTAAGAGAAAATTTCATGAAATCCCTGCGGAAATAAAAGACCACTAAATTTTATGTTTTCTAAAACCACACGTAAATACCTTTGGGCTACAATTCATATTAAAATATGCATTTTTATACTATATTTTTAATAATTCTTAACCATATGAATACAATGTGCTTTGTAACTAATTGAAAATGACAAGAATAACTAATTATTTTTAATTAAATAGCCAAAGATAATTATAATTAGTGTTACAGGTCAACTGAAAAAAAGAATTAGATATGCTAGGTCACCTATATAGATAAACAATTAAAGAGAAGATAGTACGTGGGAAAATGTTAGAACAACATGCAATATTTGCAAAACAATTGCTTAGAGATTAATCAGAATATATTGCGTGTATGATTAACATTTAAAAAAAAAAAAAATTGCAATATAAACGACCACGATAATTATTTTCCATCATGACTAAACTAATTGCATGAAAACAAAAAAGTATTAGTCATCATATGAATATTATTATATGATTCTTATAACTAATCATAGAACTAAGCGACTTCTTTCAGTATTTCAATGACTCATCGTAAACCTTCCTTGGACAAGAACATTTATTTAATTAAGCATTTCCTGTGTATTGTTGCCATAAAAAAAAAATATTTTGACTACAAGCAGTTTTCTTGTAATTCACTTTATATGTCATGTTAAAAAACCCAGTTAATTTCTGATTAAATTTAATAATCTTTAGTGAAAAGATTAGCATTGTACACGTACCAACCCGCCAATTACAAATTTGCGGCAAAAGATTAACATTTTACAAATGAACAATTTGTATACATTTTAAGTTTAAAAGTGAAATTGAAATTTTGACAATATTTGCTTCACAGAGCACTGATTATGAATAAAATTATTCTAGTCAATGAGTACAATTGTTTAGCGGTACTTTGTCCTATAATTTTTTTTTTTTTTTTTTTTTTTATTGTTAACGGACGGCAAACGAGCAGAAGGACCACCTGATGGTAAGTGGTTACCTTCGCCCATAGACATCTACAACACCAGAGATGTTGTAGATGCGTTGCCAACCTAGAGGATACTGATGGAAGGGGGGACAATGTAGTAGTCCACTATCAGAACCACCACATTTTGGGGAAAGGATGGGTGGGAAAGGGGAAAATCTGGCTTACATGCCATCGAACCGGAACACATCATTAGATATTTGGCGGTTCGTCTTTGACATGATAGTGGTCGCGAGCCAGTCGGAGGACGAACCTCCTACCACCTAAAAAAAATAAATAAATGCGGAAGGTATGTAGGAATAATACAAGCACACCATATTTTCTATTTAAAATTGCAAACGAACATAACACTGCCATCATATTATCATAATATGACGTCGCCACTAAAAAATGTAGAGCTATTAAGATTATGCTAGTATCGAAAACGTAACAAGGTCACTCGTTGCTTCTTTGTCCACAACACATAAATCATAATGCTAACTAAAAAAATATACAACATTCAGTTTTTGCTTTAATTCAATCCAAAATACCAAAAAAAAGCAAGGACATCATGTTCATGCTATGAAAATATTGTATTGTCGTCGGATCCAGACACGTGTTTAAATTTTCAAGCCAATCTGACAGCAAGACGACATTGATTGATAGATACTGGTGAAGCTAATACAATGTGTTAAAAGAGAAATATAAAGCTTAAATAAGTATATCTATATATTATACGTAAATCAAAAACTTTGTTCTCATGTTTACGAAAATTACGCGGACGGAGGTGCATGAAATTTGGCACACTCATAGTTTATATAGCGAAAGAATGCAGAATGATAATCTTATAAAATAATGCATAAATATAACTGTCGTGGCACAGAGGCACAACGTGGGACTGTAAAGCGACAGGTTGTGGGTTCAATTCCCACTCCAGGAAATAAAGTATTTTCATTTTCTGGGTTTGGTAACAAGGCAAAGCGCTGCGTTGAGTTCCGCTACTCAACACGCTGTACCTCAATTCGGCGGAAAGTGGGGAACAGAATTGTTGAAAGAGAATGGAGTGTCTTAACACTAGGTTGTCTGGTTCCCTCTGCCCACCCTGCTATATGCGGGATACAGCGTGAGTTAAAAAAAAATAAAATAATATAAACATATATAAAATTAATATAACAAATATAGACTGCCATGGTTTGAGATCCATGTTTATATAAAGTGCCGGTGCGATGCTAGGCGCGCTGTTAACGCGTCAACGACACTGAGAGATATAAAAGTCGCAATAAAAGTTACTTACTATATACTACATTGCTTTATTTTAAATTACACTACAAACAAATGTCAAACATTTTTAATTATTAAATATTTACGACACTTAAAATGTAAACATGATTGAGCTTTTTAGATCTATTTTTATGTACCAATTGTGAGGTTGATCAAATCGCATTCAATGTAAATGTCAGCATCATTAAGTGCAAGTTATCTTATCTGTGATCTTAAATAATGTATTGCTAAAACTAAGGTGTTACATCTATATCCAACTAAAAGGTATTAGGAAGTTTATTTGGGTTAAATTTGTCTTGAGAGCCTTTTGTACGATTTTGTAAGCTTGGTACAAGGAAGGGCAGAATATATATACTTCTGCTACACTTAAAAATACATTTCCCGTAATTAAAGAACTTAACTGGCTTTAAGAATATAAGAGATGTTAAAGCCAATTTTCTAACAAAATATTATAAATATAGTGAAAATTTACTAATTTAGGTACTGTCAGAAACTGATCCAGGCATGATTAACAACAACAAGTAATTGCCGTATCTCCTTTTTTTCTCAGGGACTACTTCTTACTTGTACGTTTTAGTTTTAACTACAACCCAAAAGTACACAAATTTCTAATAGCTAGTAAAGTCTATTACTGGGATCGACAATATTTAACAAATCTTCTAGCACATATTTCATTTCTTTAGAAAGTTATAAAACAATGTCTATTATAAATATACATTGACAATGACATTTTTAATAACACTATCAAATTATATATTATAAATTTTGGAATATTCAGCATTTTGCATTTGAGGCTTATGTAGCGCGGGGAAAAAGCGTCTGGTTGTAAATACGATGGTGATGAGTTCAAACCTTACTCGAGGGTATGATTATGTTTACGTTACGCTAATTTCCGCACAAAGAACGGAGTGTCTTGATACTCAATTCTCTCTGCCTGCCTTAATATCATGAACGAGCTGAATTAGCTGTGTACCGTATATATTTTTTATTATTTCCATTAAATACTTTAAGAAATCTATATTTTCTCTTAAATTTGTAACGTAAAATTTGTATTCAATAAATAAATATCCATAAAAACCGGTAAAATCTACTTGCACAATATCCTTATAAATAAAGCTTTTGCGAAAATTAGACGCTACTCATATAATTTTCTATTCTGCAGTGTCGGTACAACGTAATATATTCTTAAAATACGCGTCTGTACATGGAATTGTCGAACGTGCAGCACGAGACAAACTGACTGTAATGTAAATTTAAGTATAATTGCCTGACACGGATTATTGCAGAATAGATGAGAGCTGTCGTTGTCTGCTAATAAATATTACTTATCAAATAATATTTTGTGTATTGTATAAAGACAGACAACGTAAGTTATAAAATTTGTTTATTATTCGCTTTGCCATAGAAACATGCTAATTTAATTTTTAATTATGTTATTATATATGTATATATATGGCTGGTAGAAAATGCTTTTTAGCGTTTAGTCCTTTTGTGAACATTTATTTGTTGTTAAATGATATATAAATGAATAAACAGAATGTAAAAAAACATACTACAACAATATTTTTTATTAATATATTTCTAATAGTAAAATAAAAAATAACTTTCTGCACTTCTTTTTAATATATTAATATGTCACTCAAATTTCAAATTTAAATAATTTTGCGTGTTATAAGTAAAGTCTATTCTTTGAGTATTAATATAACGATTTTTTTTTTTTATACCACGACGGTGGCAACAAGGCACACGGCCCACCTGATGGTAAGTGGTTACCGTGGCCTTTGGACGCTTGCAACACCAGGGGCATCACTTACGCGTTGCCGACCCTTCAAAAACCTATTTATTCCCCTTTGATGATGACAATCATATGTATTTTTTATGAAACGGCTTTTTATAATGCGCTCACGTACATACTGCAGTTTGTGACACCTACGCCATATTTTCCTTCAAATTTATCCCTAGCAGAGCAGACATATTTTGTTATACGAATTATTTTAATTAATAAAAGTATTGTCCTAATGAGACTGGACCTATATAAATTGGAAGCAATTGTATCACTACTGCTCCAAGAGATCATCAATGCAATAATAATGCATATCATAATTGAGCAAGCATATTTAATAAGCCACTGTTACTGAGTTTAAGTTAATCGCTTAATTTATATAAGCTTATGTAATTATTTTGTATAAATTTATCTACGAATTGAATTTAAATATTACTGTTAGAAGGTTTTTTGTAAGCCCCTTGACCTCAAAAATAAAATGCATATTGTTGCTTAAAACTTATGAATCTCGATAGGTTTCAACAAGTAATTCATCATAAGGTTATATGAGAAGTATGATGTAAATAACGAATATAAAAGAATATGAAATAATCAATTATAAATTTGAATATTTTCAAAATCAAAATCATAATATTCTTTATTCAAGTAGGCTATTACAAGCACTTTCGTAACGTCAATTTACAAAGGAGTCAGTCGTGTCAGTCCTAACGGAAGCTACCATCGGCACGGAAGGCAGTTCTGCTGAGCAGAGCCAGCAAGAAACTCAACGGATGCTCTTTTCAAATAAAATTTTTACAATAAATATACAACTATGATGAGCCTCCCGGGTGAACGTCAACAGCATTAATTCCACACATTGATATCATTATAGTATTCTTGGACAGAATAATATACTTTTTCAATAATATGTCCTTAATCTTAACTTTAAATTGTTGAAGTATATTGTAATCCTATTTTTTTTTTTTTTTTTATTGATGACGGATGGCAAACGAGCAGAAGGACCACCTGATGGTAAGTGGTTACCTTCGCCCATGAACATCTACACCACCAGGGATGTTGTAGATGCGTTGCCAACCTAGAGGATAGAGACGGAAGGGGAGGATAATGTAGTAGTCCGCTATCGGAACCACCACATTTTAGGGAAAGGATGGGTGGGAAAGGGGAAAACCTGGCTTACATGCCATCAAACCGGAACACATCATAAGATATTTGACGGTTCGTCTTTGACATGACAGTGGTCGCGAGCCAGACGGAGGACGAATCTCCTACCACCAATCCATCCATCCATTTCATCCATCCATTTCATCCATCCATTTTATAAATAAAAGAGTTACATTTCATAAAATTTTATTTATTTTACATATTTACAAGCATGCATTGTACTTATAAATCTTTTATATACATAATAACAATATAAATTGTACAGAAATAACTCTCAATCGTAGTTTCACTTAACGGCATAAAGAACATTAAAAATGTTATATAATATAGCAATCAAATGATAAAAAAAAATGTAACAACATTCATGCACTATTCGTAAAAAAGATCGAAATCAACAAAAATTGTATAAAAAAACAAACTGTAACAATTATTTACGCTATATCATTGCTTATAACATAGCTTTATAATGACATAGGGCTTGCACACACGTGTGGATAATTACAATTTTAGATTAAAGTTTATTTCAGCCTCTGTGGCCATTACTATATTTTTTAAATAAATAATAATTTCATTCAAAACCAGTTATGTACATTTGTATGTAGTCTTAATAATTATTATCAATAAAAATAAAAGATAAGGTATTTTTTTATTATTGTACGTGTACACAAACCCTTTGTCATGGACTTAATGATAATTTCTCGGTCTCTGTGTCGGTAAATGACAATATGATTTACCGTGTAATAGCCGAACATGTGGAACAATTTTTCTTATTTATATAACCACAATATTAGCTTTGTTTCATTTCTGATTATTAACTTCGTATAAGTCTTTAGAACAAACAAAAAATAGAATATAATTGGCCAGATTTTTGTACAAATTTATAATAACTTTACTTAGGCGTTTCCGTTGTATAGTTAGTCAGGTTATACAAACTGGTTGTGAGTTCAAATATAAGAGAAACTATAGAAATATTCTTACAATTTCATAACAATTGTAACAAAATATATTTTTAAAATTATATAAATATGTCAAATTATATTTATATTAATAATATATTAATTCATAAACAAATATCAATAAGTAAATAATACACCATTAACACATGAATAAACTAAAGTAAGTATTAAGATGGTTATTTTTATAACCATCCTATATTAATATTATACATATAATCGAAATGTAAAAAAAAGTTGGAAGTAGATACATTTAATTTACAGGAACGAATAAATATAATCAATAAATACAAAATAACTCATACATATCCTTCAAAACATCTGGCACATTTACCTTAATAATATCCATAAAAAATAATTTGAAACACCACAGGCTATTTTATTTTCTTACAAATCACCTATACAGTTAAACTGAAAATATTTCTAGAAAACTACAGCAACAGAAAAATACAACTTAACTTTTAAAGATTTCGTTATATTTATAAGAGAAATAATTGAGTTTATTGAATTATTTTATAAACAAATATGTAATAATTAAACAAATTCTTACATTCATTGCCATTTGATTTCTGGCATTATTAATCATGGAGTTTTTGAACCAATATTGCTAAAATAATGAACAGAAACTTTTCAAATTATCTTAATTTTTCAAAATACTTTATAGCTGAATACAATTTTATAAAGCAAACAAAATTATATTATGTTCCTATTGTAAAGCAGACATGTAATATTTAAGAGCAACTAAACGATGCAGTGAGTAAAGGTCAAGAGCTACTAGTTTATTTCAAGTAAAATTGATAAGACATTTTAACGGAGTGACATAAAATGTTATATATAACATTTTATGTCACTCCGTTAACTTCTTCTTCTTTCTGTTATAACAGAAAGACTTAGTAAACAATTGCTGTATCTTGACATACAATTTAGTTTTACAAATAAAGCAATGTTTTCCCCAAGCGCTACAAATTAATTTAATATATGTGAAATATAGGATATCTAATACTGGCATTTCCTATCTCCTCTCCATTTTAAATCACGTTGCCTTCTGTGGTGCTTACACAAGCTATAACCTAGAGTACTACTAAACTAATTCAAATTAATGCCTAGGTTGCACGTACGCCGGCCACACATAGATTGGTCTTGCTGTGACCTAAAATAGAAAGATTTACAAATTATAAATCATATTCGAAATCATTATTACTACTAAAAAAATATAAGAAATGTTGAAATTACTTAAATAATTACTAAAATATTTTTGCCATATGCCCATTTTTTTTTGTAAAATAATACCTATTTTTACAAAATTTGTGTTCAGATTGATGAAGTTCAAGTTGAGATTGAAATTATTCACTTACTTCTAATGTATTTCTTAAGTATCTTTTCGTTGAATCCTTTTCATACTTCCATATAAGATCGGAGCTGGAATCTTTATTTGCTCCGCTTACGTCATTTGTTTCAATATCATTATGCTTAGCATCCTCTTGCTTCTTCTCTTCTTTCCTAGCTTGCAGTTCATTAATGTAAGCTGGGACAAAGTATCGAAGACCGATACCTGGTAGACTTTGGGAGCTCAATATTTGAGACGGAGTGAAGTATTCTTTAACAGGCTGTGCCTGAATTGGTTGATGCACTGGCTTATATGCATTAACGAAGCGTAACGCATTGTTCTGTGGTGGCTGGGTAGGAGTTGGTGCAGCGAATATAATTTGAGTATATCTCGGCTGAGGTTTGAAAAGCTGAGGTCTCCTGTAGTAATAAAAATATACTGTTTTAAATATATCCTATTACACATTTAATAACTAATTATCATAAAAATCAACATAAAAGCCTCCGACTGGTCATACGAATACAAAATTATATAAAACTGTAGTTAAGCGATTAATTTTAAATGCTAATGGACTTTTAATTTTATAATTTCCATTAAAGAGGGCAAACCCTCTGGCCCTTTATATAAGATCATCAATTAAGTTTTTGTTTACGTATAAAATGAAGATAATGTCCAATACAACTGTTAAAATATATCGACTAAAATTTTAAATGTAACTGATGGTTATATCATCCATTGAGCCAAAATTTTACGATAATATAAAGAAATATTTTAACAGAATGTAAGTAACGCCTATATTTCGAGCTGGTCTTGACTCATATTGATATGTTAAATTCAATGTTACAATACTGTGTACATTTAAGGAGGTATGAACGTAGATATTATATTATAATATTACCAATGGGCATTAGGGTCTGGTGAGTCATCAGATCTTTCTTCCCAGACAGGAGCTGGCGCCCGGTACGGCTGCGGCGGCGGCAGCGGCTCCGGCGTCGGTGGCTCGATGGGCCCATTCTTAGTGCCAAACGTCACCTTGATTGCGTGTACGCATGACACGTACACCAACAGGCAAGTGAGCACCTAAGGATTATAAATTTAGAATTATTTATAATTTAATATATTTTGTAGGTATGTAACCGATATCTAACTAGAATTCCGTAAAGTATTATTACTGTAAGCATAATTTTCTAACAGGTATATTTCCATTGATGCATAAACAATTGCTATATCTATATTAAGATTAAGAAACCTGCTTTAAAAATTAAATATATATATATTATATATATATATATATATATATATATATATATATATATATATATATAAACACATTTATTATGCTAATATTATCCTATTAAAGAACATGATTTCTATTTTTGAGATATATCTATATGCACTTTAATACATAAAGTGATAGCAGGCATACATTGTTGTTACACACATTAAACAAATAAACATTCCCTCAAGAAGAATTTTATTTTATTTATTTTATTTTATTTTATTTTATTTTATTTTGGGACAAAAAACAGTGGTACAATGTATCTTATACACATTAATAACTACTTAAATAACGCTTATTATACCACTAGCTACATTATCCACTTATTACTAGATTAATTATTGTTAACCTAGGTGAAATAAAACTACAAATACATTACATTAACACAGTGAGCTTGAATGAGTGACAAAAAATAAATGAATTTACAAATATGCTAATCAAAAAAAAAAGAAAAAAGTGACGTATAAATATACGCTAAATGTGAAAAAAGAAAGGAAAGAAATTTCAACCCGAAACAATTGAATCGGTGAATGCAGAAACAAGGTAAGTCTGGATTTTCAAATTTTGTAGGAGGGAGAAAAAAGTGTATAACTTGCCTAGAAAGGCAAGTTAGTTTACATCGATTACGATTATTTGCATTTTTGTGACTTACGTTGTTTCTGCACTCACCCATTCAATTGTGGCACAGCCAGACAAGTGCCAACTGCACCACGACGCCGTCTTTTTACATAATAAAGTATACACGATATCGGATGTTTACATATAACAAATTATGATTGAGGAACTATCTATTTATCAGCGTCAACTAAAAGTAAATGTGTTGAAATGGAACGTAATACCACTATAGCGTTCATACAATCTCTATTATGAAAAGATATTTTGACATCATAATGTATGTATATACACATATATAATTATATATATTTTATATAATACTATTAAATTATATTTTTAAAGGCACTTAATTAATTCATGAGACTTAAAAAATAGCTATATAAAGCTACCATTAAAACGATCGTAAATTAATTTAAATTTAACAAAACAAAAAATAAAATCCCACAGCCTTGGAACCATTACGAATTATCACTTATCTATTCTCACGCTTCTCTTCCTATCCCCAAACAATTTTATTACAAATAGAGACATCCAATAATGAAACTGAATAGCGACGTAACACGGCCATTACTTTTGTGTTGAAATGTAGGCGGTGTAACAAATTTACATGATTACTGAATAAATGATGCTTTTAAATTTTGTCTTAAAGGCTTTTGTGCTAGAATGATAATCTAAATTAGATAATGGAGCTAGCACTAAGCAAAAACATACTACACTGATCACTTGAATTGTAAGCACAACTGTAATATATTAAATGGTACAGGGAATTTCTATATATTTTTTACAATATTTCTTTATTCATTTTTTTATAATTATAATCTTTTTTACTAAGTTAGGTAATGTCATGTATAAATAAAAAGAGCTATTATTATGTTACCCGTAAATGTTGTAATTTTTTATCTCAAACAGAGATCGAAGCCGCTACCTTTTTTATGCAAAAAAATTCTGACACACTTGTTAGCGTTATTGCAATTAGCATTGTTTTTGCTACATTAACACATCTATTCATAACCTCGTATTTCCATCGTTTTTAATAAATCTTACGCTTTATCGAATCATCTTGATGATTTTATTGCTTATCTTAGCTCTAAATTGCTTAAGTTTATTCACCGTGCAACCAAGTGATTTAGCAATAGGTTTAGTTCTAGGGACTTCAAAATGTTTCGATGTTATCAAATGCGTTATCACAATGAAGGATGTTACATTCACATTGTAAATCTACCTTTTAACGGAACAACGGTGTAATTGAAATAATTACGCTAAATTAATACAGTATGTGAACATGCGCCGGTCTTGCATATTCAAACTATATTTCGATCGATATTGGCCTAATGTAGTAATAGTAACGAAATTACACTTTTTTACATTTTCTTTTTTATTAATTGGGAAAATATGATTTATAATGGCGGTATTATTACTACTTATAACGCCTATCATGGCGCAGAGGCACAAGCGTGCGACTGTAAACGCGACAGGTTGTGGGTACGATTCCCACGCCTAGAAATGGAATTTTACATTTTCTGGGTTTGGTAACAATGCAAAGCGCGGAGTTGAGTTCCGCCACTCAGCACGCAATACCTCTATTAGGCAGAAAGTGGGGAACGGAGTGTCTTAACACTAGGTTCCCTCTGCCTACCCTGCTATATGCGGGATACAGCGTGAAGCTATGTATGTATGTATGTATGTATATTAATATATAATGTCTAAAAAAATATGAAAATTTAAACTTACACGGAAGCTAAGCGTAAAAATCATATTTTCTTTGCCACGCGTGCTACTCTGTCATGCAATTGTCAAATCTGAAACAAACGAAATATTTTATTAGAGAGAGGTTACGATGATTTTCATGTAAGCCTATCGTCATATCTGTTACGTTATCTGTCTATGATTTACATTTTACTTATACATACATATATGTATCCAAAATAAAACATCAAATGAAAAGGTAAATATGTAATTATTATATCAGCCAAATTTTTTTGTTACAATATTCTTTTGACATAAATAGCTGCCAAAAGTTGTTTCATTCAAATAGAACTGGATAAAATACTTTTCTCGGTATGGAAAATTAATATAAAGATTTAATCAATTTATTTCGCCAAAAATAGTTTTGACTAATCTGGTTAGGATTGGACTTTTTTCATTTTGTACATTTCCTAGAATGAGTTTGAAAATAAAAATACCAGAAAAATACATAAATTTATTTCTAGATCTATGTAAAAATAAATTGAGATATTTTTACCCATATCCTAAGTGAGAGTACTCGTATATAAGATAAAATAACGATATTATATTTCATAAGATTCTATTCAATTCCGGTATTTCAAACATTTCCGGAAACATATTAAGTATGTTACATTTCTACATTTTCTGCTTCTAAGCTTTAAGGAGTCTGTGCATTGAATGAATTTTAAACAAGGAATATTCCGATTATCCCGAGTAGAATTTGTACTCACAACAATCGTGTTTAATTAGATATTATTCTTCAGGAAGTTAACCCATCGACTATATAAATATATAGTACAAAGAACTCCATTAAAATTAAGATTAATGTACTGATTACAAACAAAAAGTAAAGAAAACTTCGAATTTTAAAATGTCCATTACCGCCACTTAAACTTACCGCAGACTAATTTTAACACACTGTTATTATGTATCCATTAGACTACTTTAAAGTTAAATCTATTGAATTTGAATTACGGTATTAATTTAATACGTCGCTTCCAACATTTTTTAACAAATTTAAAAAGGATTGTAAGCAATGTCATAAACGAGTATATTGTATATTACATTGCTTACAATTCTTAGTAGACTATAATATAAATACAGAAATATATACTAACAAAAAAAATATTTAAGCATTATATTAACACGTGAAGGAAAAAACACAAAAATTTAAGATTTTTTTTACGGAAAGAGGAGTATGAAATTGGACATAGTTAAAATTTATATAAAGAAAACCAATATATTTGAAAACAATGTAATAGAAATAAATTAAATTAGTAAAATAAACATTATACATACTACAATGCGTTTGACATACACTACTAACATACATATTACTAAGGAAACGCGTTGTTTGCACGGTGCCGGAATCTAGATATTTTTTAGCTTCACGCTGTATCCCGAACATAGCAGGATACCTGAGAACCTAGTGTTAAGACACTACGTTCTCTTTTAAAATTTCCGTTCCCAACTTTCCGCTGTATTGAAGCATTGAGTGCTGAATGACGGAAATCAACACGGCATTATCTAGTTACCAAAGCGAAGAAAATGGAAAACAAAATATTATTATAACTATTTAATATTTTCATGTCCTTCAGTGGGAATCGAATCCACAACCTGTCGCGTTTACACTCGCACGCTTGTACCTCTGCGCTACGACAGGCTTCAAAGTGTCTCTAGTAGTTTCAATAATACGCTCAGTAATTATTATTAATAACAAAATTAGTAGGCGTTAAAGATATCTCAAGTTATAATTAAGTGTGTTGATAGGTTGTTTGTCGTTGTTTTTGCGTAGCAACCAGTCATTTTATATAGAAACAACATTGGAATTGGTATTTTTTATGATATACAAACAACCTTTTTATTCTTTATCACATTTTGCATATTATTGTTGATTCTCAAACAAAATATTGCATAAGAAATAGTTAGCGTTGACGTTCAGTTCCGCCACTCAACACACAATACCTCAATTTGGCGGAAAGTGGGGAACGGAATTGTTGTAAGAGAACGGAGTGTCTTAACACTAGGTTCTCAGGCTCCTGCTATATGCAGGATACAGTGTGAAGTTAAAAAAAAATAGTTAGCTGTGACACAAATTATTAGGATAATGTGTTATTACGATTTCACTTAAAAGTTATTTAAATTTGAAACCGTTCTACGAGTATTCTGCTTAAATAATTTATACATATAATAAAGCTGTAAAAGGAATCAATTCTGTACATATAATTTTAATTTAAAAAGTATGTCTTAATCTTCATACAGGTAAAAAAGCCAAACATACGATATTGGAAGTTTCTGTCTATCCTTCTGCCATACGTATTTTTAGCAAAAAGTACTAGAGAAATTTTGGTGCAACTTTCTTGATATTAGTCTTTCGCAACACATAGTCTATAATTTATTTTAAAATTCAGTATATTTTATGTGATACCCTAGCACCTTGTCAACCACTTTTTCATCATCAATAAGTAGTAAATGGATGAAGTCGAGCGTCAAGTCCGCGCAAATTATGTTTCGGGCATCAACAAGTAAAATATAACAAATATGACGTTAACTAACTGAAACTAAATGAAAACTGACAGGCCTGACAAATCTACCTACAAATAGCCGATTTGTAACAATTTATTATGTTTCAACTGCCGTCATTATATTACAAGCTATGATTATGAAAACGAGTAAAAAGGTGAACTACTAAATAATCTCAGTCCATCGCGATGTATCGCGTAAATGGAGCTTGATATTTCATTACAATAAATGTTATGCGTACGATTGTATCTCGTACGGTGGACCGTCTGTTTGTAACACGGTGATGCAATATTCACCAGACATTAATAGTAGACCAAATTAACATAAATTGAATATAATGTTTGCAGTAATTATGTATTTATATATTTATAAAAAAGAGAAACCAAAATTAAAAAAGAAAATATAAATAAATATAGAGAACATATTAACAATATAGATATATACCGATTTCAAAAAAAACTATGCTATGGTTTTTTTACTATAACACTAAATGGTGTATGCCAGAAAGGAGAACACAAAGATCATAGAAAAATATTAGTACTAAAATCGCTTTTGAAAAATCATCTAGACAATACTAGTCTATAAACAATTCTAAAATACCATAAAATTTAATTTAGTATTGGCTGTCTTTTTTTCTTGGCTATTTCTAAAAAGTTATACTATTTAAAGTTAAGCAATAATAATTTAATATAACAGAAATAGCACGTGTCGAAGTAAACGCACATAATGGATGTTCGCATCAGATAATGCAATCACGATATGTAGCTTGAAGGACAACTCACGAGTTTGCATATATTAGGTATGGACAGGTTCTGCAAAGGAGCAATTATATTCATTATTGCTATGCAACTCCTATAAATATTCGCATCTTAAATTATATATTGAAATGTTATATAGAAGAAGTTCATGTATCTACTATCTACACTTTTCTATTCATAAGTAATAAAATAAAACAATTATTTATTGTCATAATAAAGCCGTTTTTAAGTTCTATATATTAAAAAAAGAAAAAATATAATACAGATATACTATAATTAAAATCAATAATATCTATAAATTAAGCATAGTATGGAAGAGTTGCCTTTATATAATCCAAATTTAACTTCGACGATAATTTTGACCTGCTCATATCAAAGCGCGATATTGGGTTTGCCAATAGAAGAGAGCTGATACAGTTTTTTTTTTTGTTTCACTGTAATAGACAAGTAAAAAATTTCCTGATCTGCGATATTAAACTTAAAAACCTTCTAACCTAAATACAATAGAAAGTTTAGAAAACTATTTACTTAAATCCTTACTTATATTATAAATGCGAAAGTAACTCTGTCTGTCTGTCTATTACGCTTTCACGCCTAAACCACTGAACCGATTTTGATGAAATTTTGTATGAAAGTAGAACTGAACTTGGGAAAGGACATAGGATATTTTTTATAGCGAATAATTTTTTATATAAAAAAATATTTTATTTTTATTATTCTTTTTTGACAAATCAACTAGACCTTGGGAAAGACTATAGGCTACTCCTTACACGTCGCGCGATATAACTGAATTCCTCGCGGGCGAAGCCGCGGGCGGAAAGCTAGTAAAATAATATACCTAATATATTTTATATAATATTTCATACTGATAACAAACACGTGCATAACAATAAACGTGCTAATGACGATAATGATGATGATGCGATGATGTATAAATTGGTATTGAGATCTTATTTGCATATAAAATCGATTTTTTATAGTTTTACTTAATATCAATCGCGTGTAATTGCGAACTTTATGAAACCATGAACTTCAACGCAAATTGATTGTTAAGATAAAAGCTAATTACGGATGGTTATTACTTAAGGCAAAAATTTCATAATCGTTCACGTATAATTACAACGTTACTTACTCTATCGTAACTATATTACAAAATTAATTTACGGAAAGTCATTGAAGATGTATGCGTATATACACAGTTACTAACATAAATTTATATATGCAAATATGCAAATATGCAAATTAAATATGCAAATGTGCATATGCAAATTAGTATATCATTTTCACGCTTAGTATCTTCACGTCTAGGGCACAATTCAATTCTATGGGCAAATTCTAAATGACATCGCGAACAGCGCAGAATAAAGTAAATTAAATACAGAAAGTATTCCATGTAAAAATAGTGTATAGTCTGCCATGTAAAAATAGTGTGACATGAATCGCAATTAATGAGTTACCAATCCTACCATTTCTTTTATATGTACAAGTTCTTAATGCTAAGTGTGGATATTTACTTCATTATTAGTAAATACCGTAATAAATAAACCAAATAATTGAAAATTACACACAATTATATGGATATCTTGTAGAATATAGAGCTAAGATTGATCGTTAAAATTCCACTAACAACTAATTTTAAGGCTTAATTTAAACGGTGTGTCGAATTTTTGTACTTATTAAAAAATATTCTAAATATTATACTATTTCTGTACTATATTAAATATACCATAAACATCCCGACCTGGCTTAAATATATAGTTTTTTTTATGTATTTTTCATTATTAAAATTAACGTCTGTCGTGGCGCAGAGGCACAAGCGTGCGACTGTAAACGCAATAGGTTGTGGGTTCGATTCCCACTCCAGGAAATGGAATTTTTCATTTCCTGGGCTTGGTAACAAAGCAATGCGCGGCGTTGAGTTCCGCCACTCAGCACGCAATGCCTCGATTCGGTGGAAAGTGGGGAACGGAGTGTCTTAACACTAGGTTCTCAGAAATTAAATTTAATAATTTTTCCTCAAGTACAACAAACATTTCTGTTAATTAATGTCAAAAATATTTCTAAGACTTAAAATTTGTATGTTTTCTGATCATGATTCTAGTCAAAATAGAATATATCGTCAGCAAATATTCAATTTTGTGCTAATAACGCTATATTACATGAATAACAATGTATTAGGATTTAGTCTTTTTGTGAATATAATAAATGGAACTCTTTTAAACAGATTAATTACGTAAATTTTATTATTCAAAAATACATTTTTGGAACAGATTCAGTATAGTTCTAGTCAACACACTTTATATATAAAAACATAAGTTAAGCGATAGTTATGTAAGGAACTTTTACAAAAGATTTTCAATTATGATAAATTATTATTATTTAATTTTTTTTATATTTAATATTAAGTAATACGTAAACAATTTATTCGCAGGAGGGTTTCAATTTTTAATAGAACTATTATACATTCTTAAGATTAAAATAATTACACCATATATACATATACATTGTTTGGTGGTAGGAGGTTCGTCCTCCGTCTGGCTCGCGACCACTATCATGTCAAAGACGAACCGCCAAATATCTTATGATGTGTTCCGGTTCGATGGCATGTAAGCCAGGCTTTCCTCTTTCCCACCTATCCTTTCCCCAAAATCTGGTAGTTCCGATAGCGGACTACTACATTGTCCTCCCCTTCTATCTGTATCCTCTAGGTTGGCAACGCATCTAGAACATCTCTGGTGTTGTAGATGGTCATGGGCAAAGGTAGCCACTTACCATCAGGTGGTCCTTTTGCTCGTTTGCCATCCGTTATCCATTAAAAAAAAAAAACCAAAAACAATTTTAACAATTTTCAATCTAAACAGAGCCTTATGCGTCGATAGTTGATTAGCGAATACTCCGTATTTACTGCTTCAAATCATTTCAGATATCAATCGCACCGTGGTATGGAATCCTTGTGATTTAAAATTGACGATCCGTAGAAAGAATTTATTGATTAATGTCCTATTTACGAAAGGCATTTACATGGCTTTTTGATAGCTCGAATTCATGAAGGGTATGTAATAATTTTAATATCGTCACTAGTTATTTAGTTGTGTTGAATAAAATTATAATCATTAATTTATATTAAAGTTACTACATTATAGAGCCATCAGGGCCCAGTATTTTTTTTCGACTGTGTAGTATGCTGTTGGCCCTATTGGCCTCGACAGCGTCACCGGGTTTTGTGGGGGGCCGAGCTTGAAGAGCTCTGACCCTGGTTTGGCCTCCTTGGGAGGAGGACCATCAACTTAGAACTGCAGTGTCACAAGGGCGCCTCCTGTGGGGCCGAAGGGCCCAGTGGGATAGCGCTGACTACTCGTTTATAGTCAGATAGCTGTGGGATCTATCTCTACTTGAGGTAGTGATTATATTTAATTTATATATATATTTATTCTTTTTTATTTCCCTACAAAGATAAAGCACGGTGCTTAATTCCCACCACTCAATAACCAATGTCTTGATTTCACTTATATTCTCAGTATGCAAAGTCTCGATATCTAGTTAGGTTGTCCCTAACTTCCCATCTCTACGGTGAAAAAGCGTGAAACTGCTTTAATAAACCATGTTGTTATAATAGAATTGTTATATACGCCTATCGCACAATTGCGTGCGACTGTAAACGCGACAGTCTATGGGTTCGATTCCCACACCAGGAAATGAAAATTTAAAATAATATTTAGTATTTTCATTGGTCTGGTAACAAGTTATGACAGGATACAGTTCAGTACAGTACAGTATACAGTTCGGTACAGTACAGTATTCAGGACAGTATACAGTTTTTTATTTTTGATAATTATAAAATTTGTTGTTACGACGTAGTCGATTTTTGTATACGTTCAATTGTAATTAAAGTATTACTTATTTTTCTTTTCAATATCAAAACATGCATTTCGGTTTCTTTATGCCCATTAACCTTTTTTGAAATGAATTCGTGCTATCTATAAACTCCCAGGAGGCAGAAATCAAGACTCTTAGTGGATACTATAATTATACATTTACTTTATGAAGCCTGGTTATTCATTACAATATACCGCACCTGTTGAATTCACTTAAATTAAATACGTGTGATAATTTACTTGACCTTTAACCAATAAAATGGTTAACAATGTGTCAGAA
The DNA here is from genome assembly GCA_033558755.1 of Philaethria dido. Lineage (NCBI taxonomy): Eukaryota > Metazoa > Arthropoda > Insecta > Lepidoptera > Nymphalidae > Philaethria > Philaethria dido. Next base: position 54,040 of record JAKGSA010000275.1, read on the forward strand.
TATTTAACAGTTCCTTTATTTATCATATATGAATCAAAATAAAATGTTATGCCATTAAGGACTGACATTTTATTGAAAGTGGTCATGAATCAACGATGAACTATACACGTATATGGTCATTGCTCACATATGTAGATGTAGACGCAATAAATGTAAAAATTCAATAGGATATATGTTCCAAATAGAAACCTAGTGATCAAATTATCTTAAGAATGAAAATTAGGGTTGTATTGGAGAAGTTGTTATAGACTAAATAACAAAGTTTATGACACCATAATATAAACCTACATCGCTCTCCTTGACAATGTGTCAAATAAAAGAGGCAATCATAAGCTATGAATTGCTGTGTTAATTCACAACTCCCACAGCATCTATGAATATCATTACGCAATTAAGGCACTACTGTACATGCCCTTTGTGGCACTAGCTCTTAAACACTTTATTGGTAATTAAAATTTATGTTAAACAACATAGTCAATAGATAATCGTAATTTCAAGACATTAATATTATTGGTACAAAATTGTAATCAATAAAACCATTTATTTACTGACATTTATGTTGTTTCAAATTATTTATATATATATATATATATATATATATATATATATATATATATATATTTAGTAACATTTGTATCAAAACTATTGAGATGTAACGATAAATAATAATAAATCGTAAAAGAGGAAGTATCAAATTTATTATATGTAAGCCCTTTCTCTGCGAGAAAGGTAATAGTGTGAACAAAGAGAAAATGAGTTTCACATGTTATTTATAATATCCGAAGTGACAATTGATTTATTAAAAGTTATTTTACTTAAGAACGTAGACACAATGGGTGTAACCATTCTACAATATGTATGAGATATGCCCTAATAGTAATATTTGGCAATGCATAAAAGACTGGCTATTCAAACTTAGGCTTAGCTAAGGCTAAGGCTGGCTAGTAATTCAAAGTCAAAGTCAAAGTCAAATAATTTTATTCAAAATAAGAAGTTACAAGCTTCATTTTTTGAACGTCAAATAATTTACCAGTTTACAATTTCAAGTATATAACATTTACGAAAATCCAAATATACTTATATTAAAAAAAAATATATTCTCCAAAGCACAATATAACTACTCAATAGTGTAATTTTTCATTAATATTACTTATATCGCAGTGTTTACGAACCTCACTGTTTACATTGACATGGTCTCCATGAAGGTTGCACACAGAACATGTCATTATACTTAACCGCGGTAAAGCCATTAAGCACATAATGCGCATCTTTAATATCCGTTTTGAAATATAATATACAGTTTATTAGTATATAATTATAAGATGGTTTTTTTTTAAATTTTACTAGTTAAGTTTTCTTATACTTACATACATACATACATACATACATAACTTTTCGCTGTATCCCGCATATAGCAGGGTAAGCAGAGAGAAACTAGTGTTAAGCCACTCCATTCCCCACTTTTCGCCGAATTGAGGCATTGCGTGCAAAGTGGCGGAACACACAGGAAATGAAAAATTCCGTTTTGGCGTGGGAATCGAACCCACAACCTGTCGCGTTTACAGTCGCACGCTTGTGCCTCTGCGCCACGACAGGCGTCTTATACTTAAAATTACTACATGTACGTCAGAATTTGAAATCAGCGGAATGGACCTGTGACTTATTTACGAATTTTAATATTTATATAACTCTAAAGATATCATAACATAACTAAAACTTTTATAAATATAAGAAATACTACGATCCACCGAAACCCACCGCAAGTCAACTCGTATTCTGGTACATAATTAAAACCGACAGCGTTCATGAACAGTAAATGACATCATAAATTTCATGGGACAAGGTTACTTTACATCGTTGTACAACGAGGTAATGACATAACTGAAGTAGATATATAGTAACCACAAATACATCATGTACTTTAAAAAGCGATAATTTATACTCGGTATTTAAATTAATTAAAGTCAAATATTTTCCCTTCAAATATTAATTGCAGACATTGCTTAAAAATATTTTTATTTATTCCTACGCGACTTTCACGCTTAGGGTTAGAATAATATTTTTTAGAAATAAAGCATTATTTGCCAAAATATAACTCTCAATAATTCCATAGTTGGCAAAGATATTAGGCAAAAATATGGAAATTCATCCATTCTCATATACCTGCACCGTATTTTAGTTTTGTATTTTTGGTCAGATATCTAAAGCTACATTCTCTCGAATAGAAATTAGACTCATAAATGCCGTGCTAGAAACTTTCTGCGACATGAGACAATAGCGTTTAAGAAAATATTATCAATACTGATAGATATTATTAGAAATTCCCACAATAGATACAATGAATGTATGATTAGCCTAGTTATATTTTTGTACAATATAATAAACACTTTTGTAATAGAATTATTCTTTTAGATAAAAAACAACCTAACATAATCTATATATTAACGTAAAAGGCAAGCTTTTTACGAAAATTGTGCGGACAAATGAATATGAAATGTGGCGGCATATTTAATTTTTTTATGAAGCAAAAGTAAAGAAAACCAATACTTCCATAATAATACATAAAATTAATGAAATAGATATTACACATACTACTATTCGCTTGACATACACTTTCGTATAAAATGACATACACGTTGCTAAAGAGCCTCTAGTTATTATAGGCTTGTCCTTAAAAATATATGTGATAATTAAAATTGACATAGACCCATCTTAATATTTCTTAAGAAAAAATTGTCCACCATAATACTAAAATATACACGACTAATTCTATTAAATTAATTTCACTTTTCACTGAACGCGCAATGTCTCGTAATTCGAATGCGGAAAATGAAAAACAAAGTGTCTTGTTCCTAGTTTACCCTTATGTACGAGAAAAAGCGCGAAACTGTCACACAAAATATTTTCATAACAGTAATGTATAAAATTTACTATAACTAAAGATCACTTACTTAAGCAACGCTTCCGGTAACTTAAACTAACTTCCGGTACAAATTTATAAGTTAGAGCTCTCTTTTCGTTGGGATTGTATTAATAACCGCCAATATTAAAATTCTCCAATAAATTCCGAAATTATGTGCATTTGAAGTAACATGTTCTATTAAGTATCAGTGATTGTAATTTGCAACACTATCTTCGATATTTCTAAAGAAATCATTCGTTAACCACGATCTTTTGCTGCCTTCGAAAGTCATTATCTTAGCCATTCATAATTCTTTTCCTCATTACGTTTCTCGAGTTATTGTTCGTATATAAATATAATTTATTTTTTTTGGCTCTAGCATATCCCGAGTGTGCAAAAGAAACCTAATGTTAAAACATGCGTGTTGAGTAGAGTAACCCTATGCTTTTACTTACCGATGCTAAAATAATGATTTAAATATAGTCCAGATTGCTTTAAATTTTGTCCAGTGTGTAGATCGAACCTATAACCACCATATGGACAGTCCAAACACGGACACTGCACCAAGATGATCTAATATTATAATGTTATACAAAAGAATAGGAAAGTTCAACTGCCATTGTAATTATTTGAAGGGCTGTCATAATGATAAATGGCAAATATATCATTCAAATGTCACTGTATGAAGCAGGAATTTAATTGAATTTTGATATTAATATTCATTTATTAAAATCTTAGAGGTAGGAATATTTTAATTGCTTGTAATACTTTTTATTCCAACGTTTATTTCAAAATGAAACAAATGATTGTTTTTATAATTGGTCATATAACAAAAAAGGAGTGTTAATTATTAGTATCGTAAATTTAAAAAGAATAGCTAAACATAACATAAAATATATAATTTTAAATTTATTAACAGTTAAATAAAGAAGAAACACACTAAATTATTGCGGTAACCATCTAAAATATTTGTAATTATATGGTTTGTTAAGAATATATAAACATTTAACCTCATTATAATTCCTTGTACAGTCATTGCGGACAGAATTTATTAAGTTACGTCGTTAAATGAATTTCCTTATCATTAACTGAGGGTCTTCAAAATGAACTAATTTATACACTAGTATTACTAAGTTTCATTATAAAAAAACACATTTTCGCAAGTGTCCATAACGCCTGTCGTGGCGCAGAGGCACAAGAGTGCTACTGTAAACGCGATAGGTTGTGGGTTCGATTCCCACTCCAGGAAATTAAGTTTTTCATTTCCTGGGTTTGGTAACAAGGCAAAGCGCGGCGTTGAGTTTCGATACTCAGCACGCAATGTCTCAATTTCAACACTAGGTTGCATCTGCCTACCCTGCTATATGCGGGATACAGCGTGAAGCTACGTACGTACGTACGTCTATAACAACAATAATGTCAAATACATTATTATATAATGGAAAATGAAAAATGAAGATCTGTAAGTTAAATAATAAGATATTTTAATAGCAGAAAAGAATATAATATCTTTTTATAAAAAAATACGCTTTTAGGATAAATTTGTTTTGTGTGGCAATAAAAGTATTATAAAAGAGACTTGATCAAAGCCAATTATAATTAGATATACGAATATAAATCATTTATCTTAGAAAAAAAAAACATTTAAGTCTTAATAGACGGTAACGAATATGGCAGTAAAAATCCAAATACTTTTGAAAATTACAACAACGAAACGACAACTTATACCTACGAATATTTCCTATCACTTTCAGTTTTTATATTAATGTTGAATTCATTTTAGTTTCCGACACCTAAATCAAATTACTGTTTGAAAAATAAAAGTATCCGTCAACTTACAGTTGGTTTATTTTCTTACTTACTCATCTTAGTGGTTGTCTTTTAACAAGTAAAAGATTGATCGTAAGAATAAATCGCTTCATTTGTGATCATTACGATTTTCTTAGTGATTTTCAAATGACGCTCGTAACGTGTTTCTTAAGATGATGCGACTGTATTTGTTATTTGATATAAATGAACGTGACGTTTAGTATCAAAGAGAACGCACTGTTTATATCGTTTCTTAACTAACGTTTCTTTTTGGTAGGTGGTAGGAGGTTCGTCCTCCGACTGGCTCGCGACCACTATCATGTCAAAGACGAACCGCCAAATATCTAATGATGTGTTCCGGTTCGATGGCATGTAAGCCAGATTTTCCCCTTTCCCACCCATCCTTTCCCCAAAATGTGGTGGTTCTGATAGTGGACTACTACATTGTCCCCCCTTCCATCAGTATCCCCTAGGTTGGCAACGCATCTACAACATCTCTGGTGTTGTAGATGTCTATGGGCGAAGGTAACCACTTACCATCAGGTGGTCCTTCTGCTCGTTTGCCGTCCGTTATCAATAAAAAAAAAAAAAAAAAAAAACTGCAACCAACAACTACAATAGTTTAAATTCCACTTCTATTAAATACTTTAAAGACGAAAAAGGGATTAATGTTAAAAATTGCCGCTGAACCATATATATACTATATTAAACAATATTATTTATGTAATCTAAGATTCTTCATATAGAGGTATTATAACTTATGGTGCTAGGAGACACTTTTCTATATTGCCTTATCGAACGCCACAGGCTAATTATCATTTAAAATTATAAGTAAATATACAAGATAAATATTTAATACGGCCTTTTATCAATGTTAATATTACATATTTTATCTACAATCTAATAGGTTGTTTTACCATTTATGAACTATCAGAATAAAGGCAGGTGCTAAAGGATAATACTTATAAATACGATATTTAGCACTAACAGAAGTACTTATACGATAGGATAAAGGAACATCAAATATATAAAGGAAATGTCAAATAAGCATATAGCTTATATTAGATAGATATAGATAGATAATCAGATTAATTTCTACACATAATCTCTAAAGATTCCTGAAATTACATGCACAATCTTTTTTTATTTAGTTTAGTTTCGTGTTAATGTAGTTATTATTAAAAGAAATTACAAACTTCAAATAAATTATAAGATATAGAAATAAATCCAAATTGGTAATTTTTCCTATTTTCCATATTTATATAAAATATATAAACATTGGTGGTTACACATAAATACAACCTTTATTAATTCAGAAATATCTTACGCAATATCATTGAATTAAAAGGGTACTTTAAGAAATCATACTAACTACATCCTTATTCAGTTTATCCCATTAAAATGTTTCTTTTCTGCTCTCCGTATATTGCGTCACTCTGTAAACAGATTAGATAAAACTGTTGAGTGTTTTAGTACTTAATAAAAATATACATATATTTTAGTTTCACGCTTTTTCTCACGTTGCAGGGTAGGCAGAGAGTTTTCTCTGCCTATTAGTTTTAATACAATAACTATACATAGGTCTATATTTAGGCACATATTACAATAAAATTTACAGTTATGTGAGACTGACGCTTGTATTAAGCTTTGAGCCTTTGCTACTAGTCGCCAGGCTCTCACTCGCGGAAAAGGGCTTCAAAAAGGTATGCGCCCATGAGAACCTAAATCTAAACATGAGCTCATAATATAAACAAGTACAAATGGAAATACAACGAAGTTAAAACTAGATTCATTGTTATTTATTAATATCCGTGTTTGTGTGTGTGTGTGTGTGTATGTATTTGTAAGTTACCAATTTAAAATAAAATTTAAGAAATAAATTTTCGAATATATATATTATACCGCTTCCCGTGCGAATTTGCGGCTGCGTGTTGAGTGGTAGAAGTGAACTCCGCGTTTTGTTTTACAAAGGCGGGAAGAAAATAATTAAAAAAATTTCATTCCTCCAAGTGGGAATCAAAACCATCGAGTTTACAGTTAGTCACAATTCCACTGCGCCACGATGGACTCACATATACTATATATACATATAATACTTAAATATTAAATTCCCAAGCCATTGTTAAACTATGCTGAAAGATTTACGTGGCTTCCTTTACAATATTAATGAGTACTTTATGGACTGGTATTGAAGAAACTGGACATCGATAGTATTGTTCTTGCCAAAGGGATAGGTGAGTGCATGACAAGTGCTATATTCAGTGAAGTAAGGCCAGATATTATACATTTAATCTACCTGTACTTAAGTTCTATTCACATTGGGGATTCATTTGACTAAACACGATGAGATGTGTCTGTGTTTTTACTTTAGGGTGTGTTTCAAGTCGACACAATGTTTTTTTACACAATAATTCAATCTTTTTTTAACTTCACGCTGTAATCCGCATATGAGGTAGGCAGAGGGAACCAGAGAACCTGTTAAGACACTCCATTCCCTTCAACATTTCAGTTCCCACTTCCACCATTGAGGTATTCCTTTCAGGTGTTGGAGTGGCGGAACTCAACGCCACGCCGGCCTCAGTTGCCAAACCCAAGAAATGAAAATACTAAATTTTACATTTCCTGGAGTGGAATCGAACCCAACAACCTGGACGCGCGTTTGCATACAACAAGTTCGCACTCTTGTGCATCTTGCGCCACGACAGGCGACACATCTTCCAATCTACATAAATTCTTGAGAATGCGAAACTTAAGCATTCTTTTAAATGTGTAAAAACATAAAACAGGTAATGTTCAAAGCTACTCTAAGCAATTAATCTTATAAAATTAAAATTATGAATAATATAAATATTAAAATGTTTTTCCTCTTATTTTACCAAGATACTTAGAAATTAAGTTATACATATTTGAAAATTATTTAATTACTATATGATATATGTATATGTTATATAGTCAGTACCCTTGTTGGGGGCTTTTTGTGTCCAATTGTTTTAATGAATATTTAATTTTCATTTTAACTGCTATTTCTCTTACGGAATGAAAAAGGAAATAACTCTAAGATCGCGTGCGAAATCCTTAAAAGACTTAATGATACGCTAAATGATGGATCAAAAGTAGACAATATATGCTGACTAAAATTTAATAATATTCAAAATAACTCAATAATTCAGTTTATATTGGTAATATTTCAGTTATATTTCCTCATTGCAAAGCATCGTAAGCTTATTATTTTAAAATAAAAATCTATTAATAATACCAAAAATAAGTTGTATTCTATACAATTAACAAAATAATTAAAAGGAGAAAAAATAAATATCAACATGCAGTAGCCGGCTCTACGCTCAGTGCCACCGGCGCGCTAAGTTCACGGCCAACATCTTATTATTAGAATCTAAGATAAGCAGAAAAAACGCACAATTGGCAAATAACGTGCTGTGGCATTCAAAAATAAAAATAATTATAATAACGAGCTATAATATATTAACATTATCTATGGAAAATTAAAAAAATAGTTATGTATCGAAACTCTGTCCCGTATAAAAAAGGGAAGACAATAGAGAGAGAACGTAGTGTCGAAACACTATATTTTCTATCACTTTCACAATAACAACTTGTTCAAGCAATATAAAGTTTAGCACATGCTAAATTTAATATCTTCAAAACGAAGCTACTATTAAGATGTAATATTTGAAAGCAATCATTAAAATATACGTAGCTAAAGTGATCGGACACAATTAATAGCGTCGACTCCATGACCAAATCTTTGATTTGATCTTTGAATAATTTTTTGGGCTGCATTAGTTACTAAAGTCAAATAAAAGTCAACAATTTTATTCAAAATAAGAAGTTGCTTCATTTTTTGAACGTCAAATAATTCTACCACCGGTTCACTAAATTTAATGCCTCAGACCTGAGAAGAACCGGCGTAAGAACTCAGCGGGATTTATTTTTCTTTTTTTATATATTCTGACAATGGTTTACAATTTTTTATTATTATTAAGTAATGATACCTTGAAACAGACTGGAGCGAGCATTTCCCATTCCCAAGGTGTGTTACTCATATTTATAAAATCACTAATTAGGTAATAACCTTTTAACACACAAAAACGTCTTTTTTACAATTTTAAATTGTAAAAATGGAAAGTTACTTGACGTTTCTGGACCCCATTAAAAAGTATACACATTGTCCCATAAAAGTAATCACAGGTGATTTGATTTTTAATCGGACTCATCGTATATACTGTACTGTCTCATTAAAAATATTCTTGCTTAAATCGCCGTTTTAGAACACATTTCCCTGTTAATAGTATATAAGATATTTATGAATAGCTGCCTAAAATTAATATAAATAAATAATTATTATTGTATGTATAGATCAACTTTTTTATACGATAACTTTTATACGATATATCACAATATATGAATTTAAACTCTCATAGTCGCATACAGGCATTTAGCTTGATTGGGATATTTACCATATGCCACAGTTTTATTATCACCCTTCCCGATATTTCGATGCTGTTGCAAGCACCATGATCACGGGTGCAAACCCATTTACCTGTGTTTTACCTGTTTTACCCCATGATCATGAAAACTGCAACAGCATCGAAATATTTCGGAGTCCGTCAGCAAACAAAAAACAATATAAGGTAAATATCCCGTCGAACAAACTGTATTCTTAGATATATATCACAATTTAGGATAGAAAGAACATGTAAAAAACAGAATTTAAAAAAATATTATATTACGTGTAAGCAATGACTCATTTAAAGCGACTGTTACGTGGATCAGCAATGAGTATTTTACAATTATTCAATCATTTCTTTATTTATACGCCAACGATTAATAACGAACGGTCCTTACAAAAAGAAATTTAATATTCCGAATTTGACGCCAGATTCACTTTATTATTACTTCAGTTACACAACCGTTCGTGATGGAGGTCGCGAGTTACGTGAACTGTATGCGATTGTTTATTATTACCAAGATCCAAAACACGATCGAGAAGCACGTGCAAAGTCTAATTACAGGCTGCCGCTTCATTGCTCTTTATTCGCTTTAATAAACTTTAAATTATCACAGCACCCTGTGATCGTCCAGCTGCCCCATAACACTTACAAAGTTGCCTAACGGCCAATTAATAAATCGAACGTTATCTGCCAGGTCAAAAGTCGTACACGTATTAGGAAATTTTGTATAGGCTCAATTACACTAATTTTGTAATATTTCACAGTTGCTAGGAGGCTGTTACTATTACTAAATTGCGTTACCAACCGCAGCTCATCCCAAACCTATCACGACAATCTTGAGAACCGAGCCACTTGCGAAATCATTAATATACGAGATGGTAAACGTACTACAACAACCGCACAACCGTTTATTTAAACGTTGATCATAAATCTATTAAGAAAGGTGATTTTTTTGAAATATCTTTTGTATTCAGTGAGCACTTGCATTCGACTCGCGTCATCCTTCATTTTTACGTAATGTATTGTATGTATCGTCAGTTGCGATATTTTGAACTCAACATGGCTTTGTCCCCAAAGATATCATAGATACACATTGGCCCACTCAACGCGGTATTTGCGCCATCACAAATTTGGAGCGCCTAATTTTATTTTGGCGTTTCTAAAATTACGGTAATGACGCCAAATTGGTCAATTTAGTTATATTTCTGTTGCTATTTATTAAGTATATTAGTTGTAATGTATACGCATAAATCATTTTGTATTTAAATTTGCATGTCTTCTTCCAATTAGCATATAATGGGTGCTCGCGCTGTGCAATGCAAGAATTAGAACAACGCGCTACATGGTTTAGTAATCTAATGTTATCCACTTGTAACTATCGGAACACTTCGTGCGGTGTATGCTTTTAAGGATTGCTCGTGGCGTGAAATAAATTCTATGCTTATTTTATTTTCATAAATACGTAAAATATTTTGACATATACATATATAATATGTATCAAAGCAATTAAGTAAAAAAATATAATAGAGTGATAATTTGAAAAATATTTTTAGGTGGTAGGAGGTTCGTCCTCCGACTGGCTCGCGACCACTATCATGTCAAAGACGAACCGCCAAATATCTAATGATGTGTTCCAGTTCGATGGCATGTAAGCCAGATTTTCCCCTTTCCCACCCATCCTTTCCCCAAAATGTGGTGGTTCTGATAGCGGACTACTACATTGTCCCCCCTACCATCAGTATCCTCTAGGTGGCAACGCATCTACAACATCTCTAGTGCTGTAGATGTCTATGGGCGAAGATAACCACTTACCATCATCATTTGGGTGATTTTTAGATGTTAAGTTACCATACAGTTTCTTGTAATATTCTGTTGTTATAATTATATATATATTTTTTTTTTTTTATGGATAAGGACAAGGCAAACGAGCGATTGATTTTTGATTTATGAATACTTAAACCCACAACTAACAACAGGCAAATTAAAATACAATGTACAGTAGACATGTATGACTTGTTTTATGTAATCTTAAACAGACTAAGTTTAAGCACACTGCAGTTTTATGAAAGCGCGTAAAAGCAATATAATTTTTTATCTGTTAGTTGTTGAAATTTAATACTGATTTTACGTTTCAATATAATTGAACTTAAATAATATTTACGATTACATAACGATTAGTATAATAAATATAAAATAAAGATATTTGATTATGAGGTCTGTCGTGGCGCAGAGGCACAAGCGTGGGACTGTAAACGTAACAGGTTGTGGATTCGATTCAAACTCCAGGGAATAAAAATATTACAATAATATTTAGTTTCCTCGCTATGGTAACAAGGCAAAATGCGGCGTTGAGTTCCGCCACTCACCACTCAATTCAGCGGAAAGTGGGGCACAGGAATGTTAAAAGAGAACAGAGTGTCTTAACACTACCTTCTCTGATTCCCTCTGCCTACCCTACTATGAGGGGAATACAGCGTGAAGAGAAAGAAAATCTTCGACTAAGTCCGATTCAGTTGCTGCTCGTAAGTGTATAAAATAATTAGCTCTTTGTTTAAGCTTCATTAGCCACCATTAAATCATGCACGGATAATCATTTTATAATTGCTTGTATTCTTACATCCTGGATGCATTTGCAACACGATTCTAAGATCACAATCTATTACGATTCTCCAAGAAGCACAAGTCACGGAATTCTAGATTCATCTTCCGATATTAAGGTTTCAACGTCATGAAGTCATAAATGTTAAAGTTCATATGTTCCGGATATCCCATTCTTTTGTTAAAATATATATTTATATTTATAATAAAATATTAATTAAACAATTGCCTCCAAAGGCTTTTATATAAATTTGGACGTATTGATATGATGCGAGCGCTCTATTACTCAAGCTATAAGTTCTTATATCGTTATATTCAAATTTTGGTCGACGCTTCCCATTTTTGATAGTAATACCTCCATAGAAAAATAATAATGGAGCTTTGCTACACAAAGATTGATAAAAATACAATTATTTGCCAAAAAGGATGTTCATGTTCTCATTTTATACTATTTAAAATTCTGTTTGAACAATGAGTTAGAACATTGAAATCTTAAAAGTTAATTATGGTACAAAAAAGGCCTCATGACAATGAACGCATTAAGACCTGCAATAACTTAGTATGAGTTCACAATTCACACGTGCTGAACTATAAAATTTACAACTTTATTTTATAAAATATTCTTTGTATAAAATATTTATATTGCTTTAATATAATTTGAACCGCAGATGTCTAATAGAAGCTTCGAGCCAGAATAAAACTGCTATACACGTTGACGATAGAAAAGAACAATAAAAATTTTCTCAATAAAGTAAAGTAAGTAAACATAATTAGTTTGTTAAATTAGTCAAGTTAGTAATTTTATAATAATACTTTTTTAAATATGTTCATTAAAGTTATTGAAACCCAGTTATATGAAAATATATTTTGGACGACTATTAATCATATATTTTTATGGATAATGGATGGCAAACGAGCAGAAGGACCACCTGACGGTAAGGAGCTACCTTCGCCCATAGACATCTACAACACCAGAGGTGTTGTAAATGCGTTGCCTACCTAGACGATACAAATGGAAGGGGATGACAATGTAGTAGTTCGCTATCGGAACCACCACATTCTGGGGAAAGGATGGGGTGGGATAGGGAAAAACCTGGCTTACATGCCATCGAACCGGAACACATCATTAGATATTTGACGGTTCGCCTTTGACATGATAGTGGTCGCGAGAAAAAAAAAAATTTAACAAACAAAAATATTTAAATTAACTAAACATTTCCGCGAACTTGTTAAGTAAAGTACAGTTTTACATCCAGTACATATGTCCGAAAACAGCATAGAATATGTCTACTTACGCTACAAAATGCAGGACCTACATACGTAAAGATAGGAAATAATGTGTAAAAGAAAATAGACGGCATCGTGGCAGTGGGGCACCATCCGACTGGACAACAACACAGTGGTTGTGTGTTCTATCCTCACTTGGAAGAATTATCTATATTAGAATTATCTATTTTACGTGAAGCAAAGATTTTGGACCCCTTTTTACGAAAGTTACGCGGACGAAGGAGCATGAAACTTGGCATACTCATAGTTTTGTATAGCGAAGGAGTGCAGAATAATAGCATCTTTTTAAAATAATACATAATAAAATTAATGAAATAAATATTACACACACACCATGGTTTGACATCCCTATTTATATAAGGTGACACATACATAAGTTGCTAGGACGCGTTATTAACGTGTCAACGGAGACACTAGTTATATTAAATGATTATCACTACGCGACATTGAGTTCCGTCACTCAAAACACATTGTCTAAAATTCAGGCGGAGAGTTGAGAACAGAGAGTCTTAACACTAGGTTCTCATCTCTCTTTCCAGTCAGAAAGACTACCTACCTACCTACCTGCCTACCGACCGACCTACCTACATTTCTTTCCACACTCCGGTGAGATAAAGCACAGTATTCAATTCCACCACTCAACACGCAATTTCTCGAAATCGGTATCTTATAATAGATTTTTTCTGCCTACGCTTCCATGCGAAAAAAATACAAATACACAAGGACGAGTATTTTAACATGGATCACGACGCAACAAATTGTAGATGTAATTTATGATTTTGATATTATAATGATATTTTATTGCTATGGTTCTTACTCAATCGCCCGCTAAATGGAATTAAACGAAATTTTGCTCACTTATTATGGTTTACGATAGAACTTCGCAACATAACTTTTATTCGATTAGTGATTAGATTGAGCAAATTGAATTTAATAAGCGCTGTAAATATTAAATTTAGTGAGCAAGATGAGTATATAACATTAGAATGCGTTAATGCAATATATTTTTATTGTATTATAAGTTTTGATTATCTTATTTGAAATGTATATACCATTAAAAAAATATATTAGAATTCAGCAGTAAATTAATTCAGCAATAAGTAAATTTTTATTTCACTAGGATTTTTTTCTAATATCCTAATACAACTTTTATAGAAAAAAAAAACAAAATATTGAACTTTTTTCTCAATTGTGTTTTCGTTATAAAATTAACATTAGAAGCACTTTACTAATTAGCTCCTATTTCATATTTTTTTCAATATACTTAAAAAAGAAATAACCTGGTGATATTTTCAACGAGGATAACTAATAGATATTGCAAACAGATAGTCAATGACGCCATATTAATTAAAAAAAAATGTTTCATCAGTTAAATCACTTCAATATCTTCCTATTAATTAAGTGACCTTTAGTTATAAGAGGATCAATGATGAAGCAAAATCCGATGCATAATAAAAAGCTAACGTGAAATATTAGATCAGTATTGCGACCTCCAAAATATTAAAAAGTCATCCGCCATTGGATTTTAACATATATATTTAATATTATATAGAAGGTCGACGCTATTTATATCATAAATCTCAGATATTTGACGCGATTAAGTAAAATGATGAGATATTGATTTTGAAACGTTAAAATGAACTGCTTGCTTTCTGTGGTTATGCATTCATCTTACGGCAACTTTAATTAAAAAAGTTTTTTTATAAAGATTTTTCAGGACTCTATTACAAAAAAGTTAAATTTTTAAAGATTCAGTTATTTAGTAACCATACGAGTTTCACCAATCTCTAAGCAATATAAAATATTTGTAGACACTTATAATGTTCGACTGAATACTAGAATACTAGAATAGTAGAACGCATTTGTCTGGATGTAAAGATGTTAATTGGGAATACCAACATATAGGTAAGAGTATGTAATCATATTAGTAAAAGTATATATTATTACAAGTATTTGACATTTTTTTAAATTAAAATTTGCAGCTTATACACATAGATAGTCCTTACTTTATGTTAAAATATTTTGTTTTACGTTTATGTATCTTTTTTACATGTTCTTTATGTAAGACTAAGCATAAAACATAGCTTAGTATCTCTTTGTAATCCCTAACGAAGCTATAATCACTAGTTGTACAACGTAGGTATAATACCTACGAATAAACGCGCTTAATGTAAGTGTCTGTGATTTACGTATATATTATTTGTACAATAATAATTATTCTATTATAAGCTATTATAGTTAAATAAAGATGCGTCACCCAATATATAACACAGAACTATCTCTCTGTCAAAATATCTATGAATGCAGAAAAGGCATGAGGATAATAAGAAAGAAATAACATAATAGCTTTTAACTTTAAATAGTTGTGCTCAGTTTATTTTCAATCTATTTCACACTGCGCCCGTATCATAAATCAACTGAAACATTAATTGACTCTATAGATGGGAATAAGGACATAGCTGCGTGCGTTTCTTACAGTTACAGATTTAGTAGACCATTATATAACTCTGTAATATTAGAATTCGCTTCCTTATTCGAGTACATCGTTTAAAAGATAACAGTGAAAGCTTTCCAATATACACCATAAAAGGCAAACTAGGGACAGATTAACGTGAGATATTTGCGCACAATGGGCTCCTTATACACGAACATATCTTTCTAAGTTACGTGCAATCTGTAAGTCCTGTTAAAACTTTATATAGTAAATAAATGGTCTTTATCATCAGGCATATCTTACTTTTGTAAAATTTTCTCAATTTTTCCGCTCCTTAAGAGAGACAAAAATGTTTTTATTTCTCCAAGTCCATGAAAACAAAATGGTCTAGTAATAAAATTCATCATATTTGTTCAGATATTTATATTTTTTGATCAATAGTTAGAAACATTTTGAGTCGATAGTTGATATAGAGTCTAATTAGTGAGATAGCTCTATCTTACTAATATATACCTATGTATACTCGTATATGAAGTTTACGTTATAATATAAAACTAGTGTCTCCGTTGACGCGTTAATAACGCGTTTTAGCAGCATATGTATATGTCACTTTATATAAACATGAATTTCAAACCATGGTAGTGTGTATAACATTTATTTCAATATTTTTTATGAATTATTTTAAAAAGATACTACCATTCTCCACTCCTTCGCTATATAAACTATAAGTGTGCCAAGTTTCATGCTCCTCTGTCCGCAATTTTCGAATTTTGTTTTTTTTTTTAAATAAAATAACGACGAGGTATAAAAAAAGAGTTACCTAATTCTCATTGTCGTTGTAATTATCAAGTTTGCTTACCAGAAAGTATATATGTACCTACTGCATTTTGGTGGTAAGTTCAAATTTACCACTAGGAAACATTTGCGGTGAAAAATAGACACTAAAGTATATTTACTTAGCTCTATTTTTAAATTAGCTTATTAAGAATAAAATATTTGGTGGAAAAATTAGTTCGTATAATTTTATAATATTAAATAAACCTATATAAGTTACATATAGGTATCAAATTTTAAAACATCGAAGCGTAACGTTCGTAAAGAACTGATATCGCCTTACCTAAAATTATGAATTAACATGAAATATATTATTTCATTTAGTGAAGGTTGTCCAGTAACAGAACACCCCTTTCAACATTAGCAATCATATTTGAATTTGTTGTGTACCAAAGTCACCTAAAATACTACAAAACCTTTTTCTTATAGACTTCACGTGTTTAAGTCATTTAAATGATTAAAAACATTCTGTAAATTGCCTATTACCTTAACACAGAACATTATATAAAAAAATATACGGGCCTGCAACCTCATTCGCGTGGACTTCGCCACCCTGTCTATATTATTTCTTTTCAACCAAGCCTATATCATTCGTAATTTTCACTGTACAATGTAAATACGTTTCTTTCCTATTCCCATAGTAACTTCGGGTCATCTTATCCTAGTTCATTCTCCAAGGAACCTTCTACGTGTCAAATTTTAGCTTTCTACGCCTAATATTATGAATATTCAATTGGTGTGCGTAATCTGTCAATCACTTTTGTAAGTAGCGCATGAGTTTAACATATATTTGGAAGTTTAGCTATCTAAACATAATCCTATCGTTAAATTTCGTTCCTATATTTATTGTTACATAATAGAATATTTCATTATGTATATAAAACAAAATAACAATACGAACACGGTTATATTATGTTAAATTATATTTAATTATTTATAGCAAAAAACCTTCTGATATATTTTGCACTTTGTAAATATAAGTCATTTAAGAAATAATATTAATTTTTAGAAGTTCTTTTATTTTATAAAAATAAATATTCAATTTAATATGAAGCTTAGTTTAATAATTACAATTTAAACCATTATACTGTTAAAAGAAGTATATATTAAAAAATATAGTTAATTCATCTGATTACTGTAACATCTTTGTTTAAGCAATGATTTTTAAACAACCTATGTTGATATTTCATGATATCACAGCTGTAATAAAAGTAATATTATTGGGACGTCTTACTATACACGATGTCTACAAATTATGTGTAAACTGGGATATGAAAACACATGGTGTCTTTATAGTGAGGGAAACGAAGAAACCTCACTCCAGTCTCCTTGTATCTCCAACGACAAAATACCAAATAGTAGTTTATATTGAATTAAATAAGCAATAAATTACATAGAAATAGCTTTAATCGTTAAGTTAATCGATTTTAATGGCCTGCTAATTCCCTCTAATACGGTACTTGGACTGCAGTATTGCTTTTGGTGATAAGATTAAAATATTTATGTATTAATTGTAACACTGTTAAAAAACCAATATATAACATATGTATGTCGAAAAAACAAGAATTTATGATACCGAAATAAAATAATTTAAATAATTAATTTAAATTCTATAAAAATATATAGTTGACAATAACTATACTTAAATGTTTGTAAATTGTGGCTGTGTTAATATAGATATATAATAGCTTTAAACAAATGAGATTCAAATCTGTTTCACTTATTATTACATATATATATTTATCATATTTTATTTTCTTTAATAAATTGTATCAAAAACAGTCTTCACCGAAAATACTACTTTTTTGATAAATATAATAATAATAACTTTAAATAATCAAAATCATCCGAGTTAACCACGAACTTATAAATCCAGAAGAATGGGTATTCATTTGCTATAGGAACTTTTTTGTTAAACATTTTTTTGTTTAATACATTTTCGTAAAGTTAAATGACAATAAATTCATTTAGGAAAGAAAACTTTAGCCTTAGAATTACTTCCATTTTACCCCGTCATCCCAACCCCAACTAGATCAGTTATTTAAAATCAAAATTAATTACACTAATTAGTATATGGTGAATAGATATATATTGAAGCTAATAAAATTGTATTAAAAAATACAACACTTAATCCTTACTAATAATATAAATGCGAAAGTAACTCTGTCCGTCTGTCTGTCTGTCTGTTACTGTTTCACGCCTAAATCACTGAACCGATTTTGATGAAATTTGGTATGAAGATAGAACTGAACTTGGGAAAGGACATAGGATACTTTTTATCGCGAAAAAAATGTTAAAAGGGGTTGAAATAGGGGATGAAATTTGTATGGAAGTTCCTTATTGTCAAACATAAAATCATGTAAGATTCTTCAACTGTTTACAATTTTCACACCTAAACCACTTACTACTAATCCTTACCATGTCGCGCGATATAACCGAATTCCACGCGGGCGAAGCCGCGGGTGGAAAGCTAGTATGTATATAAGGAAAATCCTTATATTTTATGATAAAAATGTATTTACAATTTCCATAATTACGACCTCGTTGCATATTTGTAGACAAGAAATGTTGTTTGTTTATTGATTAACTCTACATAATGGAACGTCAGTGAAACTTTTTCTCACAAAACGTTTTCATATAATGCAAGTATAATATCGATATCAAGAGGCCACCGTGGCGCAGTGGAACAGCGTCTCACTGTAAACGTGAGTTTGGGGTTCAATGTCCACTCGGGTAATCGAGGGCAGTACGCGATGCAACTAAGAAATTGTTGGCGAAACATCGGGTTTCCAAAAATGTATTTTCGAATACTAAAATATACGCAATTAATCCGGTTAAAATAATTTCATTTAATAATGGCGAAAATCAAAGACCTCATTAAGTGGGGAATAGTGTCTTGATTGGGTTCTCTTTGACTGCGGGATAAAGAGTAAAGGTGAAGAGAAAAATTATAATACATTTCAATAATACTTCTTCATAATTATATATAAAAATTGAGTATGGTTACAAAAAAGTTTCTTCGGACGAATTAGTTAAAACAATAAAAAACTGCAACAATAGTAATAAAATTTCGTCATAGTATAAATCTTAGTTAATTAGCCTGCTTCGTTTGTGAACTTGGACTTGTTATTTAAGAAGGCATAAGTTCAAAATCCGCTATACTCATTTTTTGGAACATCTACGCTATTTATTGCTCCACTTTAGGTAATCCTTACTAATATTATAAATGTGAAAGTATCTCTGTCTGTCTGTCTGTTACGCTTTCACGCCTAAACCACTGAACCGATTTTGATGAAATTCGGTATAAAGATAGCACTGAACTTGGAAAAGGACATAGGATACTTTTTATGCTGAAAAAAAGGGTGGAAGAGGTTGAAATAGGGGATAAAAGTTCGTATGGAAGTTGCTTATTGTCAAACATAAAATCATGTAAGATTGTTCAACTGTGTACAACTTTCACACCTAAACCACTTAACCAATTTTGACAAATAGTCTAAGCCTTCGGAAAGACTATAGGCTACTCCTTACCGAGTTCCACTCGGGCGAAGCCGCGGGCGGAAAGCTAGTATTTTATAAATATATTTGATGTTCAATTTTGTAACATGTGACATCTTGTTAAGAAACATTAACATAGGGGAGATTCACCGTCAAATTTTGATGATATAAAAAAGTTCTTTATAGTTTTTTACTTGTAAATAAGGCACTCTATTTTATAAAATTAAGGTTCCCCACATTATACTACGTACATTATAAATATTATATTTCAAACCCAATACCACTGAGCTCAATTATACACATGCCAACTGCGTCACGATGGCATCACTCAAAAGCTAAGCTGTCAGATCGGACGCGCTATATTTATGTTTTTATATTTGAAGTCTTTATCGTAATTAAAAACTATAATTATGCATACAAGGTCAAAATTACAGACATGTACATTATAAAACTATAGAAGTAAATTAATGAAAAGAGACAATCTTCTCTTTTGTAGGTATTTCTTTCTGTTGTATACTTTTGTATATAATATAGTACTATACTACTATACTATACTATACTTATATGAAAAAAATTACAAAAATAATACATCAACCGGATATTTTAATTTAATTTTTTAATTTTTTCAAGCGAGGTTCTGGCGAGCGAAGTATACAAGGGGTGGGAACCCTCTAGTCTATTATTCTCTTAGTACCTAATAATTCTTAGATATTCACCATTTAGTAATCATAAAAATATTTGTCAAAAGCTAAGACATATTTTAAATGTAACTATTTTAAGTTTTAGTTAAAGTGGGGAACGCAGTGTCTTAACACTAGGTTCCCTCTGCCTGCCCTGTTATATGTGGGATAGAGCGTGAAGCTATGTATGTATATATGTATTTTAAATAAATAATTACGAATATTTTAATATTCGGTCATTCTTAAAAACCCGACGCTTCGCACACTTTACAGTAATCCGTGGTCACATATAGCTTCCAAAACATACGCGATTAATCCTGTTAAAAAGTTTAATTTTTAATGTGTTAAAATCGCGAAACTAAAGAGCTTAATAGACGAAACCACAGTTTGGCAGATAAGAAGTGTATTGTTTTCCCTTCATTGCAGTGGCTAGGCGTCCATGCAACATGGTTCCCACTGGCTTGCCTTAATTTTTAAAATATAAGTGCGAGACTTAAAAAAAAGATCGCCAGGAAAATCTGGAGCTCACATAGCAAAAAAACAAGATCAAGAAAGGTGTGAGGGGTATAAAAAAGGTAGCCAGAAAAATCATAGGCATAAAATTGCAAAAATACAATCTCTGATATCTAAAGCTACCAAAAAAAAAGTTTATCACCAAAATTCGATAGTGAAATTACTAAATTGATCTTTAGATCCTATACCGGCTTCCATAAATATACTGGCTTCTCTACAAAAAAAATACCGGTTTCCCTAACTATATGTACCGACTTCCATAAATATAAGCCGGCTTCCCTAAATTTACCGGCTTGCTTAACTTAACATTTTCATCGCTCGCCACTTAGCACATTGTTAATGTTTACGGAGTCAAATTGGTCACATAGCAAAAGTTCATATTTAAACTTTTTATACAATACACCTAAAAAAGTCACGAAGATCTAATACTTTAAATAAAAATATTTATTGTGACCTTAATATAATTTATTCAAAATAAATTATTTTTCCTTATTTTTAATGAGATGTATTTTAGCTCTAATCTTTTAATATATTTTTTTTTTTTTATGGATACCGGATGGCAAACGAGCAGAAGGACCGCCTGATGGTAAGTGGTTACCTTCGCCCATGAACATCTACAGCACAAGAGATGTACTAGATGCGTTGCCAACCTAGAGGATACAGATGGAAAGGGAGGATAATGTAGCAGTCCGCCATCGGAACCACCACATTTTGGGGAAAGGATGGGTGGGAAAGGGGAAAACCTGGCTTACATGCCATCGAACCGGAACACATCATAAGATATTTGGCGGTTCGAACACACGGATCTTTTTAATATTATAACTGTAGTAATTAACTACGTCTAAAAAATCAGTGACTCAGTAAAGACGTACTCACATACGTACGATACAAAAAAATAATATGATGAAATTACTTAATGAGTATAAATGTAAGACCGACATAATCTTTATTAATGTTATTTCAAAGAATAATAATAAACTACATGAATATTTATATTCACAGTTCCAAGCAACGGTGATTGTTTACCATATTTTTTATAGATTCTTACCTACTGCGTATTTATTTTATATTAAACTGAATAAGTTTTTATTTAACTTTATATATAATTGATGTTAATATATTTGAAGTTCTGCTAACAATAATCCGGTTTAACCGCTTTTTGTTATCTAAACCAGCGTCTAATTATACAATTGAATTACAACAATGTGAGTTAATCAATACTCATTATCTATAAATATATGTACATATATAAAAATCTAAACACACATTTAAAACTACTGGGCGACGTAAGTCGAAATTTGGCATGTGGTTTCCTAAAGGAGCGTATGGAAGTACTAAGGATTAGGATTTTGTTAAATCCCTATGAAAACAGGCAAACATAAGAAAATGATAAGAAAATATGGGCAGATCCATAAAGTTCACACGAACGACGTTACAGGCGACAACTTGTATATATGTAGGATCTATAATATATTCTCTAAGAAATATGTCTATCTAGTTTTACTCTAATAGTAAAACATAGAATCATAAAAATGCTTGTGTACAATTAGATACGTCAGGAACAACGCGTTTACCAGTCGACAGTACGTAGCAACAATTATAAGCACATCATACGAGTATGTGAATTGAATTTAAATCTTACATACCATAACTTTAAGTCGTTATATAAAATAATGGAAAAACTCACATCGCAATTTAGACATTGAAGTATATTACATATTTAGTGGAAGTCGACATTGTTGTCTTTAGTTCCTTTCTTGCTAATAGGCTTGGTACTCGATTCTATTCGTATATACATTTATTGCATACATGTTGAAAAATAAAACTCCTTCACGCTGTGTCGCGCATATAGCAGGGTAGGCGGAGGGATCCTGAGAACCTAGTGTTAAGACACTCCGTTCTCTTACAACAATTAAATACAATAAAACTTTTAATAATAATTATATGAGGTAGATATGATATAAAGTTTCCAAAGAAGTAATATAAGAAAAACACAGATTTTAAATCTTATGAAAGAAAATTTTCACTTTGTAAAAATTTAAATATAAAGGTAGGTACTAAAAAAATTAATCTTTTGAGATACACTAGTGTTAAAAAAAATATTTTTGAGTTCAAATCCGAATCCCACTATGTTCAATTTTTTATACCTTTCCTAGATAAAATAAAAATGTTATTATTATATTTTTTAAAGCTAGCACTTTTCTGACTACAACTAATTCATACAATACTTAACATTTAGAATAAAAGTCTCGATATTATTACTACAAAATCGTGCATAATAGGTAAAATATATATACATTAAAAGTAATACGAAATATTTGTCATGAACGAGAAATTTATATAGTGCTATTAGATAAGTACCGGTAGTTGTAGGAAGTTTTCCTAGCTACACCTATTAAATTAAACTGCCAAAACAATTTGTAAGCGGTATCGAAATACGATTTATTACAGCTATATGTTGCATAGAATTTTATTAGTAGCCGCGTAACATCTAAATAGCCAAAATTTTAACGTATTGTACTTTCGGACATAAATAATCGTCATGGGCCACGAGTTTGCATTCTTTTATACATATGGTTATGTAGAGAAAGCTCATTACCTACTCATAACGACTACTTGCGTAATTTACTTTTAAAAAATAGACATACATCACAACATCTCTGTTTTCAGTTATTCAACAGTCGTGTTCTCTTTTTAATTACAATATTTAAATAATAGACGCATACAAATACGCCTAACAGCATAAATATATCACTGATATATAAAATTTTATAACTAAAATAGTTGACTTATATTAAAAAGTATAACGCACCGTTTGGTTGAGACCGGAGAATTTCCAGCGACAAGTAATATTATCCTTAAAACACTCGATATATATATATATATATCGTACACTAGTCACCAAACGCAACGGCCAGTGGATGCGTCTTCCCCGACGCGCGGACATCAACTGTTCCTCCACCGCACGCGTACCTTACAGCGTCGTGATAACCGATAACTATGGATAAGCTAATACAAAAAAATATTTGCGAAACATTGAAATACGACGCTTCGAACTTTTCTCAAAGAATATTTCAACATTGATCACTTATTATGAATGGACGCTTCACGCTTCGATGCATCTTCTTTAAACTCCGTGTGAATTGGATATTTAGATCAATAGAACGACCTTTCTATATTTTCTTTGATTATATTTTCCAATTCTTATAGTTTTATTAAAGTGCTTACGTTCCGATTTTTTATAACAACAAAGTAATTTAAACAACTTCAACAGGATTATTATTATTAAATTATCTATGTAACGATTGTTACAGTGAATATAAAAGTAGTTAGCTCATTAAATATATAAAGTATATGTTAATGTTTTAGGTAATTCAATTCTGACATAATAGTTAAGTGTTTTTCACGGTACGCTGTTTTAAACGCCTCTCTAAATTATGAATATAAGACAAATCCACCAATAACGTTCAAATCCACCAAGGCTTTATAAATTGAATTAGCAACACAAATATTTTTGTGAAACCAAAAGCAATCCACTGCCAACTATAATCTTGGCATTGTATTAGGCCTTTGCATCATACAAATAAATATTTAATTTGGTAGAATATACTGGGCGAAAGTGACAAGCGCCTGTTCATTTCCAGATACCATTACATATTCAGTGCACACATATGCTTTTAGTAGATAAATTTGTATATAAATCTAAAATGGACAATGTATCTTAGACTATTTCACTTTACGCCAAATTTAGGGAGTATATTTGTAACATTTATAGTTTCTAATATTATTAAATAAATAGTAAGGTATCCAGAACAAAAATTCCAAACTGATTCGCTCTTTATGGTCCCTATTTATGATTTTGGTATTTAGCACTTTAAAAGTAGTCACCGGAAGATGGTGAAATATCCTAAAATATATTAACTTATAAGGAGAGTAGATGTTTGGAAGTTGTAAACAGCGGCAACAGCTTGCCAGTAAAGACTCCCATTTATAGATATTGGGATTCTTTACACAGGAAAATAAAAAATATTTATTTACTAATTTAAAGCCCTGTACCATTCGTTATTTGTATTTAACACTAAATTAACGTACGGTCATTTTCATAGTTATTTGTAAAAAAAAACAAAAAAATTTGGATATAAAATTTAAGCATGCGGCATAATAAAGATGTAATCGGAAAATCAGGTTCTGAATACAGCTTGAAGCTTTTCCCCTCATAGCAATGTTGGCAGAGAGAACCTAGTCTCAAGATGTCACTCCGTTTCTCGTTTTTCGTCTGAATACAAAGCATTGTATTTTAAGTAAAGAAACTCCGCAAAAGCCGCATTTTGTCTTAACAGAGTGGGGAACTAAAAATTAACTAAATAAAGTCATTACTAAATACAGTCAAACACTGTCTCACTGCGCCTTGATAGCCTTTAAATAGCTAATGCACGTAATATATTCAAAAGTTACTGAGTACAGTATCTTAGAAATCGTCGAATATTTCCATTTTTTTAACGTCTCTTGTCTAAGTCTTTATAAATGTATATTAACATATTCATTCACTTTGCATGAGAATCGTATACGTCTTAACTTAATAGAAACTTATGTTAAAAAGACACATACTACAATGACGTCTATATTCCTACATTTTTTTTTTTTTTTCGACTATGTAGTATGCTGTTGGCCCTATTGGCCTCGACAGCGTCACCGGGTTTTGTGGGAGGCCGAGCTTGAAGAGCTCTGACCCTGGCTTGGCCTCCTCGGGAGGAGGACCATCAACTTAGAACTGCAGTGTCACAGGGGCGCCTCCTGCGAGGCCGAACCTCGGTTTGCGAACACTGCTTGTAGTGGGGGAAAAAAAATGAATGAAATATTCCTACATAGAATGTTCATATTGATAATTACGATTTTACCGAAGGAAATGAAAACGAAACGAAAAAGGAAACCCAATTTCCAATAAAGTGCATAAAAAAGTATTTTCTTAACTAAATATATATATAAGACCACATTAGAAGCTCTAGCTATCATATAGAAAAAGAATCACCAAAATTGATTTACCCAGTAAAAAATAAACACAAAATCGAATCGAATTGATAATCTCCCCCTTTTCAAACTTAGTTTCTTGGTACAAAATATACCTAAATATAAAAAAAAAAAAAAAAAAAAAAAAAAAAAAAAAAAAAAAAAAAAAAAAAAAAAAAAAAGCCATTACTAATATAAATGAATCCGTCTAAAGTAGTATGCGAATTACTCGTATATTCCTATTCTCAAACGTGCGAGGGAATGCGGCCCTGATTTACGAGATAGCACGTGCAGACTAAGGTTGGATATATTAAATATTGAACCTATCATTACGTATGCTTTATTATCTCAAGTAGCCGAAGCTATATTAAAGACGATTAATTTAATATATTTGTAGTAATTTTGCATTTATGTTTATCTTTTACACTTTGTCTGCATGTGGATGTAAATTATTTGACGTTCAAAAAATGAAGCTTGTAACTTCTTATTTTGAATAAAATTATTTGACTTTGACTTTGACTTTGACTTTGGATATTTTCACCAGAAAATATAAGGACGTATATGTATGTATAACGTATATGTGTTGTGTGTTTGTATGCATATAACCTTAAGATACTAGAGCTTTCTAAAGTACGTATTAGCTATTGTGAAGTAAGATACGAGGTACACAGATTTAACGTTGTGGTAGTGAGTTCAAATCCTATCCTATTCATATATATAAATATCCTTATGGCTTTTCAAACCTAGCCTACTTATTTCTAGGTGGGCAACAAGTGAAAAACGCATTCATTGCTTTTTTTCTGGAAATAATATGTGAGTATAAAAGAAAAATAAATATAAATAAAAACCATATTAAAAAATAATATAATGCTACGATCGGAGTTTCTTAACACTAGGTTAAGGTACTCTCTTATTAACTACTTTTTTATAGGTATAATACCTTACGTTCTTCTCTCTCCTATGAGCTTTTTTTTTGTTAGGTGGTAGGAGGTTCGTCCTCCGTCTGGCTCGCGACCACTATCATGTCAAAGACGAACCGCCAAATATC
>JAKGSA010000275.1:81217-112327 GCA_033558755.1 Philaethria dido
TGCTCGTTTGCCATCCGTTATCCATAAAAAAAATTAAAAAAAAAAAACCTTTTGAGGACTTAAAGGAATATAGCCTAAGGTTTTTCCATACATGTACGAAGCGATAATCATACTGTTTGACATATTGCTTATTTTTATAACATACATACTACATAGAAATAAAGGAAGCGAGGGTGTAGGTGCAAAATATATCTCTATAGTCTATTGATTACTTAATGAACTAAACTGTCTTATGGTGAAAGCTACATTGGCTGTTACTAGTATCTAAATTATTAAGGTAAATTCAAACATAACATAAATGAGAAAGTCTATCTGTTCTCAGCTGTCACATTTAAATGGCAGGTACAAGGGCTTATTATCACAAGACATTATCCTCTTTCTTTATTGGTCAGTGAAGTATATAACCAGGATTTTCTCTTAGTTAACTTTTACAACGCATTTCCTACATGTATACGCCTGTCCTGGCGCAGAGGCACAAGTGTGCGACTGTAAATGCGACAGGTTGTGGGTTCGATCCCCACTTCAGGAAATGTAAAATTTAGTTTTTTCATTTCTTGGGTTTGGTAACAAGGCAAAGCGCGGCGTTGAGTTCCACCACTCAACAAGCAATGCTTCAATTTGACGGAAAGTGGGGGAACGGAAATGTTGAAAGAGAACGGAGTGTCTTAACACTAGGTTCTCTGGTTCCCTCTGCCTACCCCGCTATATGCGGGATACAGCGTGAAGTTAAAAAAAAAAGTAACATTTTTCAAGTCTAAATGTTTAGTTAGCTTTTCTTTTTGCCTTCACGGGATTTTCGTATTGATAAGCAATGTCAACGGTCACTGCAGCAAGCGACGCGCTAATCGAAATCAACGACATACATGTTAGTGATAAAGAACCAATCCTTGTAGACGATGAAATAGCCACTTTCATGAATTGACGTAGTAGTTACTGATGTGTTATCTTATTTTGACTTGATTATATCTATACAAATACTCACCGTTACCAGGGTATGTACAACCAGACTTAATCTGTTTGAGGTGCTCCAAAACACTTAATCTATATTAGCCTTAGTATTTTTATGTCAATATATATCAGATACGGAGAATACATTCTTTTGTGTCCAGCGTTTTCCATTTTCAGCACATATTTCAAAAATTAGTTAGAAAAATATAAAATAGTTATTCTTCTATCATTCATACTCGCATATCTTTGTTATGTTAATAAAAGATGAGTAAAAGAGAAACATGACGAATGGCGATTATTAACGCACAAGTTGATGGCAGTAAAAGAAAAGAGGTTACAGAAACAAAACGTGTCGTAATGAAAAAATCCTACTCTTGAAAATATGTTCTCATAATCCTTGATTAAAAAATATAAAACTAACAAAAACTTGATGAAAAAGAATTATTTATGTTAATGAATAACCATTAAATGATTTAAAATAGCCTGTACATATTAAAAACATTAACAATATAGGCTTATGAAATTATCAAAAATATTTCATCAAATTTTACTAAATGATTTAAAAAATAGATGTTTTCAAGTACATAAAAATAGCCAAATTTAGCCTTAAGGGCTAAATTTGGCTATTTTTATGTACTTGCATACATGCATGATTGATTCTGCCCTCTTGAAAAAAATATATCTTGTAGATATGTAAATTCTAATGCAGGGAGACATAGATAGAAATAAAAAATATATTATTTTTATATTTTTATACTATTTTGATAAAACGCCTTATGTTACAGATATACAAGATCATGCATTTACTAGACATTAATTGCATTTATGGAGCCGTATTAGTGGTATGTTGCAGTTTTACGTCAATGCATTTAAGGGTTAAATATAATTTTGTGTTAATCACCTTACAGCTAAGTCGAAATTCCGGAAGCTATAAATATAAAAATGTGTTCGACACAAGCCAACCCAATCTATTTTGATTACATACATTATTTTTGTAAAATAATAAATTTAGTATTGAAATCTATATAAGTCATTGACACTTTAATTATTACAAGACGCAAAAGAATAAAAGATTGCATCAATTTTATTACTTATAAACAATGAATATTTCGCAGTCATTTTATAAAATAAATCCTTTAAAGGAAATGCCATGGCGAAAGGATGTATTTATTGTAAGCCGATCACCGTGATCAAAAAGCGTATACTAATGTAAGAATTCCTTTCAAAAGCTCTCATGTCGCCTTGCTGGTTATTTTTGGCGGAAAATAATATACATTTTGTTTACATCTTGAGAATAATTAATCCTATCGTCATTGGTGACTTAAAAACCGGTTTGAGTGCTTTTATTGTTTACGTTAACAGTTTATAGAGATCCGCAGGAAAAAGCTTATTTTTAATATATTATGCTTATTTTATATATATGTCACTTTTTTCTTC
The DNA here is from genome assembly GCA_033558755.1 of Philaethria dido. Lineage (NCBI taxonomy): Eukaryota > Metazoa > Arthropoda > Insecta > Lepidoptera > Nymphalidae > Philaethria > Philaethria dido. The sequence continues at coordinate 83,603 of JAKGSA010000275.1, forward strand.
TATATACTTGTATATGTTCCATTACTCACTGAATGACTGACAGACATCATAAAACTATAGGGCGGGCTAAAATTTGAAATTATTTCCATGGGAATTGTAAAGGAGACAATTTCATTACAATCAATCGCGTTTCTTACGGAAACGGGAAAACAGAATTTTACATTTTTTAATTGAAAATGGTAAAGGAGAATGTCCACGAAATAAAGTATGTTAAGTTTGTACTTACTTGTGAAATGCTCAATTATTTATCAATATATTCACAACAATGTTCATCTAAATGAGGACAGAAATTAATACTACGTGTCGCTAGGTTTTCTCTTCAACTTGAGTTCTTTTTTTTTTATCCATTATAAAACTTCAAAACAAAACTATACATTTAAACAATTTATTTATTAATATTTAAATAATTAACTAAATATGCCGTTCTATATTTTTTTACATAAAAACGTTCTTTTCATACCTTTTATATAAAAAACAGCATTGTTTTATGTTATTTACAACCTCGTAAGGCAGACGTATGTCATTTAATATTGTGTGTACGCCTCGATTTAATTACAAATATTGTTTACGGAAACAATTTACTCTACTAAGCAATACCGTTATTTAAATAAACAAATTTCACAAATTGGATATGCAATATATATAAATTTGTTTGTCTAAGCTGGGATTAGCACCATCTAATAATTAATGAATATAAAAAAAAAAAAAAATAGTCCTGCTGAGTTTCTTGCGCGGTTCTTCCTTGGTCTGAGGCATTAAATTTAGTGAACTGGTGGTAAATTATTTGACGTTCAAAAATGAAGCTTGTAACTTCTTATTTTGAATAAAATTATTTGACTTGACTTTGAATATTATATTATAATGTCATTAAAAATAAATGAAAAAAAAATTTTTGGACTTATCTTATTGTTCTTACTAATATTCATATTAATAATATGTGGTAGTCGACTTGGCAGATTAAAGAATTGAAATTATAAAGGACTGTCAAGTTCTGTAGATAAACCTAAATTTATTTTAAGTAAATAAAAAAAATTGAAGCTCAGTATTTTGCCTGACCTACATCTGAAGAAAACTTTACGACTGTGAGGGGACAATTTGTGCCGCGTATCTTGAAAGGAATGCGTCAAAACGAAGCTGAACATAGCCTAATTTAACCGTGTGGAAATTTTATTTAACGGAAAAGAAACCACCAGTAATGACAATCAATGCTTCTTCAAGATAACATCAGGCACCATGTGGCGCAAGTAATCAAAGCCGCATTCTAATAGCACCTACGAATTAGTACTTGTACGCTCCCTGTGGAACCATACGAGGATCGTACCTGTGATGAAGAATATCACAAAACTGAAGTTTAACAGTGAAGAAAATCTTAAAAACTGGCTGAAAAATGAAAAAGAACTTCTTAAAAACTGGACTCACGAAAGGAGTAACGTCGACATCGAACGAGTGGCTATTATATTTATTTAAACAAAAATCAACAGTTGCAACAATTAATTAGTAAAATTAATTTGATAATTGATCATTATTTAAATAAAAATCTATAATAAAAATAATTGAAAACGTATAATTTATTTTATAAAATTTTGAACGCACCGAGACTCAAAACCGCGCCTCTTCGAAATAGTTCAAGCACTCTGATCGCTAAGTCTTGCGTTCTTATCCATATCGAGTCCCGTTGTGTTTAAACATTTAAACATTTTCTAAAAGGGTTTTTCGTTTACCAAGTTTCTGATTAACACTTAAACTATAAAAAGTCTTTAATAAAGTCCTACGAACTAACTTCTTAAACCAGTACTTAGGATAAATCATTATATAGAAAGCAAAAGCAGATAATGTTGACACGGCAAGTGGAATAAAGAGTGTTTTGGCAGTAAGTTCTCTGTGTCTACCCTGCTATTCCCGAAATTATTAACGAACTTAATTCGTTAAAGTTTTTTTTTTTTTTTTTTATGGATAACGGATGGCAAACGAGCAGAAGGACCACCTGATGGTAAGTGGATACCTTCGCCATGAACAACATCTACAACACCAGAGATGCTTGTAGATACAAGCCAACCTAGAGGATACAGATGTAAGAGGAGGACAATGTAGTATTCCTGTTCTCGGAACCACCACATTTTGAGTGGAAAAAGTGACGGTGGGAATGGGAAATCTGGGCTTACATGCCATCGAACCGGAACACATCATAAGATATTTGCGGTTCGTCTTGACATGATAGTGGCCGCGTTTTTTTTCTTGTTGTAAAAGTCGATTAGATCTATGACTTCCGCTATTAATACGTGTCGAGTGACTGTCGTTATTACCATTGTTTATATAAGTTATCGTTATCATCATGGCGCAGTGTAAACATGTCTGACTGTGTACTATAGTTTTAGATTTGATTTCTATTTAGAGAGATGTTTATTTATAAAAGTCAAGTAAAAAAACAATATTTTTTCCATTATAATTGTTTAAAATTGATCCTACAACTATTGCGTACAGTCTCTTTTTTGCCCCGTCAGTGGAGTCAAAAATGGTGGACATCGTCGAGGACAAGTATCGACGGCTCGCTCCGACGGTCCATGGCCCGTGAGAATCTCGGAATGTTAGGACGCTATGAATCGTGTACAGTCTGGTTAAACTAAATTTACGATGTTACGCTGTCATGCTAATTCCAAGCACAAAATGTTTCAAATTTGTAGAAAAAATATACGATAAGAAGTTTTTTTTTTAACTTCACGCTGTGTCCCGCATATAGCAGGGTAGGCAGAGGGAACCTGAGAACTTAGTGCTAAGACACTCCGTTCTCTTACAACAATTCTGTTCCCCACTTTCCGCCGAATTGAGGCATTGCGTGCTGAGTGGCGGAACTCAACGCCGCGCTTTGCCTTGTTACCAAACCCAGGAAATGAAAATACTAACATTTCCTGGAATGGGAATCGAACCCACAACCTGTCGCGATTACAGTCGCAAGCTTGTGCCTCTGCGCCACAACAGGCGTTAAGAAGTCAAATATTAAATATATATTTTTAGCTAAATTATAATTTAAATTTAATTTTAAACACACGTATATACATATACATATTTATAGCAACAGTTGACACTTCTATCATAGTTATCTATTATTTCGCTTCACGGTATAAAAGCAAGTACGAGTACATGAATACAGAGGACCGTTTATATATATTGTTCATATTTACGCGTCTCCTATATTTATCAGACAAATAAACCTAATGACAAATAAAACCCTCCATTCTCCACATTCCGTCCATTTTGAAAACACTGCTATTATTATATAAGTACAACGAATTACGGATCCCATAGTGGCCATCCTAGCGCAGTGACGGAAAGCGGTCGTATTGCGTAGTAGTGTCTAATAGTACAAGTACTGTTTTGACTCTCTGTCTCTCTGTCTCTCTGTCTAGTCCGGCCATGCCAGAATAACTTGGTACATTTTTCTTTTTATTTAAAAATATACGTTATTTTGTTAAAGCTTATCAAATATTCGCATGAATATAAAATTGTTATAATAATTTGTTTTAAAACTATAACCGATATCATTTAATGGCATCCGTTCGCAGTGACTATGTGTATACAAGGCCACATATGGGCCACTGCACATGGCATTCAAAGTATAAAGTATAAACACCTTACAACCTTGTTAAACGTTCTGTAGGATTTATCACTAGTTGATTCTTTTGTTTCTTTAATTAACTCTTACGTTACATATATCCTGTAGGTTGTGTTATATTGAGTTACAAACAAAAGGCGGTAATATAAATTCATGTCAAATGAATGATACAATAGTCGTTTTGTCGTTATATTATGTGAATGAAAAAGTTTGAACCCCTTTTTACGAAAATTATTGTGACGGACGATTGCGGACATAATTAAAATTTATATGGATAATATACGCGTTTGACATATTTTTATTATTAAATAATGTTTCGTTAGTTCACGTTGATAAAACAACGTGTATTTTCATGTTAATGACTGCTAGTTTATTCAAAATGATGATTTGAAATAGTAACACGCTAAGTTTAATTTTGAAGTAAACAAATATCTAATAATCTGTCGGGCGAAGCATGCGTCAACGGCTGATCTAACCGACTATAATATTAAAATGGCTATCTCTCACAGGGACAAGGAGGCAATAACAAAACTAAGACGGCACATTCAAGTAACCACTGGACATGGCACAACACAAAAAGACCCTGAGCAAGGCCCTTCAGGCCTCGCTAACACGAAATAAATGTAAATCTTCAAACAGGGCCCTTCTGGCCTTCATACTTTGTATAAATGAGTACATAAAGATCATAAAGCAAAATCACAAAAAGAAAAATCAAAAAAGAGCAGAAAAGAGCACGGACAAAAAAAGTTCGTGGTGTGTTGCATAATAAAAAAAAAAAAAAAATCTAATAATCTGTTTTCTTACCGTATGTTGCGTTCAGTGTCTCGATAATAAATTTATCATATTAACTTTTATTGAATTCCTTTAGAATTTAAAAATTTTTACCTAATTCTCTTAAAATTTCATTATTATAATCATAATTTAATGATTAAGTCAAGAAAGTGTTTTTCTTTCTAATTTTATTGAGATATTTTTAAGAAATACTTTCATTGAATATTATTGAACCTTACTAAGCTAGAACACATAATAAACTAAATAGAAATTGCACGTTTCGGCGAATGGTGTTTGTAATATTTGCTAACCAAAGCAATTTACAATAAATTACTTTCTTTATCGTGATATATTTCTCAATATGAAATATGGAAAAACATTAGGCCGGTTGAAAGTTACACTAATTCTTATCTAAACAATAACTCGTGAACTATTATTATTATATGAATAAATTATGCAGTCATATTATTATAATCTTAAGAGTTATTATGACATTACAGCAATTTTGTAATGTCTTTGGTTTATATATCTACACATTACGAACAGATTACACCAGCATTACTATATTTTGCCCAAATAAAATATATGTACATGTAAATTATTTAATAATTGCCATCCAAAATTTGGTTACTCACGCCTTTATTTCTCGTTCCTCTTTTTTTTTTAGCTTGTATCCCGAATATTACAGGGTAGGCAGAGGGAACCTGAGAACCTAGTGTTAAGACATTCCGTTCTCGTTCCTCTAGATCTATTATTTTTTTGAAACTCTTCTAGAACCTGAAAGTGAGGAACGGAGTGTCTTAACACTAGGTTCCCCCTGCCTACACTGCTATATAGATACAGCGTGAAGCTAGCGTGTATGTATGTATGTCTTCTAAAACCCCTAACCAACCTCACGCCAAATTTTTTCCTTACTCTCAGTATAGTGGGGTGTATGTTCTCACTGCATCAATAAGTATATGAAGAATGTCATACATATATTTTATTAGCGAATTGTCGCCTGCAATTTCTTTCCGGAGTTTACGATATCAGCCTTACTATTTTCATATTGATTTTGTAGTTTCGACTGTAGAAGAATCTTTAATTCGATTTTTTCAGATCTCAGATCAGATCGGAGGAAATTTGAGAGATATTCGCTTATTACTATGTTCTGCAAAATGTAGCTTCCTTGAAGAGGAACTACTACCAGCAGCTTCAGCTATACGTTGTTTGTCAGTCACTATGAATTTGTAACAGATTTGTTCTCGAGAGCCTTGAACAGTGTGTACCTTTTAATAGACATAATATATAATTATAGTACAATTTAATAGGTGAAGCAAAGTTTTGTGTACCCTTTTTTACAAAAATTACGCAGACCCTGAAGTTTTGGCGCAAGTACGGTTTATATAGACAATAAATGCAGAATGCTAAAATGTGTTTTTAATAATGCATAAAAAATAAATAAAATTCATAAAATTAATTGAACTACCTTGTGTTTGACATCTTTGTACGTATAATAAAGTGACATATACTTTGCTAAGGGCAACAATAAATCACCCAGACAAACTCTAACATGAATTTCTTCGTTTTTGGATAAATGAGTTTTGTTTACAGCAAATTCCGCTACCTTTCGATGTACGTGTCTAATTAGTTAAAAAAATATTATAATTAATAAATATACAGCAAAGGTTACAAAAATTGTGTGACCGTGAACGATTTATGAATAGCAAGTGTTTTTTTTCTAAGAACTACAGGTTATGTGCTTCTATGAACAACATTATCTTAACCTTTTTAATTGGTTACAAAAAAAAACTGAATTTTTACTTCATAATACTGTATCACCATTTAACGTTATCGAACATTTTAATTAAGATCTTCCTTCTACATAAATAATTTCAACCAGTCTATATCTAAACTTCCTTGATTACATGCAATTCAAATCGTAAGAACACTGAATGATATTCATAATAATTTTAATAAGTATCTTGAATCGATAATAGTAGTATGACATAATTGTATTTTGCTTTGGTGGTAGGAGGTTCGTCCTCCGTCTGGCTCGCGACCACTATCATGTCAAAGACGAACCGCCAAATATCTTATGATGTGTTCCGGTTCGATGGCATGTAAGCCAGGTTTTCCCCTTTCCCACCCATCCTTTCCCCAAAATGTAGTGGTTCCGATAGCGGACTACTACATTGTCCTCCCCTTCCATCTGTATCCTCTAGGATGGCAACGCATCTACAACGCCTCTGGTGTTGTAGATGTCTATGGGCGAAGGTAACCACTTACCATCAGGTGGTCCTTCTGCTCGTTTGCCGTCCGTTATCAATAAAAAAAAAAAAAAAAATTATGAATATGTATTTTATCCTGAAAACTGTGTTAACAGTAAGATACGTACATAATTATAAATCTACAAAAGAAATTCCACAAACAAAAGCTAATATTAAAACATTGCGTATCATTTTAATAACATATGTTGTATTTTGTTAGTGGTCGGAGATATTATCTCGCCATTGTTTTCCTACTATAATGGTTATAGGAGTCTAATAAAGCCGACTTTATATTTCCATAACAAGCTAATGTTCAACGGCGGTTAAAACGTTAGATAACCATACGCAATTAAGGCACAACCAAATAAAGGTCTCAAGGCTGAGGTCGGATGCATCAAACCTTGTCTGAACAGTCATGCAGCGCATGCCTTAATTGGTATAATAATAGATAAATAAGTCTCAATGAGCTAAGCATCGTGACTCTCTTTACTGATCAACTCTGCCACCTTATATTATTAAAATTTTACATGAAATTCGGACATGAAAACAACTTTGTACCCTTACACAAAAATATATATTGACACAGTTTTTTAAAGTATATTCAGGCTAAAATATATTATTAAGCTAATATCTGCAACATATTAAAAATGAAGTATAAAATGCCTGCATGGATTTTTTCTGTAATATGGAAAAAATATATATGTAAGTAGCGCAAGTATGGATCTTTTACAAATTTAGTCAAACGGTAAGTTTAAAAAAACTCAATTATTTCTTTATATATAAAAATGAATGTTTGTCCTTTATAGAATCGTGAACCATGCATTTGATCATGTGATGATGTTTAGCAAAGTTATTTCTGACGATCTGACGATCAATTTTCGACTGATGGCGCCACACATTTTTTTCGAAATAGATTGGAATATTTGTATATAATATCTTTTTTTCAAATTTATTTTGGAGGCGTAGCAACGCACGCAGGGTACAGCTAGTCGAAAATAAATTATATAAATATATTTTTTGAGATATAACAATTTCAAAAGTTTATCCTTTAACATATGCGTAAATACATAGTAATATAAGTCAAATATCGTATTTACTGACACCTCCACAATGAAACCCTGGCCTACAAAACTTGGCCTATAAAAAGGAAGAACAAGAAGAAATGCAACCAGTGCACGCATATTCAGAGCACTCAAAGATGCAATTGTAGTGTGTAGACTAGCGGCTACACACAGTTCACAGTCGCTCAGTACTCATACACATATAGAAGATGGCCATAAAACACTATATTAAATTAATTTTATCTAAAATTGTGTTAATATGAAAAAGTATATATTATATTATTATATTTAAAAGAAATAAAAACATAAATATTCTCTCAAACAAAGTATATTCAATTCATACCAGCTACTCGCGGAATATATAGAAAGGCAGTTGTAAAGCACTTATCTGCCGCCTAGAGGTTATGCGTTTGAAGTGATATACGTACCAGTGACTTTCATTGATATCAAAAATCTATGAACATGAGAAATCATATTTGACCTGAATACAAACAAACATAACAAATACTTTGAGAATATTCACCACACAATATTAATAATATTAATATACAATGTAACAGTTAGCTAATTATTGATTGTCCATAAATACCATATACGTTACTGTTTCGCTGGCTATCTTTCTATCAGTAATGGATAGGTGCAAAAGAGCGATTGATACGAATCATCTATGACATTTCAATTATTATAAGCCCATGTGATAGCAAATTTATAATTGGGAAGATTAACTAGTAGGTTTATATTGAGAATAGTGCATTATATGAACTTACTTAATAATAGCACACACACTCAACACTACAATGCCTCAATTCGGCGGGGAAGTGGGAACTGGAATTGTTGAAAGAATGGGTGCTCTTAACACTTTATCTTCATCTGTGTCCCACATATGTATATATATATATATATATATATATATATATATATATATATAATATATATATATATATATATATATATATATATATATATATATATATATATATATATATATATATATATATATATATATATATATATATATATATATATATATATATGCTCTCTCTATCTATCTAATAACTGTTGAACTTCATAGAGACCTTGGTTTCCACGATACCACTCACGATCACGACAATGGAATATCCTAACAATATGACATATCATAGAAGCCAAGTCATGATTTGGTGGCACATATCAAAATTAGATTCAGGAAAGTGTAAACTAAAATATGAGATTTATACAGCAAAAGAATGAAATGCAAAGATGACGTCAGACGCTTTTTTTGTATCATAAAATTTTACATACATATTTCATGTTATTTACTTAACATTTTATATTATTATTCTTTAATATTTAATTTTTTATTATGTATCTCGATACAGGTTCTCGAGTTCAAATGAACCCGGGGTCGCTGGAAGGCTTGCGTGGGGACACAGGTCAACACGTAGAGCTGAGACAACAATAATTTTTAATCTGACGCATTGACCGGGATCCATCTCTGAGTAACCATAGGCAGTGCTCAGAGATAGTCCAGTCAATGCGTAAGAGTTATGGAACATATGGAAAACTAAAATAGGGCTATGGAATGGAGTTTGGATGGACTAAAAAAGTACTGGGCTATTGATTGAGACTACCGGACGTCCGCCTTTTCAACAGTCTCAAATTGAAAGGTTAGCGGACGACTCGCTGCCTCCCCACTAGATGGGCCCCCACAAAGCGGCGTAGTGCCTCGAGGCTGCAACATCGGTGTGGTCGACTAATTTTTTTGTAATGAAATTTGGTATCAATTCTTTAAAGAAGTTTTTAAATTAAAATATCGTGGATTTTAAGGTTTATAATTGGCGATAAGCACTAAGCATTTTAATTCATGCGTAGACCAGGAAAGTCTGAAATGCGATATGTCACCTTTGTTTATTTGTATTTTCATTAGTATAACATTTCAAAGTTTATATAGAATTACGTTACAGTAATAATTAAATTAGAGTACAAATTTATGAAATTTCCACAATCCACTTTTATATATATAAAGGTTAAGAGATTATCCCCAAATAAACAATAAATATTTTTAGTTCAAGAATTCTGCAAGAATGTTATTTATATGATGGTCTCTAAGTTTCAAACTAGTTTGGATAGATTAATTCAGCATTAACGCATGGATTAGCACATTTTAGCGTAATCGTTAGAAATTTCTTAAAATAAACGCATGAAGCTTGTTTATATTAACTAATAGTGACATCGCCGCTGTCTATATACTTACGAAAGATGTCTCATATCAGGCTTTAACAATTCAATTACTGGATGACGCAACTACTCTACTAAACTTATTGTAGGTAGTGAGTGGGCTGATACTAATGTTTATTCATTATAATATTCTTAATTGTGTACCATAAAAATAGAAGTCAAAAAATATATAGGCGCCTTTGTTTTTTTAGCATCACATCTAAAAAAAATTATATAGTAATGATAAATCCTTTCCATGTAAACAGACTACTGCTAAATATAATTACTTATGATAAATATCTTGAATATGACTGCAAAAGTACTTATACGAAATATAAATAGGTGAAATGTACATATTGTATCTCTTCTTCTTTACCTTTGAAATACCTAACCTTTGAAAACTTATTTAATATTTTGCTAGTGTAATGAGCTAAATTTTACATTAGTCAAATAAAACATTGTTTACTTAGATACTTTAATTAGTAATAGGGGCCCCGTTGACACGAAAAATAGGAGTTACCTAAGCAACGTACATTTACGTCAATTTATACAAAAAATTCACACACGAATTCATTACAGTGCTAAATAATTATCTCATTTTCTTAATATATTTCTTATGTACGATCATAAGGAATATTGAGTTTCTGCATTTTTCTACATAAATTTCAATTATGCCAAATTTCATACTCCTCCGTCCACATAATTTTCGAATAAAAGGAGTCAAAAAAAATTCTTCCATACTAATATATAATTGAACAAATTCTAATCTTTTTAAATATAAATGATACGGCACAATTCTCATGGTTATCGGGCAATGATATGCCATACTTGTATAATATAAGTTAGTGCCGACCCTTTTAGTATATCATGATATTTTTAAGCTACCTTACGCGCACTTGACACGTAGAGTATGTCTGATCTTCAATTGAATATACGTTTGGCAATCTCCAAACACAGAAAAGCCACGGCCAAATACCATCAAGATTGCTTTCAATAAATGATTTATCAGAATGTTTTAATATTTTAAATATGAACATCACGATGTGTGTGCAACCTTCAAGTCAACAAGTGTACATTTCGGGGGCTTATTGTATGGTAATCCATAATAGCTTAGGGCGGGATCCGTATCCGTTAAAGTACATACACACTTGTTTCAAATACAAACTGATTCGTTGAAATTAATAATACTGTTGCTGTAATTACGTATGTGACTTGTGATAGAACGTATAATTTATCGATCAAGTTTCCAGAATCCTTTCAAATTATACCATTTATGGGTGCGTCAGTGATTCTAATTTATAGAATCTTGGATTCAGATATATCGAATTTAAAGATGTAATATTACTTTACTTACCTTTTAAATTTTGTAATTATCAAATATGGTCATAAACACATGTTTCTTATATTTTAACAAGCAATACTAAATTATTTTAAAATCATTATTTTTCCGTTGAAACATGAACCTTGAGCACTACCACTGACTGAATTTTATTCGAAACTGTATAACATAAACTAGTCCTGAGTTAATTGGTATTACATTTATTGAGTATATTGTAAGTAATGTTTTCTTTTTGATCAAACTCTTAAAGCTATAATCTCAATGTTTGGGACACATGAAAAATATATGATGATTTCTAAAACTTTCAAACAGTCAATCTATTCTGACTGCACCTTTACAGGAGCTCTCTTGTCTCCTCCCATGTAATGCTAGTCGTTTATTACAAGACAGTACATGCCAAAGCAACTGCAACGCCCACTATAAATATTCTGAATAGCATTTGTGTGACATCGAAACTTGTCTACATTGAAGAAAGAATGTTTATGTATAATTTAAGATAAAACGCTTTAGCATATTATAATGCTTTATATTTGAAAAGGTATAATAGGTTAGAATTCGTTTACTGTTTCTGTTACGTTTTTCTTTATAATAAACGTACGGATTGTTGAAAACTCCGTCCACAAAATACCTTTGCTAGACATTACCTTAATAATTTAAATACGTATGAGTACATATATCAAAAGCTATACTGTTAATTGTAAAACAATTAATCAACTGAGGTAATCTAAATAGACAATGATAAAGCAGTTCTACTTTCTTCGGTGAATGCACAATGTAGAGTCAATAACTCTTCTATGGGGCAATGTGGGCAAGATAATCAGGACAAATGTCCCAATTAAGATACAACAGCTACAGCGAACAGCGTCGTGTTGATGATTATGGTAACAAAATAAAAAAAAAATTATCGTCATAATAATTTCAATTCTATTATTATGGCGAATTCGAATATGTATGAATGAACTACCCTAAAGTAACATCAAATGTTTAATGTTATAGTAGTAATGTCATATTAAATGATTGCAAAACCTAGAATTTTAGTACGTAATGAATAGCTAGTATATGTAATTTTAATCCTACATATAAAAGGACAAGATGAAAATGACGTTTAGTTACGGCTTGTACATTTACTTGTAATAATTGTATTAATGATATTTCAAAGGTTACACTTGTAACATTGTTGCAAAAATCTTGCGAAGAATATATTTAAAACTTGTTTAATCCTATAAATATTAATATGTGTTCTTGAAGCAATCATATCAGTTACGTATAACGTAGTAATTTACTATTAATTTATTATGAATTAAACTTAAATATTGTTTGGTGGTAGGAGGTTCGTCCTCCGTCTGGCTCGCGACCACTATCATGTCAAAGACGAACCGCCAAATATCTTATGATGTGTTCCGGTTCGATGGCATGTAAGCCAGGTTTTCCCATTCCCACCCATCCTTTCCCCAAAATGTGGTGGTTCCGAGAACGGAATACTACATTGTCCTCCTCTTCCATCTGTATCCTCTAGGTTGGCAACGCATCTACAACATCTCTGGTGTTGTAGATGTTCATGGGCGAAGGTATCCACTTACCATCAGGTGGTCCTTCTGCTCGTTTGCCATCCGTTATCCATATAAAAAAAAAAAAAAAGAATTTGTTAGATTAGAATCTGTACCTATGATTTTGTTCGTTCATGCATTTCGTGTTTAAGATTGTTTGAGGCTGTGTAACTATACGAACAGCTATATGTGCACAATGAAAATTAAAGCAAATATTCCCCTGTATTTAACTTGAAAAAAAAAAACTAATAAATTCGGCATTCTAAAATTCTTAGCGACGTGGTGTCTATATATCTCTAACAATTATTTTTTTACTATTATATATTATATCTTATTTATTTCTTTGTGACATGCTTTATATTTTCAAAAGTTGTCAAAAGATTATTGACCTTTTCATTTTCTAATGATAACACGTTTATATTTTAACTAAATTTTATAAAGAGTATTGCGTGCGTGGAAAATCACGCAGTGATTATTTATTAGGTGGCTTGTAATTGTAATTCTGTTCCAGCATGTATGGATTAGAGTATTTCTGCTAATGTAATATTTGGATGTACTTTATAGTAAAATTAGTAAATAAAATTAGTAGTAATGTTTATAGGGCCACATACGATTTGACAAAATATTTGAAAGTATATCTTCCAAATTAAAAGAATTATTTATACTCATCACTACATTTTATTCTTCAGCTTTATGTCTTAAACTATACGTTATATCCTACGAATTATTTTGCGTGTACTGTAATAAAACCTAAAATCCTATATTTTTCCAGTTCATGTAGATATTCAGAGAAATCCTCTCTTAGTGACCCAAGGAGTCTCCATATAAAGTCTTTTTGTGGCCAATAATTTCGGCTCTATATTGTCTTTTAGACACTCAGTAACGAGTTTTATATATAAAGATTTTTCATTCTGAAACTAAAGGTATTTCTGCTAATGTAATATTTTCATCATTTCCTCTTTTGCGATCGAGAAAATATGTCAAAATTTAAATATCTTATCTTAACGAATACACGAAATATATACGATAATAAAAGGTCTGATAATATCAAGGTAGGCGTGTACAAGTTTTTGATACGAGCCACCTAATTACTTGTGCTAAATTTACATATTAAATACAATCCTATTTAAATGAAGAGTAATGTTGTCACAAAATGGATATATTACTAATGTAACACACAATTTCGATTAGTTCATATTGAAGTACACTAAAACTACATGAATTGATGCCTGCCTAATAACAGGACATTGATATTGATATAAAGTGTAGTAGATCTCTTAATACAATTATAAATGATTGTTAAATAAAAAATAAAATATTTTTAGTATTTTAAATGTTATTTACATATGAGTACATATTGAGGAAAAATGTTGACACTTATTTTTTTTATATATGCCCCTGAAATGAAGTTATTGCATTTTGACTGGTAGAACTCAACGATGCGTTTTACTTACCAAAACAGAGAAATAAAAGTAATTTAAATATAATCGTAAGGACTCTCATTGGGAATCGAACCCATTGCACCACAACTAGAACAGCGTTTTAAATTGTAGTACTACTATAATGGAAGAATATTCATAACAATGGAACTGTTTTCGTAATATTCTAATAAATATATTTTTATATTTTATACTACGAATAAAAAATCCATATACCTGGAAGTGAAAAAGTAACGATGAAGTAACGTTTAGTATACGCGTAAGATAGCAAATCAACAGTCATTACACTGAATCTCGACTGGCAAAACAGAGCTATCCGTAATACTTAATAGTAGTATCGAACATCACCGTCGTTCAAATGATTAGGTACATGTACTTCAAGCTTAAAGCAATAAATCCGGGAAATATATTAAATATATTCAATTTTGTTAGAAAATCTTATAGTTATTTATAATTGGAATAAGAAGAACTCTTTAAAATGATACTAAATTAATAATTATACTACATTCCATATTTATATACAAAGTAAAAATTTTAATCAAGACGTAATTATTCAAAAGCGAGAAACAACCAAGCCAGCCAGCAAGAAAGCAAAAAACTGTTTGACAAAACATGAGTGAGTACTGCCATACTGAATTTTATAAAATACAAGTGAATAACAAATGCCCTCAATCAATTTAAATAATAATCATTTTAATTTAAACTTTAAAGGATTTTACACTTTAAAGGACAACTGCAATTTACGTCAATTACTCAAAGTAATATCTTTATCTGGTTTATTCTAATAAATAGTTAAAGAAAAACACATCGCAAATAACTAGAAAATTATTATGATAAAAAAGCTTTGATACTGTGCGTCAACCTTAGAAGATTGACATTTATCATATCAAGGACTTTCGTCTAGACTTTTGATGAATAATTCTTTATTAATAATTTATTTCGTATACCGTATTATTTTGAATATTAATAAAATTAAAAACATATTATTTACTTCTGTTAGAAAGAAATGGTGCCGTCATGGTGCAGCATCTAAGTGCAATCGCGTAGATTCGATCCCATTCCGTGGAATGATTACTTGTATTTATTTTTTTTTTAATTTCTTCGTTGTATGTCGAAAAAAAGTTTTTTGTTAGAAAGATCCACTAACTTAATTTAAATACAGTGATCATAGATTTTTCAAGGATTTGCGTTTTAGGTAGCAGAATCTTGAAAACAATATGTCAAAGGGCTGAGAGATTGAAGATATAAGCATTCCCACGAAACAGATCGAGCCCACAACCACTGCAACTACAGAATACGGCCTTTTAACTACGCTACGATAGCGCCCTATATACCTGTTAAAGTTTATTTTTTCTTTTTTTTTAACCTCACGCTGTATCCTGCATATAGCAGGGTAGATAGAGGGAAACAGAGAAACTAGTGTTGACATACTCCGTTCTTTCCTAACATTTCTGCTCCCTACTTTCCGCCGGATTAAGGCAGGTACTGAGTGGAGGAACTCAAAGCCGCGCTTTGCTATGTTACCAGAGCTAGGACAAGAAAATACTAAATGTTATTTACTATTTTCATTTCCTGGAATAGGAATCGAACCCACAACCTGTTGCCTTTACAGTCGCACGTTTGTGCCTCTGCGCCACGACAGGCCTCATCAAAGTTAAAATTATTAAAGCATTATTTTTCATATTACACAAATAATGTTCTATGTTGATTTCCATTCTATGTAGGTTTTGAAAGAGATGCTTCTGCGCTTATTTCACAACTAAACAGTAAATAGAAGCATATCATCGGTGTTGTAAGTTCGTGACTTATTATGAGTTGCAGGTATAATCGTAGGAAATAGCTTCGTGTACTCCCTTTATACTTATCATGAACGTGCTAATTGGAAATTCTTCTTAATGTTACAAATAAGCTTGCTATAATAAATGAATTATAATATCACAATAAAAATGTTTGTAAGCACAGCTTTTACAATTTTTTGTGTAATTTTATAATTTGTTTTATTAATATTTATTACTTATTTCTTGCTCATGCCTGTCGTGGCGCAGAGTTGTGTTGTGGGTTCGATTCCCACTACAGGAAGTTGAGTTCCGCAACTCTTAACGCTAGGTTCCCTCTGCCTACACTGCAATATGCGGGACAGCGTGAAGCTATATATGTATATACTTATTTCTTTAAAAATTATGTACGCGTCGTTCAGTTCCGCCACTTAACACGCAGACCCGAATTCAGGATTCGGAAAACGGAATGTCTTGACACTAGGTTCTCTTTGCGTACCCTTCTATGTAGGATAAAGCGTGAAACTAAAAAAAAATCTTAAGTCAACAGCATCGCAGCAAGTTCATCAAAATTAAAGAAAATTTCATATTACAGCTTATACACATATATTATAGTACGAACATTTGATTACTCAATTATTATGAAACTGTACATTTATTATGATAAATATGATCGTTAAAAATTTTATAACTAGCCATATTAGCATCATATCTAACATTAAATTAAATAATAGTTATATTTTATATTAACTGATATCTTTTTAAGATATTTTATTTTATATCCTCTAGCAGCCATTATAATTATTATTTTAGCTGTATTAAGTATATTTGTTATAAAAAAATAATAGTTTTTGAATCATATCTATACACAATATAAAATATTTTAGCACTTCATAGATTAAATATAGATAATCCACTAGTGGATAGAGCAGTCTTCGCTTCGTAGGTAACTTAGAGAAGTGATTGAGAATAATGACCCAAGTGTAGTTTTACGAGGCCCCTTTGTAA
Source organism: Philaethria dido (assembly GCA_033558755.1). Taxonomy (NCBI): domain Eukaryota; kingdom Metazoa; phylum Arthropoda; class Insecta; order Lepidoptera; family Nymphalidae; genus Philaethria; species Philaethria dido. The sequence continues at coordinate 100,598 of JAKGSA010000275.1, forward strand.
CGCGCTCACCTCCGTGGCCATGCTCCTCTCTCTAGCTAAAAAAATGTAAAGATCTTACTAATGGCACCTTTGAAATACGTTATAGGAATAAAAAAAAAATTTTACAAACATCAAGATTTTTTAGTAAATCATAGAGTCATTTCGCTGTTAGCCTTCTTCTATTGAATCCAAAATTACCTAAGTTTATTTCTTATTTCGTCACTTATTTGGCATTATTTACGCCTGTCGTAGCGCAGAGGCACAAGTGTGCGATTGTAAACGCGACTGGTTGTGGGTTCGATTTCCATTCCAGGAAATGGAATTTTTCATTTCCTGGGTTAGGTAACAAGGCAAAGCGCGGCGTTGAGTTCCGCCAATCAACACGCAATGCCTTAATTCGGCGGAAAGTGGGAAACGGAGTGTCTTAACACTAGGTTCCCTCTGGCTACCCTGCTATATGCGGGATACAGTGTGAAGCTATGTATGTATATATATATTTGGCATTATTTGTATACTTTAAGAGCTCTTTTAGGATTTGCTTGTTTCTATTAAAACTGAAAACACTTTATACATGTAAGCAAACAATTTTTACTCTGTAAAGATATTTAATTAATTCTATCATAGCATCGAACTTATTAGCTGCACCTGCGATATTATCAAAATTCATATGCTAAACAAGATAATGTGATGGCAAATTTTACATACATAAATACCTTGAAGTGCGAAGTTTACTTTGTAAACAGTGTTAAAGCAAAACATTGACTTTTTACTGTAGTGTTTCGAAAGTAAACCACTTCGTTACAAGAAAAATATGTACAATATACATATACTATGATTATAAGACATAAAATTTCCTTGTAGAACATTCTTATAAGCATTTATTAGACGTATTACACTATAAAATTCTTTTAATATAATAATCTTAATTTCTTTTCTTTTTTTTTTATACAGGGTAGGCAGAGAGAACCAGAGAACCTAGTGTTAAGACACTCCATTCTCTTTCAACAATTCCGTTCCCCACTATTAATTTATAATTAATTATTCTATAAGTACAATAAAAACATAATAATTTTAATTGTAAAGAATTTAAAATTAAAAACGATACTGTTGTTTTATAATTTATTTAATAACCTCGATAATTAATTATTAAATATTTTGATTAAAAGCTTCAACAACATTGTAATGATAAAGAACTGCTAGTTATTAAGTTTAAAGCATTCCGTTAAAGAATTAAAATAAATGACAATTATACATAAAAAGCTTCCTCACATATAACGAATGGTATTTAAAAATCAAGGCTACCGAACATTAAGTCATACTTCACTTAAGCAATAAGAACTAAAGTTAGTATCAACATACTGTCCCCAAAGTTGGAACATAATTTACTCTATGTAGAGTAAATATTTGAACAGCTTATGCGATATATTATTCTAAGATATTTCTTAATTTCACACATTTTTCGCATTTCGTTATATCTAAGAGTTATAAAAATATTATTAGAGAGGCCTGTCGTGTGTAAACATGACAGGGGTTCGATTCCCATATCAGAAAATGAAAACATTAAATAATATTTAGTATTTTCATCTTCTTGCTCTGATAACAAGGCAAAGCGCGGCGTTGAATTTCACCACTCAGCACGCAATGCCTCAATTTGGCGGAAAGTAGGGAACGTAAATGCTGAAAGAGAACGGAGTGTCTTAACATTAGGTTCTCTAGTTCCCTCTATCTATCCTGCTATGTGAGGGGTACAGCGTGAAGCTAAAAGAAAAGCAAATAAATGAATACCTATTGACTAGATGTTTCTTAGATTATTATTTGTGTATATATAAAATTTTGGTTAATGTTTATGGTGAATATATTGTACCTACTTTATGACCATGTGTAATTTCAGCTCACAACCAATTGTACTGTAATCAGTCTAAGTAGTCCTTGAATCGAACACGTCTTAGTCGCGTCTTAATCGCATCAATTAATTAAGTCTCACTAATCAGAATATACCAATGTATTGGATATAATTTACTTCTAGTATAATAATTACTGTCGCATTAAAAAAAATGTTGAATTATAAAAAAAAGTAGTTTTTATTCATGTTTGAGACCACATTGCTCTCGTTAAGAAGTAAATGATGATATGATCTCTCTGCCAAAAAAGAGAAGTTCAAACATAAAAGAAATATTTATTAATTTATTATATATTTGTGTTTCGTACGGTCTTCCAATTTATTTTGAGTGAATCTTGCTTTTTGCTGAAGCAATTATAACCTCAAACATACATAATCATTAATAATAAATGACATATTAACGTAAAATTCAATTTTACATAAAAAAAATTGGCGTAAAAGGCGGTTTTATCACTAAATATAATTGAACAAGAAAGGAAATACTTGTTGTTTATTTAAGTTAGAAATTAGAAATGTATTAAAGTAGTGACGCTACCGAATATACACCGCAATGCAATATCTCTACAGTTGCCTATAAAGAACAACACTTTTCACCATCGCACCGCTCGCCATCGACAGGGAGTTCATGCTCACACTTTGGAGCCTAAATGGTCCCGAACAGTTCGATTTCAAAGGAACTTTCTTCCGCGGACTCTCCAATTGTGGAATGATCTCCCTGCCGAGGTTTTCCCAGAGGGCTACAATATGGGGTTCTTCAAAAGGGGAATAAATAGGTTTTTGAAGGGTCGGCAACGCGTAAGTGATGCCCCTGGTGTTGCAAGCGTCCATAGGCCACGGTAACCACTTACCATCAGGTGGGCCGTGTGCCTTATGGCCACCGTGGTGGTATAAAAAAAATAATAATAAAGAACAAAGTGAATTATCACTAAATCTTTTCTTCATACGGAATATGTATAAAAAAATAAAAGTCAATATTAATTTTGTCCTCCATTACACAACAGAGAGCCATATAAAATTATCACCGGTATTTACTGCACTTAATAAAACTAATATCTTACAATCCCAGTAAATATTTAATTAAACAATTTAGATAATATTTTTATGAGCTAACTGGCATTATTAAAAAACCAGTGTACATTTGAAACATGTCGCCGTATTTGCTTATCGTAATTGCATGCAATCCTTAAAATAATGTTCGGGTGGAATGAATAGTGTGATGTCCGCGGTACAAAAAGTTTCAAGGCCAACAGCAAATTGTAAATATATGTAAATTCTCGCACTTCATCACGACGCGATATAAAATGTGATAATAAATAAGTCCTTTAACAAAACGCGCTCTTAATACTAACACCAATATTAACCTGCTTAAAATTTTCTTGCTTATGTCATTGTGGTGCAATTGAAGTATTTGTCTGTCATATACATACACGATATAGTAGAGTTGATTACCCTTAAAAGTAATTATTTATTTGAAATATTTTCTCAATTATTGATATTGCCTGTCGTAGCACAGAGGCACAAGCGTGTGTCTGTAAACGCGACAGGTTGTGGATTCGATTCCCACTCTAGGAAATGAAAATATATAAATAATATTTAGTATTTTCATTTCTTCGCTCTGGTAACGAGGCATGCCCGGCGTTGAGATCCACCACTCAGCACGCAATGCCTCAATTCGGCGGAAAGTAGCAAAACGGCGAAACGTAAAAGAGAACGGAGTGTCTTAACACTAGGTTCTCTGGTTCCCTCTGCCTACCCTGCTTCGTGCAGGATACAGCGTAAAGCTAAAAAATATATATATGTAAGGAAATACCATTGAATTCCTTTTTTTAGTAGTTCGAATTTGGGCGTGCTTTACTATTGTTGATGTTGATTAGATAGATGGCGTGAGTGGTTAGGAAAATAAGATTTAATTAAAAAGACAAAATGGCGTCAGATTGACAGTGATAAAAATAAAAGTGAAATGAAGATTATGTTAAGTAATGAAAAGAGATCGACAAAGTAACTTTAAATGTCGTTTCTTTGTTTTACAGAGCAACACATAGTTTAATTTGTCGAGAGTTCTCACAGAATTGACTAAATTGACTTATATATATATATAGATCTAGTAGTCGAACAATGAAAAAAAGAAGGCTCTTGCCACCTAATACACAATGCTTCCAAATTCAATTAAAAGAAGTAAAAAACAGTGATGTATGACTACATTACCTACGCCCACTCCGCACGATGCTTGATGATTTATTGATTTAAGCTATAATGTATAATCTATATATAATAATAATTTAAAATAAAACATAAATAACATAACATAAAATTAAACATTATATTTCTTTTTTCCTTTTTCTTTTTTTTTAACTTCACGCTGTATCCCGCATATGGCAGGGTAGGCAGAGGGAACCTCAGAACCAAGTGTTAAGACACTTCGTTCTCTTTCAACAAATCCGTTCCCCACTTTCCGCCAGATTGAGGCAATGCGTCAACAGTGGCGGAACTCAACGCCGCGCTATTCCTTGTTACCAAACCCAGTAAATGAAAATACTTCATTTCCTGGAGTGGGAATTGAACCCACAACCTGTCGCTTTACAGTCGCACACTTGTGCCTCTGCGCCACGACAGGCGTTAATTATAAATGTTTAGACCAATAAAAAGTACCCATTCTTAGCTTTACATTTTAACGGGGTAGTCAGAGAGACGGAACCCCAAATGCTGCGGGGATCGCTCTGCATACTTTGTTCGCCTCGTCCACAGTCGTTAACCTCTTAATGCGGTCTTCCGGGGGCCGCATGCTTTTTACATGACTAAGCCCTAAAAAAAATATTATACTGAATTTTAGAATCATATCTATATATTAATACTCGTACATGAAGCAAAAACTTTGTACCCCTTTTTTACGAAAATTACGTGGACGTAGGAGCATGAAACTTGGCACACTTATAGGTTATATAGAATAGGAGTGCAGAATGCTAATATTTTTTTAAAATAATGCATAAAAAGTATATTAAATTAACAAAATAAATGTTACCCATACTACCATGGTTTGACATCCATGTGACATATACATAGCTAAAGTCAACGCGTTGTTAACGCGTTAACGGGGACACTAGTCATATTAAAAGTAGTAATTTTAACGTAGTATGAGTATAAATTTGGTTAATAAGTTTAATTTTGTTAGATTTTAAAGTGCTCCTTGATAATTATCCTTATTGGATATACAAGTGAATGATATTTTAAGTAGGTAGTAAGTTTTTAAAAAAAAAAATATAATACTCGTATATTTTAACGTTGTCGAAGTTGTCCTGGCGAATACCGTAGTTAAATTTTAAGAAAACAATACAATAATCTTGTCTATCTATGTTTTCAAACAAATCGAACGATAAAAAGTATATCGAAATAGCTAAGCAAGATATATCAACATGTCGATCTAATAAAAACGTTTTAAAAATAGTAATAACAATGACACCTCATCTTAAAATCATCAAAATAAATTTCTTAATATAGAAATAAGATACTCGAGCAAATTAACATTAAAAAGCTATACATCAAGCTTAAAGAAAAGCTTTTGAGTAAAATGTTGTCTAATTTAATACGAATTTTGTGGGGTTAAAAGAATAAAGTAACAAATGACGTATTGCCCTTTTTTTAGATCTAAAACAAACATTATATTTTTTTCGAACAAGACATGACCTCAAGGGACCTTCCTGTACGGCATTTCAGTTAGAGTGAATAGCGACTTAACAGTCTTAAGGCTTAAACAGGGAATCAATCTCATGAAAAATATAATTAAAAAAAGGAAAAATCGTTACACATAATTAAGTTACTCAAACAAAAAAGTACTCAAAAGGAAGCAAAAACTTGTTATCTACAAAAACACTTCACGTACTCAAAGGTGATATAGAAGTTACACTTACAAATAAGCGCTCGTAATTCAATAAAGTTCACTCACCCACGACGCGACGTTCATTTCGAAATGTCATCGAATCGATTTTTTGTCCACGCTAACTAGTTACGAGATCGGGAGGATAATTTGTTTTAGAGGTTATGTTTTTTATTCGCATTGTTAAAGTTCGTTGCCTAATATATGTTGTTACTCGTTAGAGTTCTTCCTGCTTCTAACATAATACTATTTATCTCAAATTATTATTAGAAAAAAGGTATTTTTTTATAGCTTCAAGCTGTATCTATGAAGATTAGGCAGAGGGAACCTGTGAAGCTAGTGTTGAGACACTCCGTTTTACATTTCCGTTGCCCACTTTCCGCCGAATTGAGTACTGAGCTGAATGCGGATCTCAACGCCGCGCTTTGCCTTAATACCAGAACGCGGAAATGAAAATACTAAATATTTATTTAATATTTTCATTCCTTGGAGTGGGAATCGAACCCACAACCTGTCGCATTTACAGTCACGCTTGTGCCTCTGCGCCACGACAGGCTTCAGAAGAATAGGTAATTAGAAAAAAATATTGTGTGATGTTCTTAGAATCAGCCATAAAACTATAATTATATAATAATCAGTGCATGTCCATGTAATATTAAAATGAAAACATAAAAATCAAACATCCATAAAAAGGATAGTAAAAATTTGAATTTCTTAACCTTATAATGTAGTTTTTATCACTTCGTGTAAATCTTAAATTACTTGCATTAGGAAACGTGTGTTTAGTAATCAATTTTAGTACTAAGGACCTAGAAAATGTTTTTATTTAATTTTCAATTGCTTAACACAAAGTAACTTATATGACATTAAAGATTAATGAATAGCAAAATAAATCGCTGTGCTTTGTCCAAATCAGCGAAAAAATAACTATTTTTCTTACTTACTTTACTTAACTTCACGCTATGTGCCTAGCGGGATAGTCAGTGAGAACGGATCGCCAAACGCTACGGTCCCTGCATACCTCTTCATACATGCCCTTCGGGGGGTCCTCATGCATTTTATGTGATCTTCTACCAGTATCATTGATACCGTGTTCTCGACGGTCAACCGAGGTCTCCCCTCTACTTCTCTTGCCGCTATAACTGTTTTCAATAAAAAAATATAGTTACAACCAATACAACACGTTCATTCAATCAGGTCTAAATGCTACAATTTAGAATCCTATGAATTTCACAGTAACTACTTAATTTGATTTATTAGCGCTATAAATCTATGAAAATTTAAATTAGATATCAGTGAAATAAATCAATTAGAAACATTAAAACTAATTAATTATAATAAATCTGGTTATATTTTACAACGTTGCATATCTATATATAAATACGTGAAGCAAAAATTTTGTACCCTTTGTACGAAAATTACGCGGACACAGGAGCATGAAATTTGGCACAATTATAGTTTATATAGAGAAGTAGTGCAGAATGATATTATCTTTTTAATAATTCATGAAAAGTATATTAAATTAATAAAATAAATGTTACACACACTACCATGGTTTGACATCCATGTTTATATAAAGTGACATATACATTGCTAAAGACAACGCGTTGTTAACGCGTCAATGGGAACACTAGAATAAATTAAAATATTAGCTAACTATATTTTCTAAAATAATTGCCCACTTAGCTTGCTACTTTGTTGTAAAATGAGTATCCAATCAAAAGTTATAATTTTGAAACAATTGTTTACCTTCTTTGTAAGACTATTATTAAATCTCTAATAAATAACAGGAAACTAGGTCTAAAATACAGCAAGCCCTAATCAAATGATTCGAAGAGTATATTCATGGCCGTTGAGAACACGAATAAAGTATATTAAAGGCTTCATTCTACTAAGTACGGAATATTAAAAGGTACATAAATAATTAATGAATATATGTTATAATTCTTTGTAAATATAAGTAATTTTACAGGCCTGTCGGGGCGCAGAGGCACAAGCGTGTGACTGTAAGCGCGACAAGTTGTGGGTTCGATTCCCACTCCAGGAAATGAAAATTAAAAATAATATTTAGTATTTTCATTTCCTGGATCTAATTACAAAACAAAGCGTGGTGTTGAGTTTTGCCACTCAGCACGCAATGCCTCAATCCGGAGGAAAGTGGGGAATGGAATTGTTTAAAGAGAACGGAGTGTCTTTACACTAGGTTCTCAGGTTCCCTCTGCCTACCCTGCTATTAGCGGGATACAGCGTGAAGCTAAAAAAAAAGCTCTAGTAAGACAAAACACGATGTTAAGTACTATCATTCAACACACAATGGCTCGATTACAGACGAAAAAAGGATACGGATAAGGTAGTAGTTTGGTGGTGGGAGGTTCGTCCTCCGTCTGGCTCGCGGCCACTATCATGTCAAAGACGAACCGCCAAATATCTTATGATGTGTTCAAGTTCGATGGCATGTAAGCCAGGTTTTCCCCTTTCCCACCCATCCTTTCCCCAAAATGTGGTGGTTCCGATAGCAGACTACTACATTTCTCCCTTTCCATCTGTATCCTCTAGGTTGGCAACGCATCTACAACACCTCTGGTGGTGTAAATGTTCATGGGTGAAGGTAACCATTTACCATCAGGTGGTCCTTTTGCTCATTTGCCATCCGTTATCCATAAAAAAAAGAAAAAAATCTAATTGTAATAATAAACATTGGCTTTTAGGTTGAAATAGCATGCAAATACCTGTATTCGATCCAAATATTATAAATTTGATAAAATAGCAGCTTGAAATACTATCATATTTTTCCGTTAAAGAAAAATAACAATTTAATTAATTAATTAATTAATATCATAGATTGTATTATAAATAACCATAATATTGTTGCATCTAAATAAGCAAAAGTTCTTCTGCCACTTCAACCTCATGGTCGGACGACACACGAACTGACAAGCTTTATTTCACGACGCAACGCTTAAGTCACGATTGAGAGGATTTCTTTATTGATAATTTAAACTATATATTACACTATTTAACATTTTTTATGAAGTAATATATTGGAAAGGATTTTTCTTTAAAATATCTTCTAAATATTTTAAGTATGATATGCAATTTGTAAATATATAGGTATACATATAATAATATATTTTTTACATATATAGCAGGGTACAAAACGTATATCCATTCTCTATTTACCACTCATTTGACACATATTATGTGCTCTGTGGCTGAACATAACGCCACACTTTCTCTTTCCAGAAAAGACAACGAAAATAATTTAAATATAACGGAATAGGCAAACTTTAGTCAAAATATGTTTCTGATAAGGAAATTGTATTCGATTTATTGTCGCACTTTAGAATAGAAATGCGTTTTAAAATGATGTATGACTAGTTAAAAAATTGATACAGTTAATAATGTATACAGTAGTTACAAAAAAATCAATAAGTCCTTGAAATACCCAATATTTGCTATATTTCAATATATATTAACTATCCGACACTTTTATATGCCATAAGTCTTTCGAAAACAAAACATATGATATTATCTCAGCCACTTAACATAATAACTATAGAAGTCTTATTACGAACTAATCTAGTTCTATAACGTACATGTTACTGTTACAGTTAGTGTTCCAATAAGAGACATAATGTGAGTAATTTGTCCAATTATGGCAAAATATATCGATCCGTTTTACACTTTGTACGGAGATGTTAGCTTGTGCCTATACCGGACTATCATACGTCACGAGGCCACAGTAGACATAAGTCAAAGAACAATAATGTATACGAGCACAAGAAGAAAATATAACGTTCAAAATTGGTATGAGAAACGCAAATAAATTTTATGTTTTATTGATTTTGTAACTGATTGAAATAGCGAATAAAAAAACGTCCTTCGTTTCTAAGTTTTTGGAATTCATAAAAATGCTAGTGATGCCTTTTTATTCGCACTTTAATATAATTATAAAAAAAGATTTTTAAATATGTTGTTAGACTTTAACAACTCTTTTGCCAATACTATTTATCTGTTTAAAGCTTTTAGAAATTAAGAAATTAAATAATTTTGTATAGGCGCTTTTTATTTTTTTTTTTTTATGGATACCGGATGGCAAACGAGCAGAAGGACCGCCTGATGGTAAGTGGTTACCTTCGCCCATGAACATCTACAACACAAGAGATGTACTAGATGCGTTGCCAACCTAGAGGATACAGATGGAAAGGGAGGACAATGTAGTAGTCCGCTATCGGAACCACCACATTTTGGGGAAAGGATGGGTGGTAAAGGGGAAAACCTGGCTTACATGCCATCGAACCGGAACACATCATAAGATATTTGGCGGTTCATTATTATTATCTTATTAGAATTAATTTCAAACCAAAAATTTTCCTGTGTCTTGACGAGTACCTATGTATTCGTACGTTAAAGCTTATTGTCGCGTCGGAAGCGTTACACTTAAAAGTCAAGGCCATCTTTACTTACATATACTGGACCAATGTTAACTTGTGTTATTTAAATATCATGACAGATAGCGACGATGTTGAGACGCCTTTCGAAAAGCGCATTTTTTTTCGCAGAAGGACATTGATACATCGTTAAAACAGTTAATGCTGACAGTAAATACTAAATCTAAAGCTTTTAAATATCCATTTCAGATTAAGGTTGTTCTTTAATTATAAACACTTTATATTATACTACTTGCTACCCGCAACTTCGCATTCGTGGACTTATTGCCCGTTCCGACGTTATTTCCTTTTATCAACCATTTTTAACGAAAATTTTGGTCCAAAGTTATACCACTTTTACCATGTTAGTTTTACACCAGATTATGTTATCTATATATCATGAATGAAGACCATCACGCTGAACAACATTACCATTTTTATAGTTGCTAGAGTGTAGCTTTTTTTTAATTTCACGCTTTTTCCACAGAGCGAGGTAGGCAAAGAGAACCAACACTACAGGCACTTCTTTTTTTACTATTTGTCAATATGAAAATTATTCAATAAATTTCAAATATAGTTATTGCCCTGTGTGGACATCGAGGTAACAAATACCGCATACGCAGACGTTGTCACACAGCGCTAAGGCGTTTTCAATTTTCAATAATATATTTGTTTACGAAAACTGCCTATTATATTAAATAACGCTTACAAAAAAAAGACAATGTGATGATATTTCAATGTTCCAATCTTTAAAATTAGCTACACAGCAATAAAAATCATCCAAGTCCATCTAGATGTTACGCATATGGGTACAAAGAAACACAAAAAATACAATAAATTCATAATAATTATATTTTTATTTAAAGGTTGTAAATTTTTTGATCATTTCAAATTATTAGTTCGTTTATACATAAATAGAGTAAAGAGTATACAGACAAATTTATTTTCTGTTTTATTATAGTATACATTGTGTACATTCATTTTTCTCTGCAACCTTCAACTAAAATGCAATCAACTGAAACTATTTCATATATCAACTTTCCTTGTACATAAGCAAATGTCTGTATGTTCATCCGACTGTAAATTTTATACAAATAGGCCTATTTCTAACGATTTTTCATTCGATTGCAAATTCATTAACGAGGACTTATGCATACTAAAGGGGTCCCTTAAGGGGGCTAAAAATTGCAACGCGATGGGTGAATCCATGGAATGATCTGAAGTTTCTTCCCTTCTCTTGTCTTTGTGGAATAAATTAAAACATGGATATGCTTAATCAATCTTTTCCAGTGGTTGCTTTAAACCACACAAAAGAAACCAAAGCGAAGGGATTAAAATGACTCAATTCGTATATATCGATTAAGTGGACTCAGTTATATACAACTTTACAGGATATTATTGTATCGCATGCGGATAAAGCATCAAGTTCCGCAACATAGCATTTAAATGTCCATGATTAGAATGGGAAAAATACATCGGAATATTTATTCTTTTACCTCTTTCTTTCTGTTTCCTTAAACAATGGATGTCTATGTTGTTATTGAAAAACG
>JAKGSA010000275.1:117321-187257 GCA_033558755.1 Philaethria dido
TGCACTCACCGATTCAATTTTACAGAGATGAGTTGTGCATCGTCAGTTTATTTTGTAACAAACACAACAATAACATCAAATTGCTATAAATAATATTAAAATTTGTAATTAAATGAAATGATATATGCTTGCATATTATAACAATGCAAATGACCGGAAGAATAGTAGTTTTTTATAATAGATATTTTTTTTAAAGCACATCGCTATAATTATTCAAATTCAATGCTTAAGGAATAAAATTAAACAATAGAACTCTGTAACGTTATCCACGCTATTATATCTTATCTGACCTGTGTTTATTTCTTTTAGTTCTATTGTAGCTTTAGAATTAACTACTTAGTTTTATATAAATATGATAAAAATGTCATTATAAAGGTTGTCCCAAAATTAACGCAAGATTTGACTTTGCCGCCATTTGCTATTATATTCATTATTCATTCGCTATTAAAAGACTAAAATGGAATTTTCTATTTAATTCAAATCTTGCGTTAATTTTGGGACACCCTATATATATATTCAAGAATAGATGGGGTAATTAGTAATATTTATCTTCACGCATTTCCTGCGTTTTCCAAGAAAAAAACTATGGTGAAACCCAATACCGCAAACAAATCTGTAACTCTTCTATATTATATACACAAGCTTCCCCATGACCGGAATTTGTACAATATTACCATATAATGGGTTACATACTCGTATAATAAAATGTATGCCAACTTAAACATGAAGCCGAATTTCAAAATATTTACTTCATGGATCATCATTGGCTACAATTTCAAATAACAATTAAAATCAATTATTAACAATACTTTTCAAATCAGTTCCATTACATATCATGTAAAGTCTCTAAAAGGCGGAAAGTGGTGAACAAAATGTTACAACAAATTCTGCATACCAAAATGCAAGAGTTACATAAGATACGACGTTCAAAATTATATCTTTTTAAATAAAATTCATACTTACAGAAAGGCGCTGCCGAAGCATACACTTGTTGCGGTATAATTTGCTTCTGAATGATTTGCTGTGGTATTTGCACAGGCACTGGCACAGGTTTCGCCACGTACTGTACGACAGCAGGCTTTACAGGATGATACACTTTTGGTTCAGGGTGCAAACTGGGTCCAACTTTAGATACTACCGCATTAAATCCATGAATTGGGTCGGCTGTGTAATCCACCGTACGAATAGAACCATCTGGTTCTACTAAAGAGTATTGACCTGAAATCAATTATAATTTTCATTTAGAAAATATTAGCTAATTTATACCTATTAGTCTATAAATATAAATAGTGCCAATAGTTAGTATATTTAAATTGACGATTATATAACGGCGTATGTAAAAACTGAAATTGAACTTTCTTGCCTTTTATTAATGGGGGCGCGCTTGGTTGGCAATTAGTCTACATTAATCTACCTTGAAAAATGTAATGTTAAATACTGGAGGTATGTAAAGATAAAAAGATATTTTTCCGGGCAGGATAGTCAGAGATAGTGTCAAGACATTGAGTTCTGCACTTTGCGCACGAATTCGATACTTTGTATGTTGAGTACTGGAATTCGATACCGTGCTTTGTCTCCCCAGGTCAGAAAAATAAAAATAGTTTCAATAAAATCAGTCTCTCAAATGTGAATCGAATCCACGACCAACCAAGCTTAGGTATGTAAAAATAGTTAGAAACTTACTAACAAGCATCAAACATGTTTTGTCAAAAACGAAATATATAATCAGGAACCCAAAAAGTTTATCAACAAACAATAACATTACTCATTATTTTATTAAATCAAGCGCCATATTTTCTACACACAAACAATGGTGCTATTATGGAAAATGACGATGTAACAAATTTTCCCAATCTCATGTTTGAATCATTAGACGTTTCTACTAACAAATCGTTAATGGCGGCGTAGTTTTCAAACAATGCTCCTTGTTTAGTAATTGAAGTTAGAACTCAAGGCAGAACTTGTATATTCAAGTATTATTCAATATTCACATAAATTATTCACTATAGTATTATTACTATAATTATATGTTTACGGGTAAACTAGCTGCCACTTAGTTTGCGTGAATTATAATCCTAAAATCCTAAAATCTCGTTTTTCCCGTTGTCGTGGGAATTTAAGAAATTCTCTTTTAGTGCTATACATTTCCCATGCAGTCATGAATGACGTTTCAGCCCTCTATGGCCAGCAGTTTCACTTAAACGTTGTCTGTCAGTCACTGAGCAACTCAAGCATTTTGCATATACATACACAGAGTAAGCAGCAAGAAAAAAGAATTCATATACTCTGTTTTCCAGTTTTCGCGAAATTAAAAATCTAATTTAAAATGTTAATAATTTAAGATTATTTTAAAAATCTCAAAAATAATATTTTTTTTCTTGTAAAATTCAATATATGAGTAGATATAAAAAGATTACTACATAAATTGAATTAGACAGCAAAAATTGCATTGAATGCTATTTGCAAAATTGCGTTAACATAATCCTCACATAAAGTTTCATGTAAGATTGTTGCGGTATCTAAAAGTCGTATTGCCATACCGAGTAAAATTTTTCAATTAATTGAATAACTAAATTGTAATTCGGTAACAAAATTAACAAGAACATATCACGAATATTACACATATTACGAATTATTTCATTCATTCTTTTTAAAATTATAACTTGATTTAAATACAATAGACATCTCAGTTGTAACTAAATAGAATATTAATAAAAAATACTTTCCCATATTTAAATAAGGTGTACAATCAATAAAAAATAAATGAAATAAGAAATTTCACAAGAATAAATAATAATTCATATAATAATGTTCATGTTGTTCGTTCTTAGAATTTTATATAGAAGAATAAAATGCTTAATTTACCTTTAACGACCTCCCCGTCCCTCGTTTCGTGCTGTGATTTGATGTCGCCTGTTGAGTGATCCGCCACGCCATAGTTGAATGCGTATCGGGGACGATCCTAAGCATAATAACAAGCTTCATTAATAAACACACCTTGACTACTAAATTTAAATCATTAAAATGCTCACTTATATCCAAAAGTATTAATCTCATAGTGATCTCATAAATTACCTAATAAATTAGCATTTTCTCACACTTTAGCATAATTAAAAACAAAGAGCAACAACTTAAGCTAAATTAAAAGTAGCTTCTTACATCATAATATTCGTATTTCGGTTCAAAAACTGGACTGAACACTTGATTTAGCTTGGGCCTTGCTTGAACACACCCAACCGCAACCACCATCAATATATAATATCGGCACATAATAACTACAGGATATACGACTGCTTCACTGCAAACTAACTCCCTGAATAGCACAATGGAGGGTTCACAGGCCTTTATAAATGGCCTTAGTTAATTTAGCCTTGGTACTCGAAAAAGATGTTTCCTTAGATTCCTGCAGTTAAATGAGAAAAGTTTCGCACGCTACAATGACGTCGCATGTAAATAAGATTGCAACACTAGCTACGTACAGGTGGAAGTTTAGTATTGTGATAACTTTATAAGGCACCATGTACAAGCATATATGTATGTTTTCTAAAAAAAAATAGTACTTTCAGTATCAATATGACTTTGACATCTTACATGGAATTTTTAGGTAAATGGTACATTATGGTTATTCTAACATAGTACAAAATAAATCAACTGTTTAACGTTCTACTAAATGATATTTATATATGTAAGTATCCTTAAGTACAAGATACGTTCATTCATTTTATTCGATATTCCAAGGATGGCTAGATCTAAGATATCTTTTAACATATGTATGCAAATTTAAGCAACATAATTTACCTACATTTTATCTCTATTTAAATTTTACTTGTAAATACTTACTCGTAGTTATATCAACAACTTACTATGTTAAAGCTTTCTCTCTTTCTTTTTCTCCTTTTCCCAATAATCCTTATACGAAATTTTAAAAAATATTTTTTAATTCACAAGTTTTATTGATTTTAAATCATCTCAAACGCTTACGTACGAAAATTAGTCAAAATTGTTAATTTTTGGGAATCGACGTCCTAAGTTTTCGGTTTTCCGGATGAACGCACCATAACTAGACGTAAAAATAATTTTATGCATGTTTCTTTTGGTTTATTTTTAAATAATACAAGTAATCTTCCTTAACATTAGTAGGAAGAAAAACGCCAACGCCAACCGACTAGTAATAAGTTCTTCATCTAGATACAAAAAGGGGAAAGTACATTATAAATAGCATAAAAATATTCTTTTATATATTGTATATATCTTTTACCGTACCTTACGCCCAAATTAGTTAAGCCCTTAGTTGAATTGTAATCAACTGTTATCATTATAGTAATTGAAGTGTAAGTTTCATCACAGTAAATGCTAGCTAGTGCTCTAATTTACGTGTGAATTGAAACTATCTCGTGATTACTCAGCCATCTTGCCCAATATATTATGAACAAGCATTTGTATTGATCTACGAGTATTTTGAAAACGAAAATTAACCTTGTTGTATTACAATAGAAAAATTAGGACCGTTTTTAAATAATATTCGTACACATTATGCACTATATATGGACTATTAAAATTATTTATTTATTTTACAATCAATATATTTTTGAAATCAATTAAATTATACATTTATTTTAAAATAATGATAAGTTCAGCTATAAGTTAAAATTTCTCATGTAGAATAGATTAGATTATTAGATAGGTCTGATTAGATTAGTTGTTTAAAAAAGGGTGACAAATGAAAAATATTAAAAAGTTCTAATCCTATATTCACATCTTAATTGGCTAGAGGAAAATGTATCTAGCGATCAATATTCTGTTAATAATGTCAGTAGGTACTTTAAATATATGTGACTGAGAAAAATTGTATAGGTATTTGGTACCTTTAATAGATAGATAGATAGATAGATATATAAACTCTTTATTGCATACATTAAAGAAATTTACATTTTACATGGATATCAACAACAGAAAAAAAAAGAACCACAAACAATAAAAAATAACATGTACGAAAAGACTACTTCGAAAAGAGGTAGTATGCAAAGGCGACCTTATCACTACAAGTGATCTCTTCCAGGTAACCTTTGACATAAACATTCAACATAGGGGCATATATAATATACCCTATAGGACATCGTGGTAGGGCATAAAATATAAATGCGAATACAAAAGAAAACAAATAATTAATATTTATATATCATGGTAGCGCAATGGCATAGCGTCTGAATATAAAGATCGATGTTCTTGGGTTGGACCCCCACTTGGAAAAGAGATTTTTTTTTTTTTTTTTTTATCACTTAACGCTTAATGCCTAGACACTAGGTTTGGTTTTATTATCAAGGCCTATTGTAGTACAGGGGCTCTAGCGTGCGACTGTAACCCGATAGGCTGTGAGTTCGATTCCCACTCCAAGAAACGAAAATATAAAATATTTATATTTAGTATTATCGTTCCCTTGCTCTAGTAACAAGGCAAAGCGCGGCGTTGAGTTCTACCGCTTAGTACGCAATAGCTTAATTTTCGGTGATCCTTCGGAAAGTAAGGAACTGAAATCTTAAGGGAACGGAAAGTCTTAACCTTATTCTACTATACTGATCAAAGGTTCAAATATGTCTAAGAATAGACAAAACGAACTGTATCAATATACTGTAAAAATGCGTATATACCTTCATGATCAATAATTGTGTATCGTGTGAAAAACCTTGCCTACAAAATATACTTTGTATGTTAATAATAACTACGACGAGAAGGACAAGTTTTAGTAGTTCATGGTGCAATAGTTGTCGTTGGTCCAGTATAAAATTTTACAAAATCTTACGTAGTTAAAATGTAGACGGTGAGCATTTAAAGGTTTTTTTTGTACATTTGAAGGTAAACGTTATAGGTATAATATATAATGACCCAACCATGTACCTTAACTCATATAGCCTTTATTATAGCAAAATATTTCGTGTGGGCAAGTGATTTTTAGAATTATGTTTTATAGAATTAGTAGTTGCGCGGTAGTTGATTAAAATATCGAAAAAATCACACGATATTCTTTATTTTTTTTTTATCATCATTCGTTTGATCATTGCAAGCGGGGGTTGGTAAGTGAATCAAACAGTACAGCCATTTGCCTTTTATTTATTTTTATTTTTTTTTAACTTCACGCTGTATCACGCATATCGCAAGGTAGGCAGAAGGAGTGAGAACCTAGTGTTAAGACACTCCGTTCTCTTTCAATAAATCCGTTCCCCACTTTCCGCCAGATTGAGGTATTGCGTGCTGAGAGGTGGAACTCAACGCCGCGCTTTGCCTTGTTACCAAACCCAGGAAATGAAAAATTCCATTTCCCGGTGTGGAAATCAAACCCACAACCTGTCGCTTTTACAGTCGCACGCTTGTGCCTCTGCGCCACGACAGGCATTTCTTTTATTTTTATTACCATTTTTTTACTTAAATTAAAAGTTAATGTTGTGTAAAAGTTACCGTGAATGAAATGAATGTATGAAATTGTACTTAATTCTTCGGAGTGTTCATAATACAGAGCTTGTTTATCAAATGTGTTAAATAAATTTTGCTTTTAAAAGCGCCAAAAGGATTCTGAAAGCCACTTGTTTTTTTTTCTTCGTAATTTATTTTTCTTTTAACTTATACTTTTCCTGTTTTATACATAGATATTGAAATTCTTGAAAAATATAAAAAATATAATTATTATATTAATATGTGAAAATTTTGGATCCCTTTTTTATGAAAACTATGCGAACGGAAAATAAAGGAACAAAAAATCAATATATTTTTGATAATGTATCAGAAAAACATCAAATGACTGAAATAAATATTACTCATATTATATATTTATTTTACTAGTTGTATCACAACTTCTTTTGCGTAGAATATGTAACAAAAAATCTCAAATATATATTATTGCTCATTAAACAATCGAAGGTAACGCAATTTTTAGCATTGATTATTGCCAAAGTATAATAAAAAACAATAAAATTGTTCATTTGGAGACTTTCTTACAAAAGGTCTATAAATAATTATACAGAATTCACCTTTATTTTTTCTACTTTATGACTACTTTCCTACGACTTTAGAATATGAAATTCAACAAATAAATACAAAAATAGTGGCATCATAGATTTTTTTTTCATAAACGAAACAAGTGTAAATAAACAAAATAAATTCTATCATTAGTACTTTATTAAAACATTAAAAACAACTTAATATAAAACGACACATCTATAACAAAATTAATACTATAGCTAATTCTTACTCTACTATAACATGTAATAAAAATCAGGTACATCGCGTAATAAATAATAATTACAGTAATTTGAAAACCGAGATCGATTGAAAATTTTGATCCCTAAAATTATTTTTTTAAGATAATCTTTGAAATAACTATAGATCGCTTAACATCTAGAGATGGGCAGCCTCGTGTGCGGATATTGGGGCGGTCTTGTGGACGACTGCGTTGAACCCATTATGTTTGTCTGCAGTGTAGTCTACAGTACGAATTGAACCATCAGGCTCTACCACTGAGTACTGACCTGAAAATTATAATAAAATAATATTTATTTAAATACATATTTAATATAAGGCAAAGCGCGGCGTTGAGTTCCGCCACTCAGTCATCACGCAATGCCTCAATTCGGCGGAAAGTGGGGAACGGAGTGTCTTAACACTAGGTTCTTAGGTTCCCTCTGCTATATGTGGGATATAGCGTGAAACTAAAAAAATAAAAGTTTTTGTCTGATATTACATTTTGCTTCTTAAATAAATATTTACTAAATATAATTGTATACAGAATGTGTTTCATTAATTGAATTAAAAAATACAAAATCAAAATATTCTATGTATATTTTTAAATAAATTGATATATAACAATAGTTTTGGCTATTTCGAAATGAGTAATGAACTGAGGTTTATCATATATGTATTTAAAACTAATAAAAAAGAGTTTACTGGTAAAAACAGCGATATAGATGAATGTATGGGTGTTTAAAGTGATATGTGGGTGCATGTTACGCTAAAACGATAATACTTTACAAACATTATATCACATATGATTATGGAAAAATTATAAAATATTCCCTCACGGAAACGCTTCGTAATTTACACACTTAATATAAGACAATCATTTTTATCTTATTGTAGTACTATTTACCTAACTATTGTAATATGATATCCTCCAAAAAATATTTACATGTAAATTTGAATTAAAACTCTGCCGTTACTCTTATAATCAGCGCAGAGCCGAAACTACTAGGTTAACAAAGCTAAAATTCGATATTTAGGTTGAAGAGTGTATGGAAGCATAAACAAAGGTTTTTCCGAAACATTTATGGGAACGGGATAAACTGGAATTTGAAGTTTTATATAAAGAAGAAATAAGATTATTACCTTTTACAACGTCACCAT
The DNA here is from genome assembly GCA_033558755.1 of Philaethria dido. Classification (NCBI taxonomy): domain Eukaryota; kingdom Metazoa; phylum Arthropoda; class Insecta; order Lepidoptera; family Nymphalidae; genus Philaethria; species Philaethria dido. Next base: position 125,713 of record JAKGSA010000275.1, read on the forward strand.
CTCGACTCTCATGATGCGTTTTGATGTCACCAGTGTGGAAATCATTAACTCCGTATTTGAAAACGTATTTGGGATAGGCCTGTAAATATAAAAAAAAAATATTTATGAAATAAATATTTATATATATATTATAAATATAAGAACTTAAGAATACATTAATTAATGACCTATTATATAATAATAAAAAATCATATAAATTGTGCAAAAATGTGAAATGATAATAAAATTTTCAAAATATAGTTCATTCTAAATATTTTTTTCCTGTAAAACAATATATATATATATATATATATATATATATATATATATATATATATATATATATATATATAATATGCATTTAATTTTAGGTTTATTATTCGCTATCCATAACGTCTTAGATACAAGTAACGATAAGTCTTTAACGGTATTCGTGATCAATTTCCTCACAATTTACTTTTACTTTTATTTATAAGCCGCAACTAGAAGCGATAAAAAATCTACCCACAGTCAGTACAGCGTAGAGTATATCGTATAAACTGTATCTATAGTTACTAGCTGTAACAATGCTTTTTATTCTATATATCATTTCTACATTTTTCTTTATGAATCTTTTTCATACAGCAGGATAGGTAAAGGGAGCTTAGTGTTAGTCAAATATGAAAATTATATTGTTTTTGAGTCCAATGTAGTATGCACGATAGTTCTGGGTTCAAATATCAAATTTGTTTCATTAAACGAAAATGGTAAAACTTACATTCATTTAAAAGTAGCTATTAGTTGAAATTACAAGACTTTTTTTTCTTTTTTTTTAGCTTCACGCTATACCCCTAAATAGCAAGGTAGGCAGAGGGAACCTGAGAACCTAGTGTTAAGACACTCCGTTCCCTACTTTCCGGAAGGGGAATTACAAGACCTACTGAAAAAAAAAAAAAATTGTAGAAATATATGATATTTTCAACAGTTATAAAGAACTTTATAGAGCGTTCCTTATATGCCTATTTTTAAATGAATAGTATTACATGAAAATTATTAATATAAAAGTATCAACTCTTATAACTTAGCCAGCAACGTGAATGTTGCCGGTACAAGCGCAACGAACGAATTAAGCATTACAGGAAATTCTATCATGCAGGTATTTCCTCTTCTATCCTTTCTCCTATTACTTATAAGGCTATAACTGATTACAACCTTAATTAAACAATTACCTATTGTTTAGATAGCTTTTAACATTAAAAAAAACGAAATTAAAAATTTTAGGCTTATACAAATCGAGTGGGTTCAAATCCTACGATAAATAAATTTGTTTACAAATTTATATTTAATATATTTTAATTTATCATCAAGTAAATGTCAAATAATTGAATTTAACAACACTGAATTAAATATATCATTATTTTTCTTAATATAGCTAACTCAATCTTATATTTATGAAATAATTACTGGAATAAAATGCGTGTTTTAGTATTAAGTTAAACAAAATATTTTTAAACGTCGGAAGATAGTTTAATAAATTTTTAAGCTGAAAAACATGAAATTAAAAATAAAACAAATAAGGATCTAGCCTTAAAATTGACCCCAGATTTGCCCCCCTTTATTATTATACCCCTTTTGTATTGTTGGCAAGCTGCGAAAAGAGTGTCTAATTTTCTTTTTTCATGGATAACGGATGGCAAACGAGCAGAAGTACCACCTGATGGTAGGTGGTTACCTTCGCCCATGGATATCTACAACACCAGAGATGTTGTAGATGAGTTGCCGACCTAGAGGATATAGATGGAAGGGTATAGAGGATATAGAGGATATAGATGGTAGAGGATATAGAGGATATAGAGGATATAGATGGTAGTAGTCCGGAGGAGCCACCAAATTTAGGGGAAGGGGTGGGGGGTAAAGGGGAAAACCTGGCTTACATGCCGTTTAACTGTTGTCTGTTCCGTTATTACCACTGTCGTTTTTTATTTTTCATAACCTTTTTTCTTACATAACCTTGATTAAACAGATGAGAATTTTAAACCTTAGTTCGCAGTCAGGCACATTTGAAAATTAGCTTAGTCAGTTCTTAACGGAATCCATCGCATAATATTTAAATAACCTATTACGAATCATTGCACTTTCTTTTTACATAAAACATATACCATAGTAACTTATGTAACATTTTAACTTTAAAATGAAAATATAATTATGTAATTGACTTAACTTGCTAAAAATTAATTTTTTTTTTATCAGTAAAAGATATTTTTTTTAGAAAAATAAAAGCACAGAGAAGTCAGTGTTAAGACACTGTTTTTTTTCTTCCCCATTTTAAAAAAAAAACATTGACATTTGACACTTACATAATAGTCGACATGTTCATCTTCTGGTATTTGGTGATGATAGTCAAAAGCTATTTTCGGTTGCACGTGGAGGAGAGTTGAGGCTGGCTGAAGATCCAAAGGCCTGAGATACGTGAACACTCTTCCGTACACGCATACGACTAATGCCAAAATTACTATTAGCTGAAAAAAAATGTGTCATACTTTTTCAGACATATAAAATATTTTTAGAAAAATATTTATTAGAAAACTTTGACTATCCAAATTATAGTAACAAAAAATATTTACTTAATTCTTACATATACACTACAAAACACGACTTTCAATAAACCTACGATTAAGCTATCATCGATTTAAATAATGTAGGTACTTGTTACTACGCCATTGTTATAAATACAAACAAAAAGATTTTTTAGTTTCATTTTCCCATACACTTTCGATACTCGTAATAGTAACTATTGATTACATATTGATGGTGATAATAAGAAGTTAATTTTCTATTTGTTATCCATTTAGTATGAGTACCAAACTAATTACAGTTTTATCTATATTGTATCAAGAAATAAATTCATAAGCGCTTCGCTTATTTTAAGACGCTATTCTTTATATGGGTCTCAAAAACTACTCGTCCGATATAAACTAAATTTAAATGGGACATCAAAAGCACTAGCTATCACAAAATTGGCTCACACAGTAAAAAGTTGTATGACAACATACTTAAGTAAAATAATTCAGTCGAATATAATCTCTTGGTTTTTTGAAATATATATGTAAATGGAAAAATTAACAGGCTGACGCTAATCAAATACGCTCATTATATACGTACGTAGTACATATCGCAGTAGTAGACTTCAAGCCTACGACCTATGACTCATCACCTAAAATTTCTGACCACTACACCAGTAGGAACTTAGACTTATATAATATAATTTATCTTTAAAATTAAAAAAAAATATGTTAGTATATTAATGTAAAAAAGACATAGTTTGTCGAGTCCTTTCAGTATTTTAATATTTGTACCGACTTTTAAAAGCACAGCACAAGGTTCTCAATTCAGCTGTATTTTTTATGGGTTAAAGAATTATGCGGTATATAACTTCTTACTGGGTGAACCGATTTTGATGATATTTTTGATATGATAGCTAGCTAGCGCTTCTGTAATGGACTTCTTAATGTCACATTTAAATTTAGTTAAAATCTGACATGTAGTTTTTGAATAATTCGCAATAATTTTACTTTTTAGTCTAAATTATTTGTAGTCGATTTTAATTTTTAGTTAAAATCTTAATTACTCACCTTTGATGTCATAATGTAATTTCTAATTTGCACTTTTTATTTAAACACTAACTATATGGCTAAAATCCACTCGTTTCGGAAGACCGTTAACGTATGTGTAAAGAGAAACTTAACGAAGTATATATATGAGAACAAGTAGAATGGGTGGTGGGTGAGCCATTGAAAAAATAGATTACCGATCTATTGTTTGTTTACAAAAATGTCACCATAACTGCGTATATGTTAAATATACAATGAGTTGAATTTAATATTCAAAATATGTACATTTACCTAATCTTAAATGTTATTGTTTGGAAATCTAGTTTTGAAAGAAGTCAAATCATTATGTTACAATGACGAGGGGTGAAAATTTTAAAAAGATAAGCCGGTAGATTTAGGGAAGTCGGTACATTTAGAAAAGCCGTGACAAAGAGGTAAGCCGGTATATTTTTTTAGGGGTGTCAGAGTTTGTTTTTTATCCACAATTTTCCTTACCTATTTTTTAGGTCTCAAAATGTTTTGGAGCTTGTTTTTTGCAAAGTTTTTTTACCTTTTTTTCGAATAATTTATTGTCATTTATAAAAAGTAAGCCGTGTTACATGGACGTGTTGCCATTGCTAAGCTATAATTTAAATAGCGACTCTACTTGCTTAATGACATTAGATTTTATTTATTTTATATCTATATTACATCATATCTTTTTTTATCTGTACTAGTAATAACTTCCGCAAAATTCTACGCTAAACTTTAAACTAATAGTGCGCTTAAAACAATTAATGTAAAGAATATAATACTGTGTACGTAAATCAGGTATTATATCCCGATAGACATAGCACAGTTGGCTACAACTGAAAGAGCACGATGGTAATAGCTTCAAAATCTCTGTAAAAGAATGTTTATGTGCATAAATATAAAATGCAACTCATTGCCTAACGTATAGAAATTTAAAAAAGGAGAGATCAGGATTATCGTCATTAGGTTCTCTATGGTTACTGTGTAAGTTGTAAAAACTGTGGAATGGAAAGAAAATATTATATCATATAACTAGGATGGAAATAAATTAAATTTACATATCGACTAAATAAATTAATCTAATAAATTTAAATATATTTAGAAAACGTTAAAAAAATTTGAACGCAGCGGGACTCGAACCCGCGCTTCTTGGAAACCGTCCAAGCGCTCTGACCACTAAGCCATGCGTTAACGCACGCATTTTTATACGTTTTCTAAATATGTTTTTCGTTTTTCGTCAAAAAATTAAAATATTTTCGCATACATATGTATATAATTAATATAGTCATAAAAACATCGCTTTAGTGAGATCCCAATATTTCGCAATAAAAGTTTAAACTAAGACAGTATTTTCTTGTTATTACCATGTAATATTGGTATCTAACAATTTACACATAATAATCACATAACACTTGAGCTTCTATTGACAAATACAATTTTCTTACAATTCACTTATGTCACGATTCGTTTATAAAGTACTAACAATATAAGGTGCGCTAAATACCGTACAATAAAATCCTACATAATCCTCTTACATGTTAAAATAATCTTCTATGATTATATATTCGTCTTGCTCTAAATCAATAAATAAGAGCGGGATGTCTGGTGAAATACAACGCTTGTGATTAAATAATCAATTACAGATGCAGTTCACAAAAACAGTCACAGTTACTTCCTTCCGAACGTGCGTACAATGTTGATCGTGAGAACTGATTAGTAAGTAGTTTATTTGTATTTGATAAAGTATATGTTACGTATTACATACATACATAGCTTCACGCTGTATCCCGCATATGCAGGGTAGGCAGAGGGAACCTAGTGTTAAGACACTCCGTTCCCCACTTTCCGCCGAATTGAGGCATTACGTGCTGAGTGGCGGAACTCAACGCCGCGCTTTGCCTTGTCACCAAACCCAGGAAATTAAAAATTCCATTTCCTGGAGTGGGAATCGAACCCACAACCTGTCGCACGCTTGTGCCTCTGCGCCACGACAGGCGTTAACGTAAACTTTACGTTACGTATTTATTAAAAGCAATAATGTAATATATCTGACATTAAATTTTAAAATCGAATTTTATATATTAAATTAAAAAAATAAATATTGATTCCGTGACTTGGTATAAATATTTGGTAACATAAAATCGCTTCTTATGGTGGTAGTACTAGGATCAAATGACTCTATTTGGCTGGAAATCAGTATATCGAGCTACTTAAGTATTACAAAGTATTTGTATCGTTATCGAAAGCATATTATATGGTAAAATTTTAGTTTTTTCTTACGCACGGTAGGGGTTTCTATTCCCATACAAAATGTTTTCGATACGATACGAATACTTTGTCGCAAGTTTCCCTGCCTACAGGTCCGGTCAGCAAGTTCTGCAGGAAATAGTGAAAAACATCTATCCATCCGGCTTAAGAAACCTCCTCCATATATAATATTTGTAGAATATAAGCATTGTATTAACGGGATTCGAACCCACATACATTAATTAGGCTAGAATACTTTTACCACTGCGCAACGATGACGTGATACGATATTAGTCGTTAAATTACGCAGTTCGGTCACAGTGGGTCCATGTTACCGCCATTGTCACTAAATTAAGGCGAGCGACGAAAGTGTGCTGGCGATACACTTATATAAGCCTTCTCGCTAAGTAGAGACATACCGTTATATTTTCTATAGTCATAAACTAAGTAATATTTGCAATAGTTGAATGTTTGGTGGTAGGAGGTTCGTCCTCCGTCTGGCTCGCGACCACTATCATGTCAAAGACGAACCGCCAAATATCTTATGATGTGTTCCTCGTTCGATGGCATGGAAGCCAGGTTTTCCCCTTTCCCACCCATCCTTTCCCCAAAATGTGGTGGTTCCGATAGCGGACTACTACATTATCCTCCCTTTCCATCTGTATCCTCTAGGTTGGCAACGCATCTAGTACATCTCTTGTGTTGTAGATGTTCATGGGCGAAGGTAACCACTTACCATCAGGCGGTCCTTCTGCTCGTTTGCCATCCGGTATCCATAAAAAAAAAAAAAAAAAAATGTGAAGTTGCAATTACCTTGCATGAAGTATATAATTCTATAAAAACGAAGGAATATGTAATTATTTTATATTGATCATACTGGCCAAACAAAGACCCTAGAAGTGATAAATAACTATCGTTTCGGTCTGGAATTTTAGAACTATATAGAATATTACATGGCATTGAATATTTAAAATTATAAATATAGATATTTTTAATCGTATAAGGTAAGCAAAGGGAGTGATGGTATAAACATCAAGGTCACGACATACCTCTTTATCCACAATCATTAACACTTTCATACCAGTGTATGTCCTCTAGAAGGTCTTTATATGTTGTACTTGACCTTCCTACAATATAACAGACACAAGTTCTTGGAGGCCAGTAGACATCCTCTAAGAAAATAAGCATAGAAAACTTTTTTCTTTTTGTTTTTTATCTATTGCCAATATTAAATTATGTATATACTATAATGTTTAGGTGTATTCATAGAATCAATTATGCTTGGGATCTATTGAAAAAATAGCCCAATAATAGTTTTTTTTTACTCCATGCATTTCTCGCATGTAGCTGTTGAGTGAAAGAAAACTTAATCTAAATATCAAGACCTTGCTCTCCACTTACTGTCCGATTTCGAGACATTGCGTAATGAGTGGCGAAATTTTACGCCGTGCTTTGTCATGTACTTGGAATAAAATAGTTTAAGTATAGTTATTACTAAGCCCCCAAGTAGAATTGATCCAAAAATTATCGCTGTTGCAGTCAGGCGCTGTTCCATAGCTTCGATAGGCTTAACATAGGTACAATAGAACATATTTTAAAGAAGTGAGGATCGGAAATCTTAAGATAAACAGAGTGTCTGACGAAGAGGAAAAGATATTAAGTTACATATGTTAGTTATATAATATATATTCCTAAATATTCATCTCACTTTCTCAAACAACATGAAATAGATCAACAAATACAAACAATCAGAATAACAAAGTAAGATACATGTCTTATTTAACCTACAATATTTGATAGGCGAGGCACGCGTTAGAATTGTTAGCGTTACCTCACTCATTTATGCACTCATTTATGCACGCAGTATAACATGATAGTGATTTCTGCTGACTGCAGTATAAATTGATCTTGAGTTACGTTATAACTTAAATTTAGTAAATTTAAGACACGCGCATGCATTCATTTCTTGAATTTTAATTTATTTTAATGATATATACTGTTTATTAAGCTACGAATACTGATACGAGGACTTCCGACTGGTGGATCTCAATTTGGATTAGGAGATTTTTATATTCCGACTAAAGTAGAAAATAACAAAAGATGGATACCATAAAAATTTGAAATGTCATAACTACAGAATTTACTAGCTTTTAATATAAAGTAGGTGGACCATGAAAAGCCACTTTTACAAATAAAAAAATATATATCCTTTCTTTACTTCTTAAATGACAAAGAAATGATTAAGTAAAACTTTGTTTTATTATGTAACATATGACTACTTTTTTTTAAATTGGACCATTATTTATTAAATTCAAGGAGAATTAAGCTCTGCCAAATGACCTTGCAAAGGACAAGGGTTCCAAAGAAGACCGATACAAATGATCAGTAATTTAACTGCAAACTGTGTTGTGATTGTCATAACATTAGTTTGTAATATTTGCATCTAATTAAACTACATAAAAAATCTACATAAAAATACAACATTTGACCATAATATATTGACATAGAAAGTACTCAACAAAAAGAACTTGAACACTATCATAAAACTAAGGAGGTGTTCATACAAACCTTTTTCTATAACAAATAACCTGCCAATAACCTATAGAGTAAAATAATATTTAAAAATATCGAATAAAATATAAGGCGAAAATGTTGCTAAGAAGGCCACACCATACAAAATAGTATCAGTTAGTTATGCATTAGGCACAAGTAGTCATGTTCTTTGTTATCTTAGTTATGTCTTGGCAAATCGTCTGCTTATTGCATTATATTGATCTGTACCTAATTCAAGTAAGGATTTGTGCTTTGCAAAGTCAAGGGTCAGTTTCTTGGCCGTGAATTTTTTGGTCTTACAAAGAACTATTGGCTTTCCCAGGAACATAACATGATATTTAGTTAAAAAGGAAATTAGTTAACAATTTTATTACTGTATTATAAGAACAGTTTACTTATTTTTGTAAAATTAAAAATTAACAAGATATTTATTTATTTGATAACTTATGTTTTGCTGTGAGCACGTGTTACAATTTTAACGCCGACGTCTATAAGACCTCACTGACAAGCTATCGCCATGATCATATGTCGCCGCGCATATGTCTAATATATGCGCGGCGGCGGATATTTAATATGCATTTTAACAAATGGCCTTCCAAGGAGCACCCACCTTATTTCCATGGTCCATGGTCCACTCCCCATATTAACATCCATATTAAAGAAAGAGCACAGTTTTTAAGAGAAACAATATCTCAAAAAAAGAAAAACTAAGTAAAACTATAATTCTTAGATAAGTAAAACGACTGTTAATATATTAATATTTATTTAAAAAAAAGGAAATCTAAAAGTGAAAAATCTTATTATTGCAAATTTTCTTCGAAAAATGGAGTACACGAGTGAATGAGTCTCATGCCTCTTACTTTTCTTTTATTTCCATTATAATAGATACGTATTTTATCATTATTATATTTATCTAAAGGCTTCATTTCCTTTTCGAAGAAAATCTCGTAACCGTCAGATTTGGGTTGTGCTTTGCTCTTCTTGTTTTTGTTATCATTCGAAACATCGCCTTTGTGATATTGTATATTTTTATACAATTCCTTACTTATTGCATTAATAGTGGAATTAATTTCATCAAATGGATACGATAAATCTGATAAGCTTTTATTGAGATTAGGTGTATTATCAGATGCGTATTCGTTATTGGAGGTCAAAACTTTGAAGCTATTGAGTTCAACACTAAAAACACATAATCATTTATAGCAATAACTATAATTTTACAAAATTCTTACAATATTGGACAATATTTAAAATTCCTAAATTGGTACCTCCTGCAAATATGTGCATAAAATATTTCATTGCATGCTTTTAAGCTGCACTATTTGCTTATTTATATGCTTCGATTATCATTTAATAAACTTAGGCTGGTACAAATAAATTTATAGTAAATTAAGACTCATTAACTTGTTGTTCCCCAAATATCTCCAATTATGAATATAATTGAACATTGAATATAAATGAACATTTCTAGTTTTATACATATTTTTGAATACTATTTTCTACATTTACAGTTTTGCAAAGTTACTCTAGTGCTTACCCGTAACTTGAATCATCTGCATAATATTTAATATGTACTGGATTTCCGTCTTTGTCTGTACATGTATATTTTCCTATCACTGTTCCATTTGGATATCGCTTCTCATCTTTAAATTCTATGTCGTTTTGACGGTAGCTTCGCTTCTGGGGAAATCCTACAGAAATAAGTTAATAAGGAAGCATATCTAAATAAATGCCTCAGTTATTACAAATAACGGTATGTTAACATCAAGCGATATTTTTTTTTTTTTATGGATACCGGATGGCAAACGAGCAGAAGGACCGCTTGATGGTAAGTTGTTACCTTCGCCCATGAACATCTACAACACAAGAGATGTACTAGATGCGTTGCCAACCTAGAGGATACAGATGGAAAGGGAGGATAATGTAGTAGTCCGCTATCGGAACCACCACATTTTGGGGAAAGGATGGGTGGGAAAGGGGAAAACCTGGCTTACATGCCATCGAACCGGAACACATCATAAGATATTTGGCGGTTCGTCTTTGACATGATAGTGGTCGCGAGCCAGACGGAGGACGAACCTCCTACCACCAAAAATTATTAAAAAATATTAAATAAATAATAAAATAAAATAAAAAATCATGATTAATCAAACATATTTAGTAAATTATAAACAGCACCAGCCTTTCACATAATGTGAAGAAATAAATATTAGAAAAATGAATAACGTTTTGCTGAGCATTAGAAATTATTCCTATATTATTCGTCCTAATTTTAATCTTCCTTTCTATTTCTCTACACACGACTTTTACAATTAATAACTTCACAATGTCATGTAGAAGTAAACAAAAATAAATTTGACAGACTCATTTATAGACGACGTACAAGGAGAATTTATATGAGAAGCCAATTAAACTTACTTATAAAGTGACGTTTAGAGATAAACTTTATGGTGGCAGAATTAAATCCTACACAATTATATTTCATTGTCAAAATACATAGCCCAATGGATTAGCAAGATGAAGGGGCAATACGCTGGTCACATATATCGTAGAACCGACAACCGTTGGGATAATCGTGTTCTGGAGTGAAAATCGTACCTTGGCAACCGTAGTTTGGGAGCTGAAGACCGAGTTTGATGCCGTGCTATTGGAGAGGCCTACGAGTATGTTCAGCAGTTGTCGGAAAAAGGTTGATAAATATGATACTGATGATGACTATAATATGAACGTGTATGTAGGAGAAAAAGAGTAATTTTAAAAAAAAAAGAAAATAGTATTTTACTGTTATATTTTTATTTATATTACAAGCGACAAAAGAATTTAAACAATAAATATATCACAATTCACAATTAACTTTTGAAAATAAATGCACAATTATATTATTTGGTTTAAGATATAAAAAGCAATTTAAACATATATCTTGTAATTTAATAACTTCAATCAATAGATTGTATTATTTAATTAAATATAGTAAATTGCGGAGTTTCTAGAAATTGTGATGGTGATTCAAGGAATTTGTTCTTCTTCCTATATGGCTTTCTTGGTCTGCTCCAAGAAACGGACGACTCAGTGGACATTGTATTTATTTGAGACGACGACTGTACATATGATTCAGTTGAAGGTCTATCGTGTAATACTCTGAAAATAATATAATTTAAGTAATTTAATTAAATAATTTAAAAAAAGTCTTTTAATATATTTTCAAAATGCAAAGAAAATTACACACTGCCAAAACTTAACTAACAACAATTTTATATATAATTACTTTAAATTTCCATTGCCGTGTAAGAAAATAACCCTCTAAAATATATCCTTCGAGTACTTAGTTACATATTAATAGAAACAATATATATTTCCTGCGTTCTTTACTCTAAGCATAAGGATCGTAATAAATAAGGTCCTATACGTAGATCAATGATTAAAATCCACTCAGTGTATAGTAATGTATCTATTTATAACATTTACATTTTTAGTGTTGTTTAAAAGAGATAATAAATAACATATATATATAATTACCTATAGCCATTCTCATCAGCTATATAATCGTATCTTTGGGACTTGCCTCTTGCATCAATGTAGCCGTAACTGCCTATTACTGTACCATTGGGATATCTTTCTTCAGTCCGGAACTGAGTATTTCCAGTTTCTGGATCAAGAACATCGTAACCGAACGAGTACGTTCCTGATATACCTGGAAATTAAAATAGGATACGATACTATTACGATCACATATCGATGTAACATGACATGATCCCACAACTAAAAAAATCTCATTATATAAAAAGATATAATAAATATTGTGCTTGTGCCCAAAGAAAAAATAATTAAAAAGAGGCTGTCGTGGTGCAAAAACAAGCCTGGAACTGTAAACGCAACTGGTTGTGGATTCGATTCCCACTTCAGAATATGATAATATTAAATATTTATAACGTATAATAATTAATATTTAATATTTTCATTTCCTCGCTCTGGTAACAAGGAAAAGCGCGGCGTTGAATTCCGCCATTCAGCAGGCAATGTCTCAATTCGGCGAAAAGTGGGGAACGGAAAGAAAACGGAGTGTTATAACACTAGGTTCTCAGGTTCCCTCTGCCTACCTTATGTGCTTGATACAGCGAGAAGATAAAAAAAGGTCTTTATTTATAATGAATAAAGCTCGAATGAATATTTAAAACTTTATTTTACTTTCAAACATTTGAGAGAGAATGTGAGAATAATTATATTAAAATTATATTGGATACTGGAAGACACGAGACCTTAATGTTTAAATACGTATTTATTTAAATTTGGTTAGGTAGCTCAGAGTCAAAACAAAGGCGTTTTAAAAGGGCCTTTTTAGCCTACAATGTGATTCGCAAGCCCTAGGCACTGCTCCTAGCTATTATCCTTGCAAAGTGGTAGACCAGAAAACAAAATGATAATATTAAAATTATGAAATTTAAACTTACCGTCGACATCTTTAAAATAATAGCTCGGGCTCTGTGCTGCTAAAGTAAGTCTTGGTTTTCTCGGAGCTGATGTAACCTTATTCGTCCACACTAATACCACTATCAAAAAAATCTGTAAGTATATAAAGATAAGGTTAGGTTAAGGTTAATATGTTACTATCGAAGTTCACTTCTAAAGGAAAGTTATGTTTTATACAGGCGTTTCTCTTGTTTGTTCTGGCAAAGCATACTGTTGTTGATGATATAGATAACCAAAAGGCTGGGTTTTTAAAAAAATTACAAGAAAATGGCTCTTATTTAAACATTTTAACCTAACGATATAATTTAACTATTTTCATTTTACATGTTTTCCTTTCAAATTATATACATTTTTAAAATAAAGGTGTTACGCTAATATAGGTTATTGCTCTACGTTTAATGCAGAAAAAAAGAAGAGGCAGGAAAACACAAAAAAATTGTAATTATTGTTACCTATATACTTTTATCGTATCATTACATCATTTCAAGTGGGGAACGGAATAGTTGTAAGAGTACGGAGTGTCTTAACACTAGGTTCTGAGGTTCCCTCTGCCTACCCTGCTATATGTGGGATACAGCGTGAAGTTAAAAAAAAAAAAACATCATTTTAATAGTCTACCCGGCTGTTGCAAATTGTACGATTATTATTTGTACTAGAAATAACATGACCTTTCACTAATGTTACATACATACTGGTGTTGGTTTTTGTATTTCCGTTATTAAAAAGAAATTCCTTCTAAATAAGCGCCTAACAAATTTATAAAGCAATGATATAAAATGTGTCAATACCGTGATGTTTCTTGCTTAATAAATTGGTCAGGCGGTTTTTTAATTATAATTTTTGTAATTATACATTTCATAAGCTATTTTATAATAGTCACCAGTTATTTTTTTATTTAATACACAGAAGATATTTAACCGAATAGAAAATATGAAGAATAGATAAAGATATTTTTATGTTTCATTGTTATGATAAAATTTGCATATACAACCATAAGCTTCAAATTATTTATTTACTTAATAAATAAATTCCAGGATTATATACAAAATTTTACATGTAATTATATGTCAATTTTAGCATCGGCCAAATCGATAATCTTACATCTTCCTAATATTAGGATTGGATTTGAACCCCTATTTTCAAAATGATGTATTTAATGAAAGCTTAGAATAGATATATCGAAGTTTTATGGGGATACTTGGTCAAACTTTTTTTTTATATAAAAATTGCCCATATAAGGTTGTTTGCATTGTATCTGCTTTATTTTGAAAGCAAAATTCGCCTTCGCTGCGCTTCTTACTTAAATTAAAATAATACGGCAAAGAAACAATCAAAAACTTCTTGATTTTTATATTATTTTGTGTTTGTCACTTAAATAGATAGCTAAATATACGAATAGGCCAATTAATCCCTATCACGGTTCTTATATGCCTTATCAATCTACAAGTATCGTATACAAATATCGGAGTTAGGTACCTACTCTGACCTGATCTACCAGTGCACAATCTATATCAACACGTGAAGGAAAATCTTTAAAACCCCGTTTTACAAATTTTATGTTTACGGTGAAGTATGAAAATTGACACAATTCAAATTTATATAGAGAAGCTAATATTTTCATTCATAATCTATATATTAATACGTGAAGCGAAAACTTTGGATCCCTTTTTACGACAATTGCGCGGACAAAGGAGCATGAAACTTGGCATACTTATAGTTTATATAGCGAAGGAGTGCAGAATGATCATATATTTTTAAAATAATGCATAAAAATATATTAAATTAATAAAATAAATGTTACACACACTACAATAGTTTTTACCATACTTTGACATCCAAGTTTATATAAAGTGATATATACATTGCTAGGCAACGTGCTATTAGCGCGTCAACAGGATTACTAGTGCATTAGAAATATATTACTTTGGTTATATTCACACTACTGTGTTTATTAACATTTACGTGTAAAAAGACATGCACATGCAACGCGTAAATTAACACATAAATAAATATTTATATCATTTAGTTTAACTAACTTGAAAGTATGGAAAATGCGTGAAGGTAAAAAAAAAGTATTGTTTGTTAGTAAATCGCGCTTTTAAATAACTGTTCATACACGTAGATTAATTCTTTAACTTCTTCAATATAAGTAATTTGAAATCTCATAATGAAAATAAAACTAAGTCTTAATCAAATAAAAAAAAATTATATAAAAAAGAAAAGTAAGCTATGTACTTCTTGTTGATGACACTAACTTTTACGGTTAAACGGAGAGAGATAACTGGACACTACAATAAAAAAACAATGAAAAATTCGATAAATTAAGCAATATAAAAAAAATATTACCTTAACTAATATATCCATGTTAAATTTACAATGAATTCACAAAGTCTATTATCACGTAGAGGAAATGCAAGCGACTCCGCATAAGTGTGTCTTAAACATGCGTGAACTTTCAACAGGCGACTCCTTTTAGTGTTTTTTAGCCGGCAAAAACGAGTCAGTTGTATCAGTGGGTGAAGGCGACGTCCATATCCGCCATACTGATGTCATACCATTAACTACAGGATAAGGAACGTTTACGAGGTGATAAACTTTTTTACTTCTAACGGTAGCCTCACAGATAACTTATATTAGGCACTCAATTAGGATTTGCTGCATCTACGATTTATACCCAGCATCTATTAACGGAATTCTTAATTGGCTTATTTAAGCTTAATTAGATGGGCTCCGTTATACGTTAAAATATAACCAATATTTATCACTGACTGAATGGACGTGTGGGCGCAAAGTTATTGATTTACCCAACGATGGTAAACTATTATTTTAATTAATATAAATTATTATTATTCTAACTTCCAATAAGGAAATCGTTACAATCCAAGAATATTCTAGACTTTTCTTAATACTATTTAAGCCATCAATGACTAAGTAAGTTAAATAAATGTTTGAAGGTAAAAAGGTTGTATCAAGTGAACATTCTTTTTTACTTAAAATAAATAAAAAAAAGACAAATACTTATCACCTACCAGGACGTTACACTTCCTTTTAACCATTTATATTACACAAACAATGAGTCCGAGTTGAAACCTAAAGTGAATTTATCATGCGGGTCATATAAACTTTCAACCATACATCTTATAAACATATCATCATGGGCGTAAACAGAGAAATGAAATATATTCACATTTATCATTCGTTTTCAAAAAAGGCGACAGCACAAAAAACACATTAGTATGAGAGATGTATATCGAAAATGACCATTAAAGATTCTAGGAGCCTTAAGATAGCGGACTGTGGCTTCTCTCCGCCCACATCTTACCACTACATATTTGGTCAATGCTGACAGTTACTATTTTTCTGAAGAGATAAATTTGTAGTCTCGATAAACGTTCTATATAGAACTCTATATGTAAATGAAGCGCGGTTTACTATCAATAAATTATACATATGTTTTAAATGGTAATATTATGTTAATTTCTTAATAATATCCTGATTATTGTCACATTTGATATAATATATTAGTTAGTTTGTAAAAAATATTTAATATTCTTAAAGAATTCGTAATATTTTATTGTTTAGCATTGTAAAAATTCAATAATATATTAATTTGACCTCTCTTCAAGAAAGTAACTGCCGACCGAGGAAAAATATTTTTTTAGCACGGTTAGAGTTGATATAAAGTATATGACTGCGATAGACAGTATAGGAGTAGGTCCCCCTGGGTGTATGTCTATATATAAAACAAACTTGATCTAGTTCGGATTCTAGTTCGGTATTGGGTTTAGAATATTTTTTTATGTTACTGGCTTCAATCTGCTCGCTCTCAAAACACATAGATGTAAAAAGAAAGGTAAAAGAAAAAAATTAAATAAGGTCTTTTTGTTGAAAATAAGATAAAATTTTACAACAGCTTGTTGTTTATAGTCAAAATATAACATTGAGAACATTTTCTTTATTAAAATCCTTGTACTTAAATTACCACATAACAGCTTGTTTGAGTTCTTTGTCAAATATTACGTTGTAACAAGATTACGCAAATATTGCAAAACACAGGAAAGTACTTTACAAAATGAGTCAATGATAAGTGTCAAAAGTCAAGGGTAAGTTATAAAATGGAATACTCCCATGAATCATAATTTCGACCGGACAATAAATGAGCTATGTAAAAACCAAAAATATATTATTAATTAGTATTTTAATACTACTTAATAATATATATTTATGTTGAAATGTTAGTATTTTCATTTCCTGGGTTTGGTAACAAGGCAAAGCGCGGCGTTGAGTTCCGCCACTCAACATGCAATGCCTCAATTTGGCGGAAAGTGGGGGACGGAATTGTTGTAAAGGAACGGAGTGTCTTAACACTAGGTTCTTAGGTTCCCTCTGCCTACCCTGCTATATGTGGGATACAGCGTGAAGTTAAAAAAAAAAGTAATATTTTATTAGCAACGTACTATGATCAATATTAGCATATTATTAAGTATTATGATCAATAGAAAGATCTGTTCTTTCTGAAGTAAATAAGCTTAACTTATTATTATTGGACGGTCAAACGTCTATAGTAAACACATTTTCAAATTTTTCTTTGGTGGTAGGAGGTTCGTCCTCCGTCTGGCTCGCGACCACTATCATGTCAAAGACGAACCGCCAAATATCTTATGATGTGTTCCGGTTCGATGGCATGTAAGCCAGGTTTTCCCCTATCCCACCCATCCTTTCCCTAAAATGTAGTGGTTCCGATAGCGGACTACTACATTGTCCTCCCCTTCCATTTGTATCCTCTAGGTTGGCAACGCATCTACAACGCCTCTGGTGTTGTAGATGTTCAGGGGCGAAGGTAATCACTTACCATCAGGTGGTCCTTCTGCTCGTTTGCCATCAGTTATCCATAAAAAAAAAAAAAAAAAAAAAAATTTCAAAGGATTTCAAAGATTCACATAAAAAAGGTAAATATTTTATGACTTATAATAGATAATATGAATATTAAACATGTTATAAAAGGCAAAAAGCTGTAAATTTAAAAACAGATAGCAAAATTACGGTAATATGCTATAAAATTTTGGACTACACAGCGGTGCCACCTCAATAAAATATTTGCCATTTGTGTATCATTTATGATACGTAAAATTTGAGTTTAATAGCTATATAGAAGCTTATATTACCTAATAAATGTTCAATGAGGTATGTTATGATTTTTCTATAAATCTTTACTGCAAAAATTAAGTAATGTAGTAAAAATATTTCAAGCACCACATATCACATTTTGATAAAGTAACGTTGCTAAGGCAACGCTTATTAAAGACAATTAAAAATTATAGAAGCACCTCAAATTCTTAGGCATTAAGTATTTCTAGGCCCTTTTTATAGAGTGGAATGTACACTATAAACGAAGTGTCCATGTCCTGATATATTTATATAAATAAATAAACAATTTTATTTTATAAATGTTTATTTAAAAAATGTACCTAAATGTATCTACATTTACACAAAAATACACAAGAACCTTGATAATTATTTAAAAAAGAAAAACAAAAGGTACAATTATCAATATTTTAATTGTATAAATTAACAGTATGTCTTGTACTTCAGATGCTTTTAAAGTAATACCTTGTAAATTACTTAATTAAAGAAAAATACCTATCAATTCTTTTTGAAAATCAATAACCATAGTCTCTTCTATATCTAGTAACAAAACTTAAATCTACATATATCTGCGAATGTCTTAGTATCAATAAATCGTAATCGTTTCTTATTAGTGATGTCCGTAAGAAGACAGTACGAGTGCTGGTGCAGCGGCGTAATGGGCAACAGGCTTTACTGCAACCTGTAAAATGTAGAGTATAGTTAGCTGTAAGAAATGACAATTTTTTAAATAATGTTTCATATTTTTAAATGAAACTATATATTAGGAAACCTGACGTTCCGTATACTTCACAGTAGTCCGTGGTCACAGATAGAATGCTATTTGATTAATCCGTTTAAAATTCAATGCAATTTTTACAAAAAAATCAGATAAAAGAGCTTTCTAAAGCTTCTTGAGCTGAAAGAGATTCTTCAATTTTTTTACACCATAATTACAATATAATATAAATATAAATTATAAGTACTACAAACGAACAAAGTGCAGAATGGTAAGTACAGAAGATTCTCACTCTATTCTCTCTACATTTAACACCAATAATCAAAATTTATGAGATTCCTTATTTGTTATTATACGCGATATTTTTTGTGCTTTCTATACAAAATATATTTATATATACTTTGTAAAAATATATAATTTGATCCACCTGTAGTACTTTCCATAATATTATTATTCTTGTTTCCTTATAGGTCTAAATGTCGTTAGACTTGCGCAAAGACTAGTATCCTACACAAAATGTACCTAAACATATCATATGCCTCGCCATATTCGCATATACAAATAATTATTACTTATTCTAAAGCTGTTTCAAAGTTGATAACCTATTCAAAATAAACTTAGGTCTTTCAAAATAATTGTGACTATTTGTTGTTAATTTTCGTTTATGACCACTTCAGATATAATGAAGTAAACTTCTTAGGCTCTATTTTTCCCAAATATATAAATATATTTTATTTAAAACAATTGATTATTATTATAACATTTATGATACTTACAGGGTGCACCGCATGTCCAGACCTATGTACAATCGCGTTAAAACCTGAATGATCGTCAGCGGAGTAATTGACAACTCTCGTAGTACCATCAGGTTCTACTAAAGAGTAGCTACCTGTGTATGATAGAAAATAATTTTAAGTTGTGTTTAAAACGAATTATTTTTTTTTAAGTGGCAAGTTTCACAAAACATTCCGTTCAAATTAAATAATCTGTAGAGTAAGTAAATACTAGTAAGCTTGAATATCAAAATTTCCAATGAATAATTTAAAGTTTCCTGGAGTGGGAATCGAACCCAATACCACTCTAACCTCTGCACCACGACAGGCCTTATATCTATATATGTATTTTAAAACTTATAATCAAGCTATTGAGTAATTTATTTATTATATCTTGAATCAAGAATATTGATAATTTATGATTTTTATCTTCAAACGTTAAAGTATCCATCCTTCAAAGGTCAAAGCTATTTTAAGGCATATATTAATAGTACCTAAGTAAAAATTTCTAACCTTTAACAACGTCCCCGTCCCTCTCTTCTTGTTGTGACTTCACGTCGCCAGTATGGGGATCCTTGACTCCATAGTTAAAAGCGTACTTTGGATAAGCCTAAATAGGCATAATAATAAAACAAATAAATATCGGTTAAATAAACTAAATACTACTAATACTAGTAATTTGCCAGGCTTTTTAAATAATTATCTATTATACTTGTCAGACTTTTAAATAACGCAAATACACATTACAATTACAATGAAAACAATATACTCGTACATGAAAATTTAGTAAAGAGTTTTTGCTTTAAAATATATTACAACGTAAAAACACCAAAAACGCATGAACGCATTTGTATCGTATTTCTTATTTATTTTCTGCAACCTAAGCAGAAAATAAACAGGAAATACGGTTCAAAAAATAAATATTAAGTACTTTTTACTTTATCCACTAAATAACTTAAAAAAAAACTTTTACATGAATTTAAAAGTCATTGTGCTATTCATTAAATTAAATGGATTAACTACCAAGATTAAAATATTTTTGTGTATGGTACTATAACTTGTTTTTTATTTAACATTACCACAAAAGTAACTCACAATATGTTCGACAGCGACGGGAGCGTGAACCAGTTGAGGCGCGTGCGCATAAACCGCACCGTAACTTATTGGTACTGCTAGCGCTGCGCTCACACAGGATAGCAGAACTAAAATCTAGCAAAAAGAAACAATGTCACTTGTCTATATATTTTCTTTTCTTTTTTTTTTAACTTCACGCTGTATCCCGCATATAACAGGGTAGGCAGAGGGAACCTGAGAACCTAGAGTTAAGACACTCTGTTCTCTTTCAACAAATCCGTTCCCCACTTTCCGCCAGATTTAGGCATTGCTTTGCCTTGTTACCAAACCCAGAAAATGAAAATACTTCATTTCCTGGAGTGAGAATCGAACCCACAACCTGTCGCTTTACAGTCGCACACTTGTGCCTCTGCGCCATGACAGGCGTCTATATATAATTAAAATTTTAACAAATATAAAAAATCGATTTTAAACTAAACGGATAACTCAAAAACTACACGTCAGATCTTAACAAAATTTAAATGGGACCATATCAGAAACAATACTTATCATATAAAAATATCATCAGAACTCGTTCACTCTGTAGAAAATTCGGTAACATATTAAAAAATACATTCGAATTGAGAATCTACTCCACTTTTTTCGGTGAAATCGGTTAAAAATATAAATACACTACGCATTATTAGGTTTAATATGTGAACTCATTAAATGTATCTTGCTACCTTTTCCTAGGACAAAGTTATCATTATGATAATTCTTTATTTTATAACTAATTTATATTTTTAATAAATTTTGAGTGTTGGAAAGCCATTTGCTACTAAACTGTAAAAAGTAATTCTATATATAACTTATTTTATGTATCTACAAATACATATGAATGTTTTAATATCGATAATTTAAGAAAAGAAAATGTGAGATTTTTTCTTTACTTGGATCATTTACATATTGCACATATAACGCATATGTTCTATAAAAATAAATATACTTTTTTTATTTTTTATAACTATACACTCACCAACATATTGATAATCGGGGGTCGAGCTTACACGGTCTAGTTGGTCCTGGCTGATAACTGATTGTACTAAGGGCCTACGCTTATAAGAGAAGGGCCCCTCCATACACCATACGCTGTACACCTGTATTCGCCCTTCACATGCTATTTTTTTAGAGAGTTTTTGTTAGAATGGATATTAAAGATATTAATAAAATACAGTGAATTTTTATCGGCATTTCTTAACGTAAATTTTTATATTTAGTAGTATGGTATCTCATCATAAAGTAGCTTAGTTAGCTTAGTTAGTTTAAGTAGCTTATGATTATACACTAATTAAAAGAAGATATTAAGTCTGGCTAACAGAAATGATGCCGATTTGTTTTTTATACTTAAGCTAAATAAGATTTTAACATTTTTTTTTTATTTTGTTTGAAAGATTGACCTTTTTCCGCATTACAATGAGTTTAAATACATTACCATATATAAGTAGATAAGTTGCTTTGTAGTATTTTACTTCAAAAATTATATAGAAAGATGTGAAATAAATACTTTATTTATTGTGGAGCAAATAGGTCAATCTCACAATTTCCATCAATATACGTTATGCCTAACAGAAAGCTCCTTTAAATAAATACTAATTTTTCAATATTAGATTTAATTGATTCTTCGTACAAGTAAAATATTATACACATATACAACCAATATACAATGTATTCGTAAAGTAATAAAACAGATTAACTGAACAACATTTCTCTGTGTTGAAATTAGTTCAACATTGGTGCAGTTCGACGTAGTGCAACCTAAATTCGTACCTAGATTAACTGTCTTAATATTACGTATGTTACTTCACATAACTAATAATACATAGATAGCAGTGGCGAGGCGAAAACAAGTATGAGACCTAAAAAAATAGCAAAAAAACAATCTCTGACATCTAAAATCACCTAAAAAAAGTAATTAGTAAGATTCGATAGCGAAATTACTAAATAAATGTATATCCTATACTGGCTTCCATAAATATATCGACTTCTCTAAAAATATACCAGATATCCTAAAAATACACCGGCTTTTAAACATTTTTTAAAATTTGAACGCTCGAACTTTGAAACTCGAACCCGCGCCGCTGAGAAATTGTCCAAGCACTCTGACCGCTAAGTCATTTGTTGTATATCCAGCTGCGTGGAAATTCTTATACGCTTATTACAACTTATCTATGTCGTTAGCATCTCTGTAGAGAGATTTTTTACAATTTTTTCCTACCTAAAGACTATTTCTAAGAAACAATCATTTGGCAAGAGCAGAATCAGAGCGGTTGGACGGTTTCCTAGAGGTGCGGGTTCGAGTCCCACTACGTTCAAATTTTTATACGTTTTCTTAAAATGTTTTTCGTTTCCTAACACTTGATTAACAAATATGTGATTAACATTTTAAAAACTATCAAAAATATACCGGCTTCCCTGAAAATATATTGGCTTCTCTAAATATATACACAGGCTTCCGTAAATTTACCGGCTTACCTTTTTCAAATTTTCACCTCTCCCCACTTGATAGGCATCAATATATTAATCATACAGAGTAAAAAGCATATTAAAAATAAAGTCTTAATTTCAATTCTTTTAAATGGCAACTCTGCAATCATCTTTTCGCGTCAAAAATATTTAGGTTATTTTTAGTAGTCTATTAGACATTCCCAAGAAAACTTTATATTATTCTGAAATATCGAAATTTTAAATACTGCTTTTACAGAATAAAATTGTCGCAAAAGATACTTGTTAAAATGTTTTCGTTGCAAAATGTTTTTAAAGATATAAGCAATTAACGCTTGTATTTCCGATAATATTACTATCTGAATTGACTTGCAGAAAAAAAACATTGTTAGCAACACTTTTGACACACACTTACATCTCAGTGTATTGTTAACAAAAAACGAGATACATGCATACATAGCTTCACGCTGTATCCCACATATAGCAGGGTAGACAGAGGGAACCTAGTGTTAAGACACTCCGTTCCCCACTTTCCGGCGACAAACGAGATATTTTTACTATTCAAATAGAGTTATAAATTTAAAAATAATATTTAACGCTTTTGTGCATAATTTAATATTTTCTATCTATATACACATATAGATAGAAAATATTAAAAAAATACTTTTTTTATATTTAATGGTATCGATTAAAAACTATTAATATTTTAGATTTTCATAAAGGTCCATCCGGTGTAAGTAATTTATGAATTTATGAACGCTGAATTGTGGTATTGCGTGCTGAGTAGCGAAACTCAACGCCGCGCTTTGCCTTATTACCCAGAGCGAGGAAATGAAAATACGAAATTTTAATTATTATAAATATTTTACATTTTTATTTCCTGGACTGGGAATCGAACCCACAACTTATTGCGTTTACAGTGGCACGTTTGTGCTTCTGCACCACGACTGGCTCCAAAATACTTATTTCACACAAAAAAATATTATAAATCAGAAGGTAGTATAATCAATATGTATCCACAATTAACCTTCTTATGATAACATATACATTATGATAACATATACATTATGATAACATTATGATAACATATAGTTTTACCTTATATATAATTTATAACATATAACTAAACCAATGTTTACGTTCGATGATTCTACTGCGCAGATATGAGATATACTTGCCTCTCTGTTGGTATAATAGGATTTTGTACGGCTTAACACTTCAAAGTCGAAGCTCAATTGCAAATTGCATTTTCGTTGCGTTACAAATAAATATATTCTAGTATAAAGCATACTCGTATATGTTTGTAACGTATTTGTTACTATGTGTAAAGATAGTGTGGAAAAATATATAAATAAAATAAAATATTTAATTAAAATAAAAACAAGAAATACAGCATAAGTGTAATCCGAATGACAAAGTAGAAAACCCGCTGGCTGGTAGTTCTGGCATTACATTAATTCGCAGTATGGAAATATTGTCATTAAATCCAATATTTATGCATTTTTTACACAATTGTGAAATTGGATATGATGTTATTTATGAATTCAGCTCTACTTTTAATTCTGCACAAACATTGATTTTGAAGTAAAGTTAGTGAAATGTAGTTAACTGAAGGGTTTGAACGATTTACAGACTGAAAGACAGTTGCCACATTTTTAATAAAGGATGGGTTAATATGACAGTAAACTTTTTTTTTAATTTCACGCTGTATCCCGCTTATAGCGATGTAGGCAGAGGGAACCAGAGAACCTAGTGTTAAGACACTCCATTCTCTGTCAACAATTCGGTTCCCCAATCAGCACGCAATGCCTCAATTCGGCGGAAAATGGGGAACAGATAGTAAGCAAAAGTTTTCTTTATCATGAGTATAGTGATCAATTTTGTAGAAAGAACTATTAAATCTAATTACCTAGCAATACTTAGGACAGAACGTAACATGTTATATAAGAGATAGATTGAGACCTAAATAACATATTTTCTAAGACATTATGTAATAGCCTGTGTAGTTATATTTAAGTATCAAAATTTCAACAGTCAATGATGACGAAGTCTGATCAATAATAATATAACAAATATAAAAATATTCTTTTTTTTTTCAATCCCCGAATATCGTGAAATCCATTGAGTGAACAAAGATTGTCGAATATATTTTTTTTTTCTTATAATTGGCAGCAGCTGCAGGGTACAGAGAGAACTAAGGTCACTCCTAGTTCCACTTTCCACCTGAATTCAAGACATTGCATGTGGCAAAAACACCACAATTTATCTTACTAGAATGGGTAATTGAGATTAAATTAATAATTAAAAATTAATAAATTCCAAAATGGACACTCCCCATTTTAAACCCACATATATCGCGCTTACATTCAGTCGATGTCCTACTGCGCCATGATGGTCTCAAATAATTTGTATCATTAGAATAATGATTTGTATTGAACAGATTTTAGAGTTTAGTCAGCCAATGGAAGTAAAGATTTTGTAACAATAGATACTTTTAATATCTTTAGAGAGGCTAGATATAAAAAAGGTTTATTTATGAATTAATTCACATATTTTATTTTTTGATTAGAACTTGTTTCCAATATTATAAAGTATTAACGTGGAGTTTAAAATTCTTAAAGAACATTTTTTTTAGTTTCACGCTGTATGCCGCTCATAGCAGGGTAGGCAGAGGGAACCTGAGAATCATTTCAGTTAACCACTTTCCGCGGAATTGAGGCATTGCGTGCTGAGTGGTGGAACTCAACGCCGCGCTTTGTCTTATTCCCAGAGCGAGAAAAAAATACTTAATATTATTTAATATTTTCATTTCCTGGAGTGGGAATCGAACCCACAACCTGTCGCGTTTACAGTCGCACGCTTGTGCTTGACAGACCTCAAAATTCCTTAAAAGAAGTTATTAAACTGTCAATTTAATAATTGTAAGCTACAATTTTAAGCTACAAGTATTAAATCTTGTCTTTAATATTTAACAAGCAGTGAACTGGTTCAGTTTTTTTATAAAGAACACAATTTCTTACTGTACGTCTAGTGCTCTATTTCAATAATTCAAACATAAGTTCTATTGACACACTGTACAACTCGTCATGCAACTTTCTACATTTCTAGATTTATATTTTGCTTAGTATTCAAATCTTAATGTTATTATTGGGATATAAGTAAATATTTACTATTACTGCCTATTTTTCCCTGTAAGGGAACGGGGTTAGAATATAATTTCTCTCCGCCGCTGGGTAGCGTCCCGTAAAAGGCATCCCAGTATTTAGGTGGTAGGAGGTTCGTCCTCCGTCTGGCTCGCGACCACTATCATGTCAAAGACGAACCGCCAAATATCTTGTGATGTGTTCCGGTTCGATGGCATGTAAGCCAGGTTTTCCCCTTTCCCACCTATCCTTTCCCCAAAATGTGGTGGTTCCGATAGCGGACTACTATATTATCCTCCCCTTCCATCTGTATCCTCTAGGTTGGCAACGCATCTACAACATCTCTGGTATTGATAGGCGAAGGTAACCACTTACCATCAGGTGGTCCTTCTGCTCCGTTGTCCGTCCTTTGCCATCCGTTATCCATAAAAAAAATACAATTCGGCGGAAAGTGGGGTACGAAAATGTTAAAAAAGAACGGAGTGTCGTAACACTAACTTCTCTAGTTCTCTCTGCATACCTTGCTATGTGCGAGATTCAGCGTGAACTTGAAAAAAGGGTAATATTAGTAATATTAATTCAAATATCAGTTACGTTGATGATATATAATAGTAATAATCAATCATCTTTACATAAATGCCTAAATAAACAGAAGTAGATTAAATTAAATAGTTTCATGTAAGTTTGATCAGTGCATACATTTATTTTTTATTTTTATTGCAATAGAAATATACATATATGTTTAAAAAAGTCCTTAAAAGTAATATATAATGGCAAAAAAATTATGAAGATATTATTAGTATTTGTTAATCTTTCACGCAAAGATTTATAATAATATGGTTTATGTCATTTTGACAAAATATAATGATAAGTGTACATCACTTGAACTTTTTTTCGTTTTTGAACTGTGGAATGGCCTACCTGCGGCAGTTTTTCCAGGTCGATACGAAATGGGTACCTTCAAAAAGCGCGCCTACTCCCACCTCAAAGGCCGGCAACGCACCTGTAGCTCCTCTGGTGTTACACGGGGCCGTGGGCGGCGGGGATCACTTACCATCAGGTGACCCGAACGCTCGTTTGCCTTGTCCTTTCCATAAAAAAAAAAAAAAAAAGAAATCAATAATTACATCGTCTTCATACATTTTATCGATATAAGCAAATTTATTTCTCCTAACACTAGGTTCGAGAGCCTAAAAAAAAAAATAAAGGCAAAAATTTTTCTGACACAAGTAGAAAGAGATGATTTGAATATTTACTAAACCCAATGAAGTACTTATGTACGAGTATATAACGTAACCGGCTTTAAACTAAGAATTTGACAAATACCTCGCGTAATTAGA
This sequence comes from Philaethria dido, assembly GCA_033558755.1. Lineage (NCBI taxonomy): Eukaryota > Metazoa > Arthropoda > Insecta > Lepidoptera > Nymphalidae > Philaethria > Philaethria dido. The sequence continues at coordinate 153,235 of JAKGSA010000275.1, forward strand.
AAATTGTACAAGGCGTGTATTAAATAAAGATTTCCAGTACATAAATAGTTTATGTGGTCCACTATAACCTAATCTAGATATATTTAGAGCAATAAAAAGCCAGCAAAGTCTGTCACGAAATTCTAGGCATATCTCTCCACGTCAAAAGCGGCAGGTATTTCCAAATAAAATTTGTTATTACTGTTCTTAAATGAAGCATTCTATATGCTTTATAGAAACTTATTACATTTATGGAGGTGATTGTAGTATTTTAAAAATTCTATGTGTTAGTATCGCAACCCTTTATGCATTACTTGCAGTAATTACAAAGAATTTGGAGGCAATTAATTTGAGAATGATTTTTACAAAATTGAAATTTTTAATATAGTAATATTTGGAATTGAAAAATATATTTTTGTTAAATTCTATTAAGTTGAAAATATTTTTTTATATTTATATTTTTTTGGGTCTTTCACTACGAACAACAACAGCAATAGTGATAATAAGTTACATTTATAATACCTACCCAAAATTTTTACCCTCAAATCAAAGTCTCTCACATTTAAGAGAGATAACAAAGCAATCACTTCGTTCTCCACTTTCTGTCCATTTTAATGAAATCCAACATTATGTTATATCAATAAATATTCCCTAGAATGGAATCGAAGCTCCACCTAGATTAGGCTCATTTCAACTACGTCTAATGGAACTTCCACTTTTCAATTTATAAAACTATAGCTATTTTGTTTTTATAAATAGAGATTGAATAAGAATATTCTTATGCCCTAATAAAAATAAACAATGCTACGCCAATGCAAATAAAGAACACATCATTGGTTAAATCATGTTATATTTAGCTGACAAGTGGTGTGCATGCATAAACAAAGGCTCATCATCCGGCCATCTGTTGGATTTCGCACGCGGTATGGCTACATCGGTACTGATAATATACTCGTACTATGTATCTATACACAAGCTGTACATACCATTGCAGATTTTTATGGTTACAAGTTCAAATCTATTCTTGTAAAATGTATATCTATAGATATTTCACGCTTTTTCTCACATAATAGGGTACCAAAAAAGTACCTAAGGTCAAAACACTCCGTTCTCTATTTTATGCATGAATTTGGGACATGGCGTGTCTTATAAGAGCGGAAAATGAAGTTAAATAAAAAAATATGTGTTCATAAGTTGATACTTTCTCAGTCTAATCCGAGAATACGGGTTCAATAAAATGACCGCGCAGTGAAGAAGTTACTAGGATCTATGGTCTCTCTTGTTAAAAGTAAAATTTGTTTAAATTATAGTTAAGAACAGTATTTAGTTGATTATTTGAATAATAACACATATTATAAATAATTTATTTCTTTCTTTCAGAAATTCAACGTCAATCTTTCATTGTAATTAGTATTCGCCGTTAGCTCGGAGACAGTGCGTAATAAAAAAAATACAAATATCATATATTTACAATCTGATTTGGCGTAGCAATTAAATTAGTATAATAGATACCTTCTAAATTCTTAGTTCATCTATAACAAAAAGCAGCATTTCACGCATTATCCCGTATACAAAGGTCGTTAGAAAGAACAAAAAAAAGTATCAACACACTCTTTTTGCGGCTTTACGCCCGGATTCGAGATATTGCATGTTAAGTGGCGGAACTTAACGCCGCGCCTTATCTGATCAGAGTGAAAATAATTTAAATATAATTATTTCATCCAGTGGGAATCGAACCGACTGAATTCTCAAAATGATCTTATTTTTTCATAACGTAGATCATGCAACTACAAATCTTTCTATAACAAGCTGTCTAACATTATATGAGTTATTGTCTAAACATCCTCATAAGTAGCAACTATAGAAAATATTTGTATGGAGGAGCAAGCACCTGAGCAGACAATCTGACCACCGCGGCCCACTGTGCGCCCGTCCGTCCGTCGACATGGGAAGTGTGTTATTTATTTGTTTCTATCGTCAATCTGCTCAAGCGCGTTCCATCTAGTGTCAATTTAGATACTGGTTAGATAACACTGCAAATTGATAGATTGATTGATTTAAATATCAGTCAATGCGCGTCGTTTTACAACTCTCGCCACACATGGAGTTCGGTTGTCACGACAAGGACTCTGGCGAAGTGGAGTGCTACTTCGAAATACGTAAATATCTGTAAACGAAATTAATTGAAAGATCTTATTATTTCAGATTTCAGAACATTCGCATTGTAATTTATATTTTTAGTGGGAACCGTGCTGTTTTTGGGTCGCGTAAACATGGACGCTACTGACAGTAAGTTAGTCGGGATGTCAGCGCAGTCTGTGAATGTTAGTCGAATTAAACGTGTTATAAACGATTATTGTTATATTTATATAATAACCGGATACCAATATAAAGCTTAGTTTATAATGCATACGGAATTAAGATCAGTGAGCACTCGTCGCGATAACGTACCCAGCCGTAAGTAAATGAAAATGAGTGCACAAATTACAACTGTACCTCCACTTTATGCCAAATTAATTCATGAATTTGAATATTTTAGATTGTGATACGGGTACCACTTGCGCTATCACGATACAAATGCGTAAGTATTTTGTACGAAACGTTACGGGCTAAGTACCTAATATTTGACAAATAAAAGCTTTTGCTTCTACTGCGGTCTTACAAATTAAAAATTTAACCTGCAATAAAATGTATATAATGTATTGATGCTACCAAAATTGATGAAAACTCGATAACAATTGTTTTACGTGTCTTTACATAAATACTAATCGATTTCCAATATTGCGTATATTTTATAGAAATATAAACATTAATCGCCACTGTATATATCTTGTTTGCTATTTCACATATAATTATGGTTTTGTGATGCTCTGATAATGTGCATTGGATATATTTTTGTTTTCAGCAAATCCAGAGGCAGTAGGATGCGTCGAAAAGTGTGCCACTTTCTTTTCCTTCCTTCTTGTTGTTATTACTTTTCCATTTTCTTTGTTTGAATGTTTTAAGGTAAATTCTATATATTTTTTTTATTTAATATTTTTACTAATATTATAATTAGTTTCACAAATAATTATTTGACAAAGCCATATTTCAGTATTTTTTAAAACATAAAAATGTTACATATTCGAAAAAAATACTATAAGAATGATAAAATTAATATAACAATTTTATTTATTGCCTTTGTAGGTGGTTCAAGAATTCGAAAGGGCTGTAATTTTTCGCCTCGGCCGACTTCGTAAAGGTGGTGTTAGAGGTCCAGGTTTATTTTTCGTACTGCCTTGTATTGACTCGTACAGAAAAGTCGACTTGCGAACCGTATCGTTTGATGTACCACCTCAAGAGGTAAGTGACTTACTAAAAATAATATTATACTAAAAAAATTTTAGACTCAGAAATTAAAAAGATTTTCTTTATTTAAATATCTATTTATTCAATTACCTTAAAATATAGTCTAAACTATTTTTTTTATTATATAATGTATGGCCCATGGCATTGGCCTTTATACCTGTCTCGAATTTAATATTTTCTGAATTTCAATAGAACTCTCACGTTTGCCGTGTCGACATTAAAAGAGTTCGTTCAAGTAGAAAATCTAGGCTATAGTGACGTCAATATTTATATATTTTTTAATCAAAATGTTGACTAAATATATAACTAAAAACCCATATGACTAAAAACCCTTAGTATGCGATGAAGATACATAAATAGAGAAATAAAATTTTTAACTAAATTTTGTTTTCATGGGTCATATTCGTATTTACATTAAATTTAGTTTCTTATCAATAAGTTTTTCCAATAATTATATAAATAAATACTAGATACATATATAACAAGTACTTATATATATAGAACACATGGCTACGAACAAAAGCTGTTCAAAATTGGCAATGGAATTGAAAACAGTTAACCTAAATGCTGGCTATTCAGCTGGTTCACGTTTAATTGATGTGCCTATAAACTATCAATCAAAGTTTTACGACGTACAAACAATTACGAGTATTTCTTGTAAACCAGTTGTCTACACCGGTCTACCTCACAACAGAATCATTGCCAACAAACTTGACTTTGCCTCATATTTAAAAATAGTTATAATTTAACAATATATTAATATTTATGAAACAGAAACTAGAAGAAATATATAATAACATCATATGGTATACTATGTTAGTCTTTTAGCTATTCAATGTTTTTCGTCACTTTATGCCGATATTACAAGGTGTTAACGCAGTAATAAGCAACGCTTTGTTCTAAACACGCAACTATAAACATGTGTAAAGGGAATATAAACATTCAGTTATGTATGTATAAATATGATGGGTTCAAGGTAAACTATGTACTTTTTAATTCATCTTTTTTTAATTGTAAAATAAGAAATAGATATTATAGGATTTGCAAATGCTTCACAGTAGCGATACTATCAGCGGCGGGGCTATTAGTATTAAAATACTTTGCTACGAAAATACTTTAATACAATATAAATACCAAAATACTTTTTTACGTTTAAAATTATATTTATATAGTTTTAAACCTGAGAACATCCAAAATGAGGAATATATGTAATTAAAATATAGTCATAATTTCCTAGTCTCTATTAGAAAAATAATTAAAAAACATCTAGATCAGTTTTACCTAAATGTGAATATATCATAATATTAAAGTATCACGGTTATTCTCAGAGAATGATGTTTGATTGTAACTGAAAATTACCTACAGAATTGTACGTATTTTTCATATCATAATTTGAAATCGACAGTGTTTAGACATGCGAAAGTTTAAATGTGTGTTCGAGCTGACAGGGACGACCTCATTTCGGACGCTTGAACATTTACCTATATATAAATCATCTTATTTGCAGTGAGGAATGGTCTTAGAATTTATAAGCAATATTATAATCATTTTACTATATGAAACGAGAGAATTGGTAAATGGTGGGTCTAGGACACTCTTTTTTATAAACTTAATTTACGTAGTTTTAAAAAGGAAACAACGTTGGGTACTAAAGACATTTTACACAATTATATGCACTTTTAGAATTATAGGGGTCTAATCAAAAAAATCATAATTTAGATTTTTTCTCACTAAACTACTTAAGATAGCAATCTTTAGTGACTTTTATTAAAACAAGAATATAAATTAAAATATAATTATAAAAAAAATCATTTCTTTTCCAAAAATTTAAATGTACAAATCTATATTAACGTTTCCCAAAAATTTATATTTTTTAAATAGGTCACTATAATTCTAAAGGTGCGTAAAGATCTACGAGAATATTTTTTTTAATTTAGCAAAGTATTCAGACAGGACCTAGTTTTCAAAATTCCATTCTCCACTTTCTACTATTTCAGAAATTTAGCTTATTGGGTGGTGGGACCCAACGCCGCGCTTGTCAAACTCGACTTAAAAAAGAGAATGAGTGCACAAATTCAGAGAAATGGTCCAATATGATGCCACAGCAATCAAACACTTTCCAATTACGTTGCGTTTTAAATTCTTTATCATTTTTTTTTTTTTCAGGTGCTCACAAGAGATTCTGTCACAGTAGCAGTCGACGCAGTTGTATACTATAGAATAAAGGAGCCTTTAAACGCAGTGGTTAGAGTTGCAGATTATAGGTCAGTTTCAGTTATACTATTTCAACCCGATGAATCGCGTATGTTTTGGTATTCGAAAAACAATAACTAACAAATCGATAGCGGCATACCTTTTATAAATATTGGTAAAACTTTCCATATAAGTATCTTTAGGTATATCATACTGATGGTATTTTTTTGTACTTTTACGCTGTATCCCGCACATAGCAGGGTAGGCAGAAGGAATCTGACATTCACCACTTTCCTCCGGATTGAAGCATTGCGTGCTGAGTGACAGAACTCAACGCCACTCTTTGCTTTATTATCGATACGAGAAAATGAAAATACTAAATATTATTTAATATCTTTATTTCTTGGAATGGTAATCAAACCCACAACCTGTCGAGCTTACAGTCGCACGCTTGTTCCTCTATGCCACCACAGGTCTGTGTGATGGTATCTAATGATTTAAAATTTGATTTACTTTAAATTTTACAGTGCATCCACACGTCTTCTAGCAGCGACAACTTTGCGTAACGTGTTGGGCATGCGTGATCTAGCCCAGTTGCTTTCTGATAGAGAGGCCATCAGTCACATGATGCAAGCAAACCTGGACGTCGCCACTGATCCTTGGGGTGTCGAAGTAGAACGAGTAGAAATGTAAGATATTTACATTATTTATGGCGCAGAGGCACAAGCGTGCGACTGTAAACGTGACAGGTTGTGGGTTCGATTCCCACTCCAGAAAATGTAAAATTTAGTATTTTCATTTCTTGGGTTTGGTAACATGGCAAAGCGCGGCGTTGAGTTCCGCTACTCAACACGCAATGTCTCAATTTGGCGGAAAGTGGGAAACGAAAATGTTGAAGGAGAATGGAGTATCTTAACACTAGTTGTTTTGGTTCCCTCTGCCTACCCCGCTATATACGGGATACAGTGTGAAGTTAAAAAAAAAACTATTTTCATTTCACGGCTCTATTAAAATAAAGCGCGATATTAAATTCCGCCTCTCGACCTGCAATGTCTCAAATCCAAGCGAAAAGTGGAGAATGGAGTATTTAGACACTAAGTTTCACTGTTTTAAGGTTTTTTATATATTTAAGTAATAATATTAAACAATTACATATCGAGTTTTTTGTCACGAGATTTTATAAAAAAACATATGATTCATAATATGTTTAAATTATTTTCATTTATATTTTCAATTTTTTTTACCAGAAAAGACGTCCGCCTACCAGTACAGTTACAAAGAGCTATGGCTGCTGAAGCTGAGGCTGATAGGGAGGCTCGCGCTAAAATAATTGCTGCAGAAGGAGAGATTAAGGCGTCAAAGGCACTGAGAGAAGCCTCTTTAGTCATGATTGATAATCCTACAGCTTTACAGGTACAAATCTATTTTATTTTCAGTAACTATTATGTAAACATTCTTATGGGACCAATCTTTAAACGCGTAGGTTGTGGGTTCGCTTCCCACTCCAGGATATTTATAATAATTTATATTTCATATTTTCATTTCCGTCCTTCCTCTAGTAACAAGGCAATGCGCGGCATTGAGTTTAACCACTTAGCGGCACTGTCTCAATTCGGGGGAAAGTGGAGAATGGATATCTTAAGCGAACGGATTATCTTAACACTAGGCTCTCACGTTCCTTCTTTTAATGTATGAGTTAAATTCTACGTACGAAAAAAATAAATGTGTATTTCTTTCTTTCTAGTTGAGATACCTGCAGTCACTTAATACGATATCAGCAGAGAAGAGCTCAACAATCATATTTCCATTCCCGATGGACTTCCTTAAAACTTTTTTAACAGGAACTGGTCAAGGAATTCCGCCCTCATCGTTACCTATTTAAATATATATTAGAAATTATGTAAAAATATAAGGAGAAAGTTAATAAAAGAAAATAAATGTGTTAATGTACAAATACAATAAATATTTTAAAAATAATATATTGGCTTGTTACTATAACTCTAGTAATGCAGGTAGAGAACAGGTACGAAATGTCTAAACACCCTCTCTGCCTACAACTTGAAAAAAAAAATACAAAATAATAGAAGTAAGTTTTAATTTATAAATATATACTTTATAGGCTATATAACATAGGCTGAAAAATGTAGTTAAATTACATTTGTTTTTCCAATTCCTGTATTATCAACTCTATTTTAAATGTTACATAAGCAGTAAGATTTATATAAGTCTGCTCGCAGTAAAAACAATCATTTCTATAGTTTTTTTTGCACATGATACTTTTTTGTTGTATCTTCCTTCTGGCGACCAGCTAAAATTTGAATGAAATATTCTTCTTTTTTTTATCTTTTCTATTTATATTCTTTTGCGCGAATAATATTTTATTACTATCATTATTCTTCTTGGTTACTCAAAAGGTTCTCCCTGTGTAGCCACTGGGTAGCGTCCCGTAGGAGGCGGGTATCCCAGTAGTTTGGTGGTAGGAGGTTCGTCTTCCGTCTGGCTCGCGACCACTATCATGTCAAAGACGAACCGCCAAATATCTTATGATGTATTCCGGTTCGATGGCATGTAAGCCAGGTTTTCCCCTTTTCAACCCATCCTTTCCCCAAAATGTGGTGGTTCTGATAACGGACCACTACATTGTCCTCCCCTTCCGCATAACGCATCTACAACATCTGTGGTGTTGTAGATGTTCATGAGTGAAGGTAACCACTTACCATCAAGTGGTCCTTCTGCTCATTTGCCATCCGTTATCCATAAAAAAAAGAAGAATATTCAATCAATTATTATATATAGCAGCTTTATGTTATATCCCGCCTAGCATGGTAGTCACAGAGGACCTAGTATCAAGACACTAAAAAAAAAAAAGATACTATAGCAAATGGCTTTACTTCGTGTCTATGGAAAAAGAACTTGTCACTTTTACATACAGTTGTATGTGGCATATTCTTTGACTTATCGTGTACTAATGTTTTATTTATAATATTTTTATATGACGTTTAAAATCATGGAGACCCGACAGAAAATAAAAATAGATTTAATTGGTGTGCAACAAACTAAATGTTTAATGTAGATCAGTTTTGTCTAAAACTTGGTTATATTTTAATAATTGTTTACAGAAATGCAACGTGAATCGTTAAAAGAAAAGATAATACGAATCTTTATTATATTGGTAATAATATTATGTCCGCTATCTTTACTACTGTGTTTTAGGGTAAGAAAGTTATCATGTTATTGACCAATATTGCTTTTTATATCTATGAATTGTTGCACAGCAAATTTGACGCTCAATCCCCTTTTCTTTCCTATTTATCGTCGCTATAACAATATAATTACTATATTGTTTTTTTTCAACTTCACGCTGCTTCCCGCATATAGCAGGGTAGGCAGAGGAAGCCTAGTGTTAAAACACTCCGTTCCCCACTTTCCGCCGAATTTAGGCATTGCGTGCTGAGTGGCAGAATTCAACGCTGCGCGTTACCTTGTTACCGAAACCAAGAAATGTAAATACTAAATTTTTCCTGGAATGGGAATCGAACCCACAACCTGTCGCGTTTACAGTCGCACGCTTGTGCCTCTGCGCTACGACAGCCGTTATATTATAATGTTCTTGTGACGATTTTATAAGAGTTCTATATCGATTCTGAAAATCAGCGTTCTAAAAATCATATTTAAGAATTATGATCATTCTTATCTGTCGCGAGATATTTTCTGATTATGTTAACTAATTATTATAAAAGGGAACTATTTAACACGCTTACACGACCTTTACCATTTTTTAATAAAAATTAAAACAAATCTTCCAAGGATCTGATGCCGAGCAATGTAGGATATTTAATTACTTAAACCTACTCGTGGGTAAACGTGACCTGCAGTACCCGTCATCGAATCATTGAATCACATCCTTTGACAACCCCTTCTCAAGTGTTGTACTACCTAAAACTATGTAATATGGTGATTTCTTAGAATTATAATTGTCTAATAACTCTTAATTAAAAAATGTCCATGTCTCTAAAACCGGTGACAAAACAACATTGTCTAACATGAACCTGATATTTTTTTTTAAATATTTAAACCTGTTCTTCTTATTATTTTAAATATCTATCAATATTGTTTTATTTAATCTGTTTTTCGCTCAGCATTGGCTAAAAGGCGAACAGTTAATAAGCCACTAAGATACCTTCTAAGTCGAAAATTAAGAAATTATCAGATTTAATATTAATCGAATTGAAGGCTATTCATGTTGTTTTGTATTTCAATATTATTTTTACAAATTATAATTAGACTTGTTTTGGTTGTGCGGATTTTGTATGCTTGAATAGACAGTTTATTGTGATTCTTAATATTACCAACCCGAGAATTTCATTGACTGAAGTCACTAATGCTTTATTCCTTTTATGTCCACGCAACTAATTAAGAAACTGTTGAACTACATTTCCTAATTTCAATTTTCACGTCTGTTTTATTGATAATTCAGATGTTTTGTCTGGTAGGTTGTGAAACAGTACAAAAGAGCTGTAATTTTGCGATTCGGACGAGTAAGACGTGATTCTCCCGCCGGACCTGGCATTATTTGGGTAGTCCCGTGTACAGACAGCGTCATGTTCATCGATCTTAGGACGCAGTCCTTCAATTTACTTCCTCAAGAGGTATTACATATTTATTTTCCTTTTCTAAGATCTGTAGCATATCACTACGCTACAAACTGATATACATTTATCATAGACTTACTAAGTATATTAAAGTTTATAGAACTTTTAGATAAGGATATACTTAGGACATATTTCAATTTAAATTTCGCTATTGATTTATAACATTGTTTCATTTCAGATACTTACAAAAGATTCTGTAACTATAACAGTAGACGCGGTGGTTTACTTTCATGTTATGAAACCGTTATATTGTTTACTAAATGTACAATCGCACAAGTAACTAATACACTACATTGTTAATAGAAATTATAATATAATTAAAATATACACACATATATGTAATATGAAATTAATTATAATTTTAGGCGTGCTACAGAACTGTTAGCTATCGCTATTCTTAGAAATATTTTGGGTCAGTACACATTGACTGACTTGTTGACAAACCGCGAATCAATTAGTCACGCGGTCCGGAGAGAAATAGATAAAGGGACAACTGAGTGGGGCATCGAAGTGGAACGGGTGGAAATGTAATATCATCATAGTAATGTTACTTGACCTTGTTTGAAAATTACTTAAATTTAAATCGCCTGTAAAATGTAAAAATGTTAAGTTGCGAGTGCATTGTGCAAAATTTGCGCGTTGCTGCTCAACAAAAAGTTGATTAGGTATACACAAAACAACAAGAAATTGTAGTGCTATATTGTAAAATATCAATATGTAGTATCACTATAAAATATCAGAGCCATATCTTGATTTTATAAGTATAGTATATTATATGTTCTTTTATATAGGGTATCATACTTATACACAAACATATAAAACTTTTCTTCTTCAGAAAAGATGTTATTTTGCCTTATGAATTACAAAAAGCAATGGCTGCCGAGGCTGAAGGCACACGTATTGCTAAAGCAAAAATAATAGAAGCCGAAGGTGAAATAAAAACTGCTGAAAATCTCAGAGATGCTTCAAAAGTTATGATAGAACATCCACAGACAATACTTGTAATTGAAATATTTTGTTATTTTCTATTGAGTTTTAAATTTTTTTTCACTTTATATACATATTTTTACATTCTTTACAGCTACGGTACTTACAAACACTTAATTGTATTGCATCGCAGCAGGAAACGTCAATATTATTTCCATTTCCTATTGATATTCCTGACCCGAAAACTGCTAGTAGTCATTGAAAATTTCCATATAATACTCTTTTTTAAACTCTGAAAGAAATCTGACACGGTAGAAAATGTCAGCTTAATGTTATTTTTGATATCGTTTTATCGTTGAATTTGGAAAATTGGTGGTAAATATACAATATGAGTGATAAACAAAATAAAAAGTTAGTTAAAGCTACAAACACTAGATCTCGTGATCTTCCTACGCAACAACAATCACCTCGTTCTGAAGCTATGTCGGGAAAAGAATCACAACGTGGAATTCCAACCGCAACTTCTCTCGTAAGAATGCCGCGTATGCAAGATGAAAGAAGTAAATATATAAATGTTAACTATATTTTTTTAACTTCTGTGCTATTTACAAACATAATATGACACTTTTTAATTAGTGATTCAATTTAATATATTATAATAATCTTCGATTGTCGTAAATAAAATGTTTAATATTAAATAAATGTTTGGTGGTAGGAGGTTCGTCCTCCGTCTGGCTCGCGACCACTATCATGTCAAAGACGAACCGCCAAATATCTTATGATGTGTTCCGGTTCGATGGCATGTAAGCCAGGTTTTCCCCTTTCCCACCCATCCTTTCCCCAAAATGTGGTGGTTCCGATAGCGGACTACTACATTGTCCTCCCTTTCCATCTGTATCCTCTAGGTTGGCAACGCATCTAGTACATCTCTTGTGTTGTAGATGTTCATGGGCGAAGGTAACCACTTACCATCAGGCGGTCCTTCTGCACGTTTGCCATCCGGTATCCATAAAAAAAAAAAAAAAAATAATAATAATAATTTTAAAATTGGTACGCCGGATAACGCGAACAACAATAAACGCTACTTATATGTAGTCCTTGAAATATACAATAATATAGCATGAACTGTACTGACCGTTTCACTATAAATGTGTTAGATTTATAATGCACATATTTTCGAATTTGGGTAAAGACTCGAACAGGAGGAGCGAATTAGGCATAGTTGATGTGTGTTTATAGGTTATCTTATAATAAATTTATATTAAAATGAATCTTAATTTTCAGAAAATGATAATTTCATTGAGAAGGTTGTGGTGATTATCTCAATTATTTTTGCTATTTTAACATTTCCGCTGTCGCTGTTATGCATTTTCATGGTTGGTATTGTTTTATTTCATACTTATTATAATTATAAAAGTTAAGAACTAATTGATTTAAAAGTAAATGGTGCGAAATTTTATCACTATACAGTTTCTGAAGAGTGATTTTTGCATAAAAAAATCATAAAAACTAAGCATTTCAGGCATGTATTTCTACGTCAAATATTATAAATAAATATTTCAGGTGGTTCGTCAATTTGAAAGGGCAATTATATTGAGAAATGGAAAAGTTTACAAAAACTACGCATTTGGTCCCGGCCTCACCTTTTATCTGCCTTGCGTAGATTCTATCAAATTTATTGACTTACGCACATTCGTTCATGTCGTTCCACCGCAAGAAGTAAATATGTTTTTAGTATAAATATATTCATATAAATTATACCGTCAATAATTTATTATATTTTAAGATTTTTTCTCAGGCACTAACCAAAGATTCACTGACAGTCTCCGTCGATGCTGTTGTTTTTTACAAAATAGTTGACCCAGTGCAGGCTGTAATCAGCGTAACTAATTATAAGTATTAAACGTTTAATTTTTTATAAAATATAAATTTTTACTTTGGGTAGAAATATTCAAATGATAATTTAAAGATTATTTTAATATTATAGCATTAAATATAAATCAAATAAGGCATGATAAATATATATATTTCATTATATATTCATATTTTTTTCTTTAACTCAGATCATCTACCCATTATTTGGCGGCGACGACTCTACGCAATGCTCTTGGAACAAGAAAACTTGCTGAAATATTAGCTAGTAGGCCGGAGGTTAGCCATCAAGTGTTTGGCCTTATGAAGAATATAACAAGCGAGTGGGGTATCCAAATCGTCCGAGTAGAAATGTAAACTATTCATTATACATATATCATGGTCCTATAGACTGATATACTACCGTAATATATGTATGTAGAATGTATGTGACCTAACTTCTAATTTCTATAAATTTTGATTTTGATAAAAAAATATGACAAAACCCTTTATTACGAAGGTGTAATATTTATATATTTATATACTCTACTCTTTGCATATATAGGGTAGGTATAATTGATGTATAAACCGAAAATATTGCTTAGTAGAAAAGTATCTAGTAGCGAAGGATAAGATATTAGCATAGAATCAACTCAAATAAGTGTTGCATCTAATTTAAAAATATCGAATCATTTAAAGAAGGTAGTACGAAATCCTTTAGATACAAATAAATATAATTGTCTACCCTGCTGGGGATAAATCTTAAAGTTAACTTAAATTTAATTTTGTATCTATTTATAATTAATATTAGGCGAAATCACTACATCTTTACTTTTCGCTGGGGAAACGCGTTTGCTATAAGTATATATTTTTCTTTACCGTTAATTTTTGAACCAATTGTATATTGGCTATTTCGTCAGGTACGAAAAATAGGCGATTTGTTACATAAATCCCAATTTCGTCATTAAATCATATATCCTAATAGAAATTTTAATATATAAGCTTTAATATATAAGTTTTTATTATTATATATAGATCATCATTAGATTATTAAGAAAGCTAAAAACTTATTCACTGTAAACAGAAACTAAATTATTTTTCCAAACTTTTTTATACACTTTGCATTATAACATTATTGAAATTACAAATTACAGAAAAGACATTAGATTGCCGTTACAATTACAAAAAGCAATGGCGGCAGAGGCTGAGTCGACGAGATTGGCAAATGCTAAAATAATTGTTGCAAAAGCAGAAATTGAATCGACAAAAAACCTTCAAATGGCTACAGTTATTTTAATGGACAATCCTATGTGTATGCAGGTTCGTGTTGATTTCGACAACAATTAGAAATTTCCTTTATTATTTAATTATATTCTCGGCAAAATGCATATATTACCCTGTTGCTTCTTTTAATTGCTTTGTTCCAATTTTCCAAATATGTAATTTATAATCGCTTTAATTTATCTTCATTTTATTTTAACTACATGATTTTCAGCTCCTGATTCCGGTTTATAGATCTTTTATGTTACAGTGTACCTAATTTATTTCAGCTAAGATATTTACAATCGTTGCAAATGATTGCTGGAGAAAAAACACATACTGTTGTGTTTCCTTTCTCTGCGGATGTGTTTAAAAAGATTTTTGGCAAATAATTATTACTGCACTTTTTTAACGCTTCATTAACCTAATAATATTAATTATTAATAATATTGTTTTATTACTTTTAGCAGTTTTTATTAAAAAATATAATCGAAATAAAAATAGTTTATTTATTTTTAGCGTTTATTTAAACAACGTATAATGAAATAAATATTTATCAGAAATACTACTAATCTAAAATGGAAACTTTTAAATTATATCTAGCTGTGAGTTTTGACTAGTATTCTCTGGAGTCGTGGTCGTTTTGATTGTTTTTGGCTTGTTGATATTGTTGAGGATCGTGCGGTTGACCTCCGGGTTTCTTGTGTACCGTCGCCTGAAATAATCATTAAATAAATCATTTCGATTTATATATCATATTTAGCACATTGTCGTTTTTTTCAAGATATATATTTTTACACGCTTAGCATAAAATAAAGAATTGTAAAAAATATCTGTTTAGTATCCTATATAGGAAGATTCGAAAGGACGTCTACGAAAATGTAATATCCTATATATTGTAGTAATATATTTACAAAGTAACAATATGTTATAGTGGAAAAGTTAAGTCTTTAAATATATAGTTTAGTATTTCTAAATAGTTCATAATAATGGGTCCAAGTGAATGTCTGCAATTTTTAGTAGGTATTTTGGACAGCAATTTTAACTTATTACCTGAAAACCATTTTTGGGATCAGCCGTGTATTTTACAAGACGTATTGAACCGTCAGGCTCTACAAGGGAGTATTCGCCATGAACAACGTCGCCATCACGATACTCTTTATGGTCCTGTTGATTGCCACTTTGAGGGTCTTGAACACCGTATGCATAGTGATAGTCTGGTTTAGCCTGGATATTGAAGTAAGCGTCATATTAATAGTTAAAATATTATACTAATACAATTTATATAATATGGTTATAATGTTACATATCAAATATAATTAAGAGACTGAAAGTATTGACATTGTACTACCTACTATTATAGAACAAACGTGAGCTGCGTTTGTAAAGCAATTTTAAATCATTTAAAGATAATAAATAAGGCACGCTACAAGCTGTATATTGGAAATTTACAGTTGACAGAAGAAACTTGTACAATTTGACAACAAGTAGCTTCTACAACGCTGTAATAAACTTTGTAATAAAATGAGCTAGACCCCTGTTCTTGTTTAGACCAGAAAACAACAATTCTTATTTAACAGCACGATCTAAAGGTTTAGAGGTAAAACGAGATAATTTAAAGGAAGTGCCTCTTACAACTGACGCTTCACTGCCTAAAAAGGGATTACCTTAATATTTAGTAATTCAGTATTTAAATTTATGCATACTAATTAAACAGGAGACAACGTCTAATTGCAAGAACGATTAGTCGTTATAGTTCGATCCACACTCGGGCAATTGATTATATTTAAATTATTTTCGTTGCCTCGCTCTCTTAAGACAAAGCGTGTACTGTGTGACAGTTCCGCCACTCAGTATGGAAAATTGAGTGTCTTGACACTAGACTAGGCTCTCACTGAAAACACTGTTATACCGTAAAAAGTGTAAAATTATACCTTGCGTATTGTTTATTGTATAACAATACTTTTAACATACTTCATTATAATTTACATCGATAAAGCTTGATATTTAGATTAATTGCGTGAATTATTTTATACATACTTTGTAATCTACTGTTTTTAAGCGATCATATTTAGCTGTCTCTGGATCGATCTTTCCCCTTTGGTGGTCATAACCGTAGTCTGCATGCTGCTGCGCTGGGACGCCGCGTGCCGCAGGGACTTGAACTTCAATAATTTTTCCACTCACTGGTCCACTAAAACGATTGTAGGAAAACCCACCTGGAACCTGATTCCCAAGAGCTACCGATCCTAGCACTAATAAAGTAAACGTCTGAAAAGATACAAGTTTAATTTTAAATAGATTTCTTTAAAACAGTCTACATTAAAATAAATTTTAATAAAAAATAACTATATTTGGTAAGCATTGTGAGGTGCAGCCTCACAATGCTTGTAAACAACAAGGGAAAAGATCGACCTTCACGGCTCATCGATTCAGTGCCATTACCCAATAACGATGGCAATGAAAATTCTAAATGAATAATTTCTCTCTCAAATGTTAAAATTTAATTACTGCAATATTGATAAATAAATGATAATTATGATTTATATTCGTTTCAAATATTTAGGAACTTTAAAATTGTACCAAATGACTTAAGACATGAATATAGTACACACATATTTAATTAATAATTCTTAAAAATAATCTACTTTTATATTATATTATTATATTTTATAGAAATATAATATTATAAAATTATAAAAAATACCTTAAACACGAAAGCCATTTTTATAACTATAAGTATTAAAATCTGCACACCGTATTCTGCGGCACTGACGCCTATTCCACCGATATTGTTGGTTTTATACCAGAGCGTTATTTAAGAAAGTATGGGTAATCACGAACTTATTCAGCCGGTTGCGGCAAACTCTGAATCAATAATTTTCAATATTCTACCTATAGGCCGTATAATTACAATAAATACTTTTTGTTGCGTAGATTATATTGGATTATATCGTAAATATCTGTATTTTTTAAATATGTACTCAATCTTTTTCAAATAATCACATTTTTATGCTTATCGTTATTATTTTTAGTACAATTTGCTTCTTAATATGATATATTTTGTATAACCGTTGTCCTTTTGCGAGAGAATCATTTCCTTTTCCTTTCATCTACATGCTGACGACTTATGAGTATACCCAACCACCCCGTCAACTGATATTCGTGAGATTATTCAATAAGGGTGTAACAGGATAAGCATACAAAAGCTGCACTGGCGTGTAATGAATTGGTTTGACCATTTTTATATTGCTTTTCATCTAAAATAGCGACACATTTGATTTTGTGTACCTAACCCTCGCAGGAAGGGAGTTGTGGGGTTTACAACCCTTAACAAAAAAGTTTATTGTCTCGGTATCTATAATAGATATCTTTATGCTTATGCTATTACCATTGCTTTCTCATACTTACATTTCTATATTTCAGTCCAACCATCATTGAACAAGGAGTACTAAGGTAGGTTTCTCATTATTTTATATAACATTTAAATTTTTAAACTCATAAATGATTCATTCTTTTTAGATTATGACTTCAGAACCACTTTTTTTAATATCGAAATTTTACCTAGAATAAACTTGTGTGTTTTAATCGAAAATATGTAGCTCTTAAATAAAAAAGGTATCGTTGGGCAATGGTTAGACAACTGATAATATGATTATTTGTGAGTTCAATTACCACTGGAGGGAATAATTGTATTTAGGTTATGTTCATTTTCCATGGTAAAGCAAGTAAGCAAAAAATACGTTGAATTTCTCGCTTAATACGTAGTATCATGAATTCATTTTTAGACTTTTATAAACTTCAAGAGGCCAGTTGTGGCGCAGAGGCATAAGCATGCGACTGTTTGTAGGTTCGATTCACACTTCAGGAAATGAAAATATTAAATATTTATATTTTATAATTTAAATAATTAATATTTAGTATTTTCAATTCCTCGCTTTGAACAGGGTGAACCGGGGCGTTGGGATCTCGCCCTCGTGCAGATCTGGACTCGTGATGTCTTAATTCGACTGAAAGTAGGAAACCGATCACAAGAGAACGGAGTGTGCGAGATCCAGCGTGAAGCTAAAAAAATGTCATTAATAATTACGTATAATGGAAGTAATTTAAAAGAAGAAATGGTTCATTTAATTTATTTTACTTAGAACATTTTATATTTTTTTAAGTATCGATTCTGCAATAACACACATTTTTTAATATTAAAGCAATCATTACTGTAAAGCTTGATAAGAAAGGTGGTTTTTATACGTACAAGTCATTAAAATAACATGAATAAACACTTGATATTGTGTTTAATCAGCTGCTGTTTCATTCGATTTAACTAAAAACGCAAAACTTTTGTGAAAGATTCACAGGATCTTTTGTAAGCCGAGGCGTCAATAACAATCCTTTATTAGAGTCTTAAAAATAGCAAATTATTATAAGTATATGAGTACGACTAAAAGTAGAGAAATAGTTCTGCCGTTTGACCTATTTCCCAAAAATATGGAAAGTGTCGGAAATCATTATGATACACAAACCAGGAAAATCACAAACCATGAAGCTTCATCTTATCGTCCTATTAGCCTCACACCTGTGCTTATAAAATTATGGGAGAAAATTTTCTTAATACGCTTGAAAGAACACATGGACCACTTCGACGCCATCCATGAGCATCAATTTGGATTTCGAAAACAGCACTCTACATTAGAACAAATCACAGAGATCCGCAACGAAATCAGACCCTGCCATGAGATGAAATTGTACTGTTCGGCAGCGTTTATTGACGTTCAGCAAGCGTTAGACGTAGTCTGACTCAAGGGACTACTGGGTAAAGTAAAAGATAAACTCCCACACTCTCTCTTTCTGATTATCAAGTCCTATCTCGAAGACAGACTCTTTCAAGTAAAACAAAGAGATGCTAGATATACGCTTCGACAAATTAAAGCCGGTGTCCAACAGGGTTGGGTACTCGGCCCTCTACTTTACAATATATTTACATCAGACTTACCGGTAAACAAAGATGTAACCGTAGTAACGAACACCGACTATGTACCTCATCTCGCTAGTGATAATCTCTTAATAACTGCCAGTAACAAACTTCAACAACTACTTGACCAGACCCATCTATGGATGAGAAAGTGGCGTATTCAGGCTAGTGCCCAATAATCGAACCATATTACGTTCACATTGCGATGGGAAGATATCAAATTCGGCAATGATGTTCTACGGGATTGTGATCTCGTGAAATATTTGGGCTTTCACTTAGACAGAAGGCTCACCTGGGTTTATCACATTAGACAGAAACGAGATGAAATTAACTACAACTAAACTCCGAAGTCTGTACTAGCTTATGGGTAAAAACTCTGTCCTGTCTGTTGACAACAAACTGCTGATCAACAACTCCGTCCTAAAACCCATCTGAATTTATGGAATTCCTCTGAGAGGTGCTGCTAGCCAGAGCAACATCATGCGCATACAACGAACCCAAAACAACGTTCTGCGTACTATAACAAACGCGCCATGGTTCTCCGATAAGTACGATAAGTAACTCTATGTGATCCACAAATACCTACATGTATCATCAGTTCAGACAAAAGAAATACGCAGTTCGACTCTCGATTCATCCGAATATCCTTGCTAAAGATCTTTTAAAGCCTTCACTTGCGGCTAAAAGGCTGAAATGACGCAGACGAGACAATGGTCTCGCCTAAACGACATATAACACTGCCACTGATCTGCCTATAGTCTTGCGACAGATTGCACATCAAAGCACAGAAAAAAATCTGCTGTACAATTCTCTTAATAATATTAGAAAAGAAGTGAATTATAAACTTAAGCTTCGAATATTATCTCTAAAGGACAATATAACATATGACGAGATGTAACGAGCCACAAAAAAATGTATAGGTATATATATTAAAATCGATATTTTAAAATATTAAATTTTGAGACAAAAAAAGAACCAGTGCCCAGAGAAATTCTATTGTGTTCTTGTTGTTTTTTATTGATAAAAAAAAACAACTAATTTAAAGTAATATTTAGGGAAAGGTCGGGTAGCTCCGGACAGCAGGTAAGCCCGGATACTTCGAGTTCTAAGAAACTAAACGCATTGCTTAGACAAAGAGTTATTGTAAAGACCTCTACAGTAGAAACAAATGCAGTTTAATCGCGGTGCGTAAGCTGAGTAAATAAGTCGTGAGAGAGTGTTTAATTTCCGTCAAAAAAAATCCTCGAACCTGTCAAATTTCGTTGGTGGTTATTAGGTACTCGTACTATTCAGAATATTAGTAAATTTTATATATGTAATTACTGTAATAGTATTTATAATCTACCTGCCATTTTTTTGATGGCAAAAAGTCTTTTGCCAAATTAAACTTAGTATATTTTCTTGAAAAATGTGATAAGACTACTAATGTTTCGTTAATTGAAATATTATTGTAATAAACCCTATCATTTTTACGATTGTTTTAGAAATTAATCGCCTAATTCAAAACTTAAAAACTGCTTGCACAACTGGATTCCAGAGTATCAGTAATGGTTTCCTATAATAATTAAGATTTTAACAAAAAAGAAAGATAACTTTAAAGAAAATGCACTAAAAACTATAATTATTACGAATAACTCAAAAACTACTCGTCAGATCTTAACTGAATTTAAATGGGAACTCAAACTAAATAGGACTCCATTAAAAGTACTTGCTATGAAAAAATAACAATCATCAAAATTAGTTTACTCCACTTAAAGTCAAATACGATCCATTAAAATTTGTTTTCAAATAATGGTTTAAATGACAAAAAATGCATTTATTTTACTGTAGAATATATATTTTTTTATTTACAATACTACCTAATTTCAGATTGAAGTTTTACGCCTAAAACGAAAACACACATGTGAGGCTTAATACCGATGGTTAAGTTGAGGCAATGGCCTCCAAAACTCGAAAGATAATAGAAATCCTACCAAACTGATTATACAACAACTGTTGTCGACTTTTTTATTCTGTGACATATTATGTATCTGTGGGACTGTCATCTGTCCGTGCCCGAGACTCATACTGTAAAGAAATAATAAGAATAATTCATTTTCAGAGATAATAAAATAGGCAGTACGGAACTTAGTAGATTACATTTATAAATATCTAATCAGCACATAAAAAATATTATTAAAAATACACTATGGCAAATAACTTAGGAGTAAAATTTGATAACTTGAACATTTCACCAGGAAAAAGAGCAAGGTATTCAGAAAACAGTCCTTTAAAACGCCGTAAGTTTACTGACAAAGAAACAGATGAAGCTAATTTTATAAAAGCAAGTAAATATGTGTTTCAAATTGAACATTTGGATACTCTGAAACGTCTCAAACTTTTATACTCTCCACTTTGTTCTATTTGTATGAACACTTCAACTAATGTAAGTTGTATTAAATAACTTTTTAGTTATAATAAATTCAAATGTAATTAATGTTGTATTGATATTGTATATTTACCAACCAATATTTGTGTTTTTTCAGGTAAATCTAATAGCTATGCCTTCTGTAGTGTTGACAATGTTTGAAAATGAGATGCGTCTAAATACATGGTATGAAGCTATAGAAACATGCTATTATTGGATAACTCCAACTCAATACCTTCCTGAAGAAGTACTGAGGGGTATTGTGGAAATAATGTTGGTAAATACTCTTTTTTTTAACCTGACACTATACCACACATAACAGGGTAAGCAAAAGAAGCCCGAGAACCTAGTGTTAAGACACTCCATTCTCTTAGGATTCCTATTCCCCACTTTCTACTGTATTGAGGCATCGCATGGTAAGTTTGCGTAACTTAACACCGTGGTTTGCCTTGCAACCAGATCAAGGAAATGCAGAGATATTAACTATTATAAAAATTAATTGACAGGTTGTGGGAATCAAACTCAACCTGTCAGATATTGTCTATATCATGGATATTTTATGGATTTTCTCTCTGTACAAATTTACATTTAATAATGAATAATCGCTAATGTATAAGATTTCTTCCTCTGTTTCAGAATGCACATAATGACATTACAACACCATACTCAATAGGGCATATAATCAACAGGTGTCAACAAGTACTGGCATATAATTTTGACATGCATCCACCTTGCAAAGCTCATACTGATATATATAATGTTTACATTGATTTCTTAACTAAATCTATGGATGATAAAGTAGAGACTTATTCAAACAGAAAAGAATATAGCCACAATGATGGTATTGTCAAATATTGTTTTAACAGATTGGAAAATGAAATTTCTGAGAACTCTGATAATCCATTACATAGTCAGGATGATAAAGAAACAGCGTACAAAAAAAAATATTGTGATGGAAGAAAAGAAACACTACACAGGATTAATTGGGAACAGAAAACTTATGAAATACATGAAATGTTAACCCGAAATGAGCGAATTGATAGACTTATGACTGTATTGCAAAGTATCATTGAGTTACTACAAATGGACCTGTACCTGTCTGTGGGGTAAATTAAAAATAAATTATTTATAATATAAACATAAATTTTTGAGGCCAGTTGTGGCCCCGAGGTACAAGTGTGCGACTGTTATCATCACAGGTTGTGGGTTTGATTCCCACTCAAGAGAATGAATATTAAATATCTATAATAATTAATATTTAGTATTTTCATTTCCTCACTCTAACTACTACACTAATGAGGCAAAGCGCAGCATTGAGTCCCTCCAACCAGCATTCAATGCCTTAAATCAGCAGAAAGTAGTGAACTGAAAACTTAGGGAATGTTTGTACCACTAAGTCGTTAGGTTTTCTCTTCCCACCCTGCTAT
This sequence comes from Philaethria dido, assembly GCA_033558755.1. Taxonomy (NCBI): domain Eukaryota; kingdom Metazoa; phylum Arthropoda; class Insecta; order Lepidoptera; family Nymphalidae; genus Philaethria; species Philaethria dido. The sequence goes on from JAKGSA010000275.1 coordinate 176,248, forward strand.
GTGTGGGATACAGAGTGCAGCTAAAAAAATATTTTAAGCAAATTATTTATAATTAAAATAAATTAAACTAGGTATGGCTTTCACTTTTGTTTGTGATAATAAGTGATTTATTATTTGTGATAAGCATCAGTCTTATTTAAGTTGTTAATTACTTACGAACATTTTAATGTCGGGTATAAATATTGGTAAGCGGTTAGTATACTTTTTAATTTCTTTTAAAAAAATTGCATGTGCTTATAGAACCTAGATCTGGGTACAAGAAATAAAGATCTTACTAGCAAATGAAATATTAAAATGCATATATTATAATTATCCTTTTAATATTTTTGGTTGCTATTTAACGTTAAAAATCACTATAAAATCTTTTTATTCTTAAATTTTTATTAAATTGGTTGTATAGTAAAAATATAGTAAAAGTGGATAATTTAGTTATTGTTATTACTTAATAACACTAAACAGCTAAAATACATTCATTTTAATTAAGTATTATATACTAGCGACCCGCCCCAGCTTCGCACGGGTGGACATTAATTTTCTAAGCTCTCCGAAAAAAAAATGTTTTTTATAAGTTCATTAATTCAGTAAATTTACTCGATTTGGCCGCGTCCGCTGCGTAGAGAGCAACCTGCTTCATAGATGTGCACCCCCCTCCCTTGCGGTTTCGCCGTGCGACACATATCGGCCGGCGGTCATCATTCATTTTAATACAAATTACAATTTTAAATTCGTAATATCTTTTGAATGGATTGTCCGATTGAAATAAAATAAAAAGTAATTTATAGCTATTGAAACAATCTTACTCAATAAATAGTTTATTTGGATAAGGATTAATATTTGACGATAATATGCTCAATAAACATAGGCTAATAATTTTAATTATGTTTATTCTATGGAAAAATGGTTATAATGGCTAAAATATAAATGTTTGGTATATACTATCGCGGACTTTTTTGTAGGCATTCTTGAGTTCTACAACTTTTCTATAGAAGTCAACCATACATCTCTAACCACTTAGGCAGCGTTCGCGAGAATCATTAACGTACGGCAGTTTTATCGTCGACTTACTCGACAATTTTCACTATCACGAAAAATCCTATCTATTTTCCGGGATAAAATATAGCCTATATGGATTCGGAAGAATCCCTCTAAGTAATGGTAAAAGAAATTTTGAAATCGGTCCAGTAGTTTTTGAGCCTATTCAATACAAACATACAAAAATACAAAGGTTTCCTCTTTATAATATTAGTATAGATAAGTAATTTCTATTTCCAGGAAAACAAGGAGAAAAAGAGAGTTTCTCTTACAAATGTTGTGTTCTAAAAAAAGTAGACTCAAAAGACAAGTAATGAAGTTATTTGCATATCTCATTCATCATGATTATCCACAAGAATATATAAAAATTTTAAGTGTAAGTAAATGAATTCACAGTATAAAACATTATAATATTTCGAACATTAAATTTTTGGAGAAAAGAGAAAAGCATAATTTTCAAGTTCTTTTTACTTTAGTGAATATTTTATTGTTTTGTTCCAATACAATTCAAGCTTTTTAATTTCAGCTGTGGTTAAATACATTGGTTCAATTAATATATTCAGGCGAACCCTATGCAGTGCCTTCGAATGATATGACAAACTTTGAAAATGAATTTTATGGGGTTATTTCAGGTAAGATTACATTTTCAATATTATGTTTTTGGATTTTTTTATTGATACCTTACCTTATAGGACGCTACCCAGTGGCGGACAGGAATTGTATTCTAACTCCATCTCCTCATAGGGAAAAATTGAGATAGAAGTGCGAGTTTGTTCAGATTATTGAGTTTTCTTCATTAGGTTGCAGAACCCAACCCCATGCTTATTCTTATCAGGGAAAGGATGTTTTTTTTTGTCATCAAGTGATGACGAAACCTGCAACCACATAGCATATGCACATAGACAATGTACCACTAAGCTATCATTACCTTGTTTATATCAATTGCTGATTGTATAATTTTTAACCTATAATTTTAGAGTTAAATTATTACTATTAATACACAACAACTTGAATTATTACAAAACAACTTTAATTACACATTACTAAACTTCTAAAAATTATGAATAAATACTTGAGCTACATTGCAACATATGTGGGCTAAAAGTTGATGCATTTTTGTGAAATACTTTTGCTTTATTACAGATCTACCACGTCCATCTATAATCAAGATACTAGAAAAAATAGAACCTCCACTCTTAAGATACCTTATATGCCACAGGTACTGCAATAAAATTAGCAATAAATTAACTCATTACAATGATAGTGTTATAAACATCATAATTAATTATATAAAAACTTTAAAATGCAATGAAAAAAAGAATTTTATTCCCACCACAAAGGTCAAGGACATTCAACAAACTGATATAATGAATCTTTTGTCAAACATATGCAAAAGTGTAAATCACAACAATAATATTGAAAACAATGCCCACCCCAAATTCAATGAAAACAAACCTACTGATAAAATAACTCAGAATGAAGTAATACAAGTTTTGTATACATCACTAGGAGCTTTATTAGAAGCTTTCTATGTACCCAAAATTAACAAGATTTTAGACCTAAATAATGTAGATTTTAACCTAAATGATGTGGCATCACAAATGACCTCAGAAGTTGTATATGACCTGGAAGAACGCTATAAGGAAATATACCAAAATCAACAAATATTGATTGAGCTGTTGCAATCAAGTACATTGCCAAAGAGCTTAGAATGTTTTAAATATTTTTTTAATTGAAATATATATTTTTTATAAGCTATTATTTACAATAATATAATAATTAAGTTTTTTGATAATTAAGATTATGTTTTACATTTTTTTACATATATCACACAAATAAATTATTTAAAAATTATTAAGGTTTGTTTGTTTGCTTATTTTTTTTCTCATGGGAAACAGGTTTGCTCAACTCCATACTCTTATGTCTATCATATGTAATTGAGGTTGACATAACTGAGGGGCCAAATTCAATTCATATATATATATATATTTATGGATAATGGATAGCAAACGAGCAGAAGATCCACCTGATAGTGACCTTTAGTGGTTACCTTCACCAATAGACATCTACAACACCAGAGATTTAGATGCATTGCCGACCTAGAGGATGCAGATGGAAGGGGGTGGGAGGGACAATGTAGTAATCTGCTATCAGAACAACCACATTTTTTTATAAAGAGTAAAACATTGTATAGAATAAAGAATTAGATATTAAGCTTAAGTTCTTCATAGGAACTTCATAGGACTCAGGTGTGCAATTAGATCTTTTTATTTAGCTTCATACTATACCGCACATAGCTAGATAGGAGACTTATTTAGACTACAGATAGTCTAAATAAGTCTCCTTGTTTATATACTGAAGAACTAAATCTGTAGTCTAGTGTAGTCTAGTCTAGTCTTGTAGTGTCTGTTAGTATAATTATTGAAATTCTATGAACAATATAAAAAGCTGGAAAATAAAATTACATTATATGACTAAAAATTAATGTATTAATTCTCATCTACAACATTTTTAGTAAATAGGCATAAAGTGTCCTCTAACTTTCTTTGACCGCTTTGCTCTTTCTAAGTCAACATTAGGATATTCTGCTTTTAGCTTTTCCATGTCCATATTTGGGAAGCGTTTTAACAACTGCTGAACATGATTAAAATCTCTATTCTTAGCCTTCTTCAACTCTTTTCTTTGCTTCTCCATATATAACCTATAAAACTTTTTGACTGCCATACTATTTATATATCCATGTTCTAAATATGATCGTACCCAGCGAGTATTCATAAATTTTGGTAAAAAATATTCTTCGTTTTTATACTTTTCTGGCAAACCTAATAAGTTGACTACTTCTTCTTCTGGGCGTTCTCCTGTTTCTCCAGTCTCTAATGTATAATATGCAATATTTCGTTCTCTAATAACATGCTCTATGTTATTCATGGACTCTTGTACTTTGTCTATCCGTTCTGGATTTGGAAACAAACGTATCTTCTCATTGCTTTCATGTTCCATAGTATAAAGCATATTACGTTCTTTGAGCAAGACATACCAAAGTTTATGTAAATCTGTATTAGATTTTATTCGTAATTCGTCTAACCTCCACGACCTGCCTACTCGTATATTTGATTCATTCCAATTCTTTTTCTCATCAAAAAATTCCATCAAGTCGTTCAATTTCCATGTTGTATGTATTTCCTTCACATTTTGCCTTTGGATTTTATTATTGACTTTTGCAAAAATATTTGAACGATAGGTCATAGGCACAGCATTTCGTAAAACATTTCTAAACAAAGATAAATTCATTATGGAGGTTAATTTATACTTATAATGTCAGAGTAAGTTTTTCATTAAACTTATCTAACAACATGTAAATTGCAAAAAGAATATACGAATATACAAGTGTCAAGTATCAATGAACCAATTCCTAGTTGAGGTTCACTTGTAGGGACACGAAAAACGTATCGATACTTTATGTGGTATCGAGTACGTTTTCTTTCGATATGGATACTTTTTACTCGATACTTTATATTCGATACTTCTACTCAATGAGCACTTTTTGACATATCACGTAACATAGCTTTGCGGTTCATGGATATGGCAAATTTGACAACGGTATATTGTATAATTGTGACGTTTGGATAAAGCTTCTTGATTTATATTAACTTTTGGATGATTCTTGAATATTACACACTAAGTTCGAAATCATTCGTTCCGTTTATAGAATTAATATTCACTCCTTCAATCAGTCACTTACTCACTCGTTCGTCTTTGGCTGATGTTGTGAAGAACGTCTTTCGAGTTTCGACTTTTTTTTCTGTTTCACCTTTTATCCTGCATAGTAGGGTAGTCAGAGAGAACCTAGTGTTAAGACATTCCGTTCTCCTAGGGCGGCTCTAGGTCGTGTACCGCCCATATGCAATGAACCCCTGACGCACCCTAGGCCTGACACCTGGCCCCTGCCGTTCTCACTTTCCGCCCAAAATGAAGATATTATGTGTACGGAATTCAACGTCGTGCTTTGTCTTACCAGAGCGAGAAAATGAATAATTAACTAATACAATATAAACAATAACGAAATGAAAGTACTAGATACTTTGAAGTATTGATACTTTTGGGTCGACACTATGACTCAGTTTCATAACTGAGTCATAGTGGAACTCATGTTCCATATTTTATTTTATCCTGTTCATGAGTATAGTATCGATACTTTTTATTCGATACCTTGTCTCTGTCATTTGTGAGTTATGTCCCCAACCTCAATGGCCTCCTAGTTGATTAACAAGTGTCAAATTACAAGTGTTCAATTTATGGCTTTTAGGCGTGCCAATTGATTATAATTTATTTTGACTGTGTCACGTAAAATAAATTTCAAAAGTAATTTGAATATAGAACTATTTAAAAAAAGAATAACAGCCACATGTTAAGATTAGATAAAATTAGAAGTAAAGCAAAACATTTGTATTGTATACTAGAAAATATACAGCAATATTAATTAAGATTATATTAATAATACAAGGAGTATTAATTTAATAGTACCGTATGAAGATTAAACTAATAATAGTAGCGTAGCGTTTGGCGCTCCGTTCTCTCTGACTACCCCGCTAGGGATAAGCGTTAAGTTAGATAGGTAGGTACAAGGAGCAGTCTTAAAATAAAAAATAAAAATCATTTACAAATATTAAACTATTACTTAATATTTGTAAATAATTGATTTATCTGTTCAAATAAAAATGAATAATGAATATGTTTTAAGTTAGATCTACCAAATATATATAGTACCGTATCTAGCTTGTCAATGTCTATGTTTACACCTACAGGTTACCTAGCATGTAGTAGTCTGTGGTCCTCACTTCATAAAATAGTAAACGAAACGATGATACAACAGTGATTCAACATTAGTTTTGTTTTGATCGCAGCAAATTATGTATTGTGTTCATAATTTATACGCAAGGACATTTTATAAACTATTCTAAGTGAATATGTGAGTTTTGCCTAATAAAATTATTTATTGTTTTTTTTTTACACAAATTCCAAGAAGTAGCTGTTTGAAGAAGTCTCGTCAAAAGGTAAGAAATAGTTTTTTACGGAATATTAAATCCTCATATGTTTTTGCTTGTATTAATTATAAACTTCTTTCCATTGGAGACTACCATTTATTTTAGAAAAGTTAAAAAAAATAGCTTAGAAAAAATTACTTCAAAGTACATGTTTTGTCATTGAAGAATAAACATATCAACAAATATAATATTTAGGTTAATCGTTGCAAAAGGTTGTTAAGAACAAAACAAACAAGCCTTGTAATAACAAGTCTTTAATAAAAGGGTAAAATATATGCAATCATAAATCCTTTAATATTTGTACTCTCGTTGTGGCTTTCAAGTATCTTTTTAATATAATTTATTATAAATAAATGATTTAATATAAACTTATTTTGTTTGTATTATATTGTAGGATATAAGATATAGAAGTTAAATAACCGGAGGGTGATAAACATGCTTTATATAAAAAGAAACAAATTAAATATTACATGTGGTGATGGTATTATCTAACTTGTTGACTAGTGTTTTTCCACAAAAGTTTTATGAGCTTATCTTAAGAAACTGAATCATGCTACCTTATACTGTTTTGATTATGGGATTTTTATGACTAGATGATAAATTGACATGTTATATTGATTACATTTTTATTTCTTTTAACCTTACAATAATAGATAATAATTTTAAGATTTATTGATACTGTTGGAATATCATACTTAACCGTACATATTAATATATAAGATTTATATTAGCTTCACACTTAATGCTAGGGGAGTAGTTGGAGAGAATGGAATATCAAATGCCCCTATGGCCTCTGCATACATCTTTTACCTCATCCACAGTCATTAACCTCTTCATACATACCCTCCCGGGGGTCCTCATGCTTTACTCCAAATATCATTGATTCTGTGTTTTCCGAGACAAAGTATCCTGCTACCTCTACTATATACTGTCCCTCAAACCATATGAACATGTTTGTTTGTTTTTGTTGCTTTGTATTAGCAAACACACAAAACAAGATATATGTGTTATAAAAAAATTAAAGATTTCAAACTATTATAAGCAGTTTATGGTTATGCCAATGAGCTCAAATATAGTATGGCCAATTTTGTCAATGTCAGCAAAGTGAGGTTTTAGAAAATAGTCTGGCATTCAAAAGCCATTTAATCATGAAAAAAAAATGTAATTGACACAATTATTTTTTTCTTCATTGGTGTGATAGTGGCCATCAAATTCAACACTTAGCTCAAGTGGCCTTGACTGTGGTAATAGTTATAAAAGTAATGACAACTTATAATATCTTATAGGACAATGATCAAATTGACCATTTCAAATTAAGAAAAGGTTTAGTAAAATTAAAGTAATAGATAATAAATCAAATTATTCTGGTTGATTAATTACACAAACTGCACCTTTGTAATTTTTTACTTGAAACACTAGCCTTGGATATGAAATTTGATCCATTTCATTTTTATTTTCATACTTTAAAAGATGTGTGCTTAATATATAAAATAATATTGGTAAAAAAATCTGTTATGTAAGTTATAAACATTAGATATTACATTCTCATGAATTTTTAATAGAAATAATTTCTTAGCAATCCATGGAGTCACCGTGTCGAGCCTGCCGGTGCTAGGGCAAGTATATTTGTTTCCCATGGAACTATTAATCACACATTTTTGTCCATCATGTTCTTTTTTGTTTTTTGGTATTCCTAATCTCGCATAGCGGTCAGTTCAGACTACTCAGTATTTATTGTAATTTACAAAAGGTAAGCCGATAAGAATACGGACACTTCGCCACTGATGCTTACTCATAGGGGCCTTTTCTTGCTAGTTCGTCACATTCTCTTATTATTTTGTGCCCTTTCTCTCTTGCCGTTCACCTTTGCTTCATATATCTTTCTTGCTAATCTTTCATTACTCATCCTCTTGACGTTCCCAAACCACCTGGCCTCGTTTTTTCTCATTCTTCCTTCAATGTTCTCGTTTACGACGACCTTCTTTGTATTTCTTCAATGTGGATAATAATTGTACCACAATATGTAATTATTGTGACCATATTTTCCTGTAAAGTGTATGTCAAGCTTTCTAAAATATGTTTTCGAATATCAAAATATTATTTATATTAACGCAATCAATTCGTTTAAGAGTTATTTTTATTTGAAACATATAAAGGTCAATAACCTAAAGTTATTATACAATAAAAAAATTAAATAAGTATATAATATCCAAAAAAAGTACATTGTGTAATTCATTGAGAAAACGGCCACAACCATGCACATGTTATTGAATACATTTTGCCTGAACATTTGCTTGATTTTTTTTAAATATAAAAATCTATATGCAAGTGAACTTTATTCACGCCTTCGAATATATTTATTCACGCCTGTTACGGAATAATTCCTTGGAAATATGAAAAGGTTATTCATGGCGTTGAAATGTAAATCCCGTAGACATCTAATGAGAAACACCATTTATTTAAGAGTATTTTGTCAATCTTGAGTGACATTTTTCAAAGGGTCGAAGATCAAAGCAATCGATGCGTATAAATAAAAAGGCGACACAAATTCTTTGTTATTCTCTGTAACTATTTTTGATACTTTACTTACGAGTCTCGTATTTTATACCTCGCAATTTATTTAAATATTTTTATTCTAAAAAGGTGTTATTATTTAAGAGATCTTATTTGCAAACATGATAACAATGTAAAATCGTAAAACTATTTTTAGCTTAACAAGTATTGTACGTATGTTTTTGTAGTTTTTATCGCTATTCTTTTTGTTGTTTGCTAAAATGTTGTTGATAAGTGGTGCGCGTGCTCGACGTCATTGTTGTTTTAATTGTTCATGGCGAGCTTTATTCTGGGGAGGTCACACGTTATCTAAAACAGCTGTCGGGCGCACACGCTCTACAATGAACTCGTTTGTATCCGCGCCGTGTAATATTGTTCGTAATTTAAATCGAACATGCTGGCGAGAGCACCGCTGGCTTCATTTCTAGTTATGACTAGGTATTGTTAGATATTGTTGCGTTGATTAGATCGGGAAATCGTTGTTACCGAGAGAATGTGTGTCAGAAAGGAAGAGCTGTCGCATGCCATCTGTGCGAAATGATAACCGCACGGTGTCTGTCCTAGCCGCAAATGTCTGAAACCTCTGGTGAATTTAATATAAACTGATGGGTCCACGCCTCTTGTAGCAGTTTGATCAATTTTTTTTTAATAAGATAGTTGTGTCATAATCTTTGCAATTTATACATCTATTATTACAGCAGATACTATACTTGTTATTGAAACCACTTCCAGATGCGCTGATTTTATTAAATATTTTGTGCCGTTCAAAAGATTGGAAACGACGAGGAAATTATTAGGAAAATTAATCATTTCCACTCTAATAATCTGGTTCTGTTGTTCCTAAATACTTTCTTTTGATCTCAAGTAATTTTTTTTGTAAGAAACTGTTTTCTTAAGAGGAAAAATATACCCTTGGAATTAATATTATGAATACCAATATACGTTAATAATGGTTGTCTAATTATACGAAAAGTATCAGTACCTATTCATTACCTTTTTATATTAAATGTATATAAGCAAAAATGTGCTATTTTTATATGTAAGCTTATCTATCCATCCTCACAACCTTTCGCAATTATATCTCAACTAATGAGTAGAGATATAATTGCGATTGAGAAATAATTAATAATGATGTTAAATTGTCACCTTATTAATATTTTAAATCATCAAGATATCTCAAAGTTTCCAATCTTTAGCGTATTATCTTTTAGGTAACAATCTTTTACTAGTTTTACAAAACTTAAGTACTTTTTTTTAACTTCACGCTATATCCCGCACGTAGTAAGGTAGGTTAAGGACCTGAGAACGTTCCGCACAGAAAGAAATATGAAATTGGTAAAGCTGCTCTTATGTACGTAATCAAGTGAAATGAGTATTATTTTTCATTTTTATTGATTAAAGAATGAATAAAAACTTGGTTAAATTTTTTTAGCTTCTTAATAAAATGTTTAAAGTCATATATATGGAACATAGTCCCTTTTTTTTAATATAAAAATTAATTACAGAAAACAAAAAATACTTCAAATAAAATCCACATCTACATAAAGGTATTTGTTTCTGCGTAATGAAGTGAGTCCTTCCGATATTGCATATTGCTTTTATCGAGCTCAAATGCGTGATTTATTACGTAGATATAAACGATGTAGGCTATGTACACATGTCGCGAGGCGTGTCGATCAATCACTGGCGCGGATGGACGCGCGACAGGCCATTAGGCGGAGCCTCGTTTGGTCTCAGGTGCCAGATGCTTCCCTTCCACACGGTGTTCGCTTTCATTGATATCCTTGTCGCTGACCATTTAAGACGATATCATGTAGTAAGTAAATGTCAGCTTAGAACAAATTCATCTGGCTCCTTCAAATTACTTTGTGAGACGTATTTGTGAGATATTCTATTGCTTCTCTCAGAGCTTCTTTAAATTTCAGTGATTGGTCTCGTAAATTTTGTATAAGTAGATGAAATCACATGGTATACACCTACAATGCTTTTTTACTATAACGCTTCTTAAAAGAGAAGAGAAGAAGAGAAAAGAGATTTCCTATTGGGAAAGGAAATTAAAATGTTTTAATTATAAACAATCCCTCAAAGATGTCAATCCGTAACCAATACATTGTTTATGGGCACAGTCGTATTCTAACTTTCGATGATGACTTCATAATGCTACTCCTTAAATAGAGCACCTTCGCGCCTTTTCTCCATAGCGGGGTAGTCAGAGAGAACCTAGTGTCAAGAATCTCCGTTCTCCACTTTACGCTCAAAATATAGACATTGTGCGATGAGTGGCGAAACTTAACCTACCACCTAACTTATTGTAGTTAGGTGGTAGGAAGTTCGTCCTCCGACTGGCTCGCGACCACTATCATGTCAAAGACGAACCGCC